>JADLZK010007854.1:0-370937 GCA_015847255.1 Hyparrhenia diplandra
GAGGGGCTCCTTGCGGAGCACCTGGTGGCAGATGGGCAGCAGCATCCATTGGACTGGGAGAGGCAGCAAGCTGAAGGGATGCGGGCGATGTGGTCGGCATACAATGCACTTCTTTGTGCGCTCTTCTCTTGCTCTTCCATCTCTTATGGGC
Organism: Hyparrhenia diplandra; assembly: GCA_015847255.1. Lineage (NCBI taxonomy): Eukaryota > Viridiplantae > Streptophyta > Magnoliopsida > Poales > Poaceae > Hyparrhenia > Hyparrhenia diplandra. Next base: position 152 of record JADLZK010007854.1, read on the forward strand.
ACTGCCAGTAACGTCAGCTCGTGGGAAGGTGAAGTGGAGCAGACGGGGACGTGGAGGGGGACGGATGGTTGGCACCACCGCACCGGTCGCGCGATGACGGGGTCGCGAGGGGCACGCGCGAAGACGGTCCAACCGGAGGCGGAGGTATACGGTCGGAAAGGGAGAGGGCGATCTAGTGGTGCGCGCGGATGGTCGAAGTGGAGGGAGCGACGAAGTTGAATGACAAAGTGGGCTGCTGAGGTGGCATCTGCATGTGCAGAGAACTCCCTAGTGGGGGTTCTCTATGTAGATATACTCCCTCTGTCCCTTTTTAGATGTCACTATGGGGTTCGTGCCGGTCAAACTTTTCCAACTTTGACTACGTTGGTAGAAAATACATGTAACATTTATATCTTCAAATAAATTTATTAAAAAACTAGACTTAAAGATCTTTCCGATGATACTAATTACTTAACGTAAATATTTATATATTTTAATATATAATTGCCGGTAATTTGAAAACGTTGACCTCGGGCAAGAATGACATCTATTTAGGGGCGGTGGGAGTATAGATGTCCATCGGCCCGTGGCCCGCGGCCCGTCCGAGGCCGGCCTTTTGGCCCGGTGCACGGCACGGCCCGGTCCGTTCCCAGCGGACCCGCGGGCGACGCGGCCCGGCGGTCGGACGGGCCATGGGCCGAGGCCTCGGCCGTGGCACGGTGCGGCGGCCGGCCGATGGCGGCCCGTCGGCAACCTGCTAACTTTTTTAGAAAACGCCGGCCTGCTAACGACTTTGCCTAGGGACTGCCTAGCGTTGGTGGGCTGGTGCCTCCATCGACCACGTGATGGATGACTGCTGCCAAAGCTAACAAGGGAAGCACCGAAGCTGGTTCGTTCGTTTGCTCCCGACCCACGTAGTGTACTAGTCTGTACTAGTTCGTTCGTTTGCTCCGGCGTCGCCCTCTCAGCGCGCGCGGCGGCGTACCCGGCGGCGGCGCCAGTAGCGGCGGCGGCGGCGGCGGCAGCGTGTCGGCCCGCGGCGGCCGGCGCGTGCGGCGGCGGCAGCCAGCGGCGAAGCGGTGGCGCCTTGGCGGCGGCAGAGGAGCAGCGCGCGCGGCGGCGGCCGGGCCGGCGGCGGCGCGGGCGGCGGCCTTGGCCAGCGAAGGAAGCGGCGGCCATGGGCGGCGGCCGCGGCGGATCGCGTTCCTACGGTGGGCGAGTCTGCGTGGGCGGCCCGTGGCCCTGGGCGGCCCGGCCCGCACGTGGCGGTCAAATGGCCCACGGGCCGGGCCATGGGCGAGGATGCGGCCGGGCACGGTGGAGGCACGCGGCCGTGGTGGCCGACCCGCGGCCCTTGGCCAGCGGGCCAGCCGGCCCGCCCGGCGGGCCACGGGTCGCACCGGGCTGGCCCGTTGGACATCTACAGGTGGGAGTAGTAGATTTATGTATGTAATTTTTTTTTTTTTTTTTTTTTTTTGGTGGGGGGGGATTACAGGCCACGGAATCTGCATAAGAGTAGGCCCACTAACAGATATCTGGACGCCAAACAGACTCTGACTTTCGTGGGCCAGCAGAAGAAAACCGAAGCTGCTGCCTATGCCCATCCTTATCTCAGCAGCCCAACAACGGCCCAAGATAGGTGCGGTGCTGCTCTGCCTCGCTACTCTGCTTTCTTTCTTGAAACAGAGCACAGCTCATGCTCGCTACTCTGTTTTGCCGAAGCAGATCAAGTTTTGGCGCAAAGGACCACGGCACGCTTCTGTCTGTGCCTCTGTGGTATGCCCTTGCTCTAAGCACCAGGGCAGCGTGTTCTTGGCGGGGCGTCTCACACACGAGGCGGCGCCTGCTCCTGTCGAGACTCGAGAGAAGGGAGCTGCAGCGGCCTGACGCGGTGGCCGGTGCTGGCGCTCTACTGTGCCAACGGACAGTTCCTCCTTCCTTTTCGATGCTCGCACAAGGCAGAACAGAAAATGAGAGTCCTCATATGGTCTCATGCAGGAATTCAGCCACCCACGCTCCTCGCCGGCGTTCATTATTTGTGTCCATCACCAGAGACCAACCTATGGCTGAAGCGCCGAGGGACAGTTCCATTACGAATCAGTAGTCATATACTTACCGCCCCCCCACCAAAAAAAAAAAAAGCGCCAACGAAGAAACTGGGATACACCAACAAGTTTTCTGGTATCAAGAATACATTGGAAAACATTTTGGTGCAACAAAATTCAACGCATAAAAAAGTTAAATTTCTGCCACTCATTAAAAACTCCCGTTAAACCATTTGCCGCATTGTGTTCTCTAACACACAAAACATATTTTGGAGTATTACATGGCGCGTGTGGCTTGGGGCCATATACTCGAGGTTCAGCGGCGCTGGCGCTGTAGCCCCTACTAGAGGTCCAATGGTGCTCAAGGTTCATGGCCTTGCTCGAGGTTCGGTGGCATGAGATACGCGACAGTGACGGGTGCGGTATGTGGCTTGGTGGCATGATAGCCAGTGGTGCGCGAGGCGAGGCAGCATTTGCTACTTTTTATTTTGTTTTGCTTTGTGAAAATGAGTTTCAGTACTGAGTCAGCGGCCGACAAACACAAAGAAACATCGGAGCCATCACTGTTGTTATATATAAAAAAAACACTGCCGGATCAAAATCCAACAGTGAAAGACTGTCGGTTTTTTTTTTTAACTTGTACTCTTACAATGGCACTGTCTTTGTCGTACTCCAATGGTCACTTTGGATGGACTGCTACTCATGAGTTTTAAGGCCTTGTTTAGATTGCTAAAATTTATGACTCTTTTTCCACTCTCCCTCCATCACATCACATTAAATACACCAAAAGACATATGTTTTGAGTATAAAATATAGGTAAAAAAAACAACTAATTACACAATTTAGATGTACATTGCGAGACGATTCTTTTTAGTCTAGTTACCCCATGGTAGGATAATATTTACCCCATGGTCGGATCTTCATGAGGAATGCATGAAGAGGATTGCACACCTTGATGTCAAACCGCAAAAATATCTGTTAGGCGACAATTTCGATGCCAAACTCTCGGATTTTGGGCTCGCAAGCTCATCGACCAGGGATGTGAGCCCGGTTGTTACAGAATGAGGGGCACGCTTGGTTATTTATCGCCTGAGTGGTTGACATCTCATATCACAGAGAAGGTAGATGTCTACAGCTATGGCAGAAAGAACCACGGACACTTTTCGGTCCGAGAACAACGTTCATCGATTACCATGTTGGAAGAGAAGCTGAAGAGTAATGAGTTAGTAGATTTGATTGATACTAATGTCAGTCAGGCACGTGGGGAAGCAATTCAGATGATCTTGCTTGCAATTGCAATTCACATGATCCTGCTTGCAATTTGGTGCTTAATTGCAGGTTGATTGGAAACAACGGCGGAAAATGTCAGAGGTTGTAAAAGTTTTGGAAGGTACTCTGAGGGTCAAAACTGTTATAAACGTGATGACAGAAAACAACGAAGAACAAGATCAAACCACAGGAAGACACAAGATTTAACGTGGAAAACCCTCCCAATGTGAGAGAGTATAAAAACACGGGCGCCCGCCAGCAAACACTCCTCACTATTATCAAGAGTCGGGTTACAACACCGATGCGACGGCTTACAAGAGAATGAGACGATGCGTCTGGTGGAAACCCTAGAAGTGTATATGTACCGTACGGGGGGGGTGCTCCGCCCCCTGCACCCCCCAAAGCGTCCTCAGGGGGTACGCTCGATGGGCCAGCTTCAGCCTCCGCTTCGCTATGGTAGAAGCCCGACCTCCATTATGGATTGAATTTGGAAATTACTCAACAAGAACAGACATAGATTGCAAACTTGTCGCGATAAATCCCTTGGGTGCTCCCAGAACTGCAGGCATGTCAGCTCCATCTCAAACCCAAACTGCAGGTGTCATGTAGGGCCACACGTATACTCGACGAAGGAGTCCTCTGGTGGCTAAGTTAGTTAGGAAAGATAAGATAGAGTCCCTACAATCTAGGAGCAATTACCTCTAGTCGGTTTGGGCCTTAGGCCATATATTCCTTGTCTTCAAAGTAAGCTAGCGGGTTGAGGGGTAAAACCTCACCGACGACGACGGACTCACGCTACGAACTACGTAGCCACAGTCCTGCTACCCTAGGACCCGAGGTCCTTGACAGCCTGGTATCAGCTACCCGGCGATCCTCATCTTCCCGATCCTGCCAAACCTCCCCTGCCCGCTCGCCCTCACCACCACCAGCCGCCGCACCCACCAGCCCAGCCTCTGCTTCCTCCTGCGCCAGTACCCGGCGAGGGAGGCGGTGATCTGTTCATTGGTCATGGGAGGGAAGGCGGTGAGGACACCGGAGGAGACCGGTGCTGACGGTTGGACAATTGCGGAGGTGGTGGTGAGTGGCAGCGATAGTGGTGGCGGTTGGGAGGCAGGCGACGGTGCTATGGATGAGTTCAGCGGTATGCTCACGGTGGAGGGAGGATCGGAGGTCTCAGATACCATATTGATAGGATTTCAGATCCTACCAGGGACCTCTCTCAAGCGGTAGGGATGGTTGGCTGGAGGGCGATCAGATTCACGGCGCTGGTATGCTGTGGCTGCTGGTGGTGACGGCGGGGAAGGAGAGGGCGTGCGAGAGAGAGGAATTAGGGCTGGGAAATCATGGCTCCGTGAGGAAAGCCAGAAACAATAATATGTTTCTGCTTAATTGTTCCAATTGGGGAATTACAATATTTATAATCCTTGGACTCTAATAATAGGAATATTAATATAAATCTACTAATGATAGATAAGCTATGGGCCTTTAGCCCCCTCCAATGACCGGCAGCCCTAGCCACTATTGGGCTTGTGCCTGATATACGGAATGCCGGTCATAACAGACCATCACTGCTGCTTGAAGACATTCTTCAGTAGTGGTACGTAGTTGGATAATTCATTTAAAACAAGCATATGATTAGTGAAATGAAAAGAAGTACAGCCAGCTGCTCTTAATTTCACTACCGGGAACAGTGAATTAGTGAATAAGTGAATTGCCGAGTGCCACCCTTGGCAAACCTCGCTCGACCTAAATTTTGACGGTAAACAGCTCTTTGTCGGGTGCTTTCTGTCGGGAATCGACCCTCAAAAAAAAAAAAGAGTAATGTGGACGGCGAGAAGACGGTGACCCAGGGTATGTGTACGTCATGTTGTTGTGCTAGGTAGAGCTGTAGAGAATGATCTTGGTGCTGGGCCACCTCCTGAAAATCCTGTTCCAAAAGGCACTAATTTTCAAAACAAAAAAGGTTTGTTAGCATTTATTGGAATGGAATCGAGCAGCGTGAGGATCAAAGTGTGATCGCTGCGCAGCATGGGGAGGTGGTACACCATCGTCCAAGGGTACAACGTACACCATTCCACATTCGTTCGCAAGGCAACGATCGAGGCGTTGAAATGTTGGAATCGTGTTGAACCTCTTGTTGGACCAAGTGTACGCCAGACCTCTGCATCCCAAATCTACAAGACCACATTGCTTCACATGATCACAAAATCCTTTCATACGTCTAAGATCTAGACGACCAGGACCAAGTTTTTCATTCACATGCATGATATCGTTCATGTCACCCATACATAAAATTGGCGAGTAGTCATTTGTTACGACAAAGTTTAGCACTTGGGGCCATACAACATTATTGGTGGTTCTGTGATGAGGATCACCGGAGATACGGAGTAAACCAAATTCCTGTAAACTTAGACTGTTTGTACATAAAAGCAAATATGTAGCGGTGAGAATGATCTACTTGAGAAACACTAACTTCATCATTTCATATTAGCCAAAGGCCAGCTGATTGGCCTTGTGATGGTCCTGATGGAACAACAAAGGCATCAAAGAAGCTAAAACGATTTATAAGACTAGTGCGAGATATATAGAAATTCCTAGTTTCTGATATGAAGCATACTTGGGCTTTTAGTTGATTGGAGCAAGCAGGCGAGGTGCGTCGTCATGGCAGTTCCATGCAAGGAACGTCATGGCCCCCTTGGCGCCCTTGAGGCCGACACCGTGGTCCTTGGCCTGAGCAGGTCAGGAACGAGCTCCTTGGTGACTGAAGAATAGGGGGCACTTGAGCTTGGGAAGAATCAGGTGGTTGAGGAGGAATCGTCTACGAGCAGGATCTAGCTGAGGGATCTCGGGGGATTAGGGATTGGAGAAGGTAGGATACTATGTTCTAGCAAGAACTTCTTAGGAAGAAGTACTTGAAAATAAGATCATTGGTGAAGTTGAGTGGAAACTAGGAGACTCACATTTTTGGTCAGGCCTTATGAAGGTCAAAGATCGTTTCCTTCGTCTATCTACTTTTAACCATCGTAATGGTACATATGTTAGATTCTGGGAGGATAGATAGTTAGAAAAATCCAGTCTCAAAGAACAATACTCATCCCTATCCAATATTTGTAGGAAGAAACACATTTCAGTAGCTAGTGTCGTGAGTTCTATAGCCCTTAATATCTCTTTTAGAAGAGCATTAGTTGGGCAAATTTATTTAAATGGAATGACTTAGTTATGAGGATTGCATTTGGGTGATTGGATGACCAACAAGATTCCATTAAGTGAAGCTTTTCAAAACTAGGATCTTTCGCTGTACAATCGAACCAATTTGCCTTGCCTCTAAACAAATCAATATGGAAGTTAAAAATACCCCTTATAATCAAGATTTTTATCTGGTTCGTACTAAAAGGGGTAATTTTAACAAAAGACAGCTTATTAAGAAGATGTTGGAAAGGAGGATGTTGTTTTTTGTGACAACAAGGAAACCATCCAACACATCTATTTTGATTGTCATGTGGTGAGATTTGTCTAGAGTTATTACTATGACTTTTGGTTTTGAACCTCCTACACATGTAGAAGATTTATGTGGAGTGTGGTTTCAACAAACAGACCAACGAATGAGTTCCTTAATTTGTATGAGAAAAAGTGTAATTTAATTGTCTATTTGGCTTTATAGAAATGATGTGACTTTTGACAAAAGAAGATTATACTTTTCTTTGCAGGTTATTTTCAAAGCGACTTATTAGACTCGTTTCTAGAACATTCTGCAAAAGGAGAGCAACAAATCACCTTTGACGTGGGCATGTCGAAATTTGAAGACTTTAGCCATGAAGATCTTCACCAAGCATGAGTGGTTGTTATTTAAAAGAATTAATCCTTAGATAGACACTCACTTGATTGGTTTCGCTTTTTAGAGTTTGAAACTGTAATAGGAATTGGTTGTGTGGATAGGCCAGAATACAAATTCCTGAGATGGACGCTTAGAATACAAATTCCTTTTTCTAAAAAAAAAAACTATAGATATGATGTCGTTCTGAATAAAATGTGTTGATGGGAGTTCTGATGGGCTGTATGTATCCAGCCTGCCCAACCTGGGCCCGGGCCTGGAAATGGCTCACCCCGCCCGTGTGCGCAACATATAGGACTGCCTGATGGATATTGAGGTCTCGGCCGTCGGATGCAAATCTACGGCACAGCCATGTTACAGCATTTCGGCGCTTCGTCTCTCTTCTCCAACGCGGCGGCGGCGCGGCTCCTCTCCTCTCTCCACCTCCTTCTCCCCATGCGAATGCCGACGCCCGACGGGGTGGCCGAGCGCCGCCGTGGTCCCCTCGCCCGAGCTCGCGTGCGGCAAAGCGTGCACGCGGCTCCGTCGAGGGGCTCGACTGCGGCGCCCTTTGGGGGAAGCCACACACGCCTGCAGCAAGCCGGCGGCGACCGCGGTCCAGCTCACGACCGCCCGAGGCGCACTAGGCGTGCACGAGCCGGGTCTAATGGCGCGCACGCTGTTTGGTCAGATCCGGCCCGGAGTACACATGACCAACTTGATGGATCACACGGTAATGTAACCACACTTGTTCATGCAGCAAACAAGGAGTCCAGGTGGTACCCACGTGATGACCACCATCCACTGCTTAGGGCTCTCGAAGTCAGTAATCTTCACCTCTAACTTTGCTCTACGCTTGGTTCAAATCTATTTAAATCTATGTTCTAGATTATTTCTTAATCTTCTCTCTCATACTCAATCTTCAAACACCATCCGACGACCACGATTAAGTGTATGGGCCTTACTCATGACAAATCCCGTGCCGCGCTAATCAATCTACCCAAAATCACGCAGCCCTTCCTTACGGAGCGTACGTCGCGTAGGCGATCCGGTGGCCTTGCTAAATCCCAGGTGGTAGTACAGCTGCGGTGGCTTGGCGTCCACGTAGGCGCTGAGGCTGTCGTCGGCGACGGTTAGGTAGATCCGGCTCGGGGCCCAGTTGCCGACGGAGGAGTTGGCGACGAGGCGCGCAACGGAGCGCAGTGACTGACCGACGAGCAGCGCGTCGGTGGGGTGGTCGAATGACTGCCACACCGCGGCATTCCGCGCATTGAGGAGCACCAGGTTGCCATCACCCGCGGACCACACGACGGCGCCGGTGGAGGAGTGGAGCACGAGGTCGCCGCGACGGCAATCGCTGCCGCGGACCGTCCCGCGGTGCCCGCGGACCACATGATGGCGCCCGGTGGAGGAGCGGAGCACGAGGTCGCCCGTGGCCGTGTGCTCTCCGCGGACGCGCCTTCACCGCCACTGTTGCAGTAGACGACGGCGACGCTGAGGAGGAACTCGCGCGCAGGGCGGCGCCTGGTGGTTGGTGCAGAAGAAGCCGGCGCACGAGGGTCTGTACCCCCGCCGGGTTGCAGCGCAGCGCCGCGCGACGGAGCCGCCCAAGTACGCGGGCGGGGGCGCGGGCGGTCTTGGCGGGACGGACGAGCACCACAAGGAGCGTCGGCGCGCGGCGGTGTTGGCCACACGGTCGAAGCGGCGGCGCGGTCTTCACGAGCACGCGGACGGCGGCGGTGCGCGGACGGCGGCGGTCTTGGCGGCGGTGTCATCGCCGACTCCCACGGGTCGTCGGCGCAGCCTCGTCGCCGCGGGATTCCACCACGTCCGTGCCTGGAGCACGAGCCAGCCAGCCGCGGCGCCTCCGCCGTCTTCATTGCCTGGACGCTCACCCTGCTCGCCCTGGGGTATGTTTTTATATATTCATATATTGCACGTGAATCGGTCCATCCTTGATCGATTTCTTTTGGTTGTTGCTGGTTTCAGATTGGTGATGAAGGAGATTGAGCTGCATGGCAGGAATGCCAGACTGGTAAGATCGACCTCAATGGCCATATGCACCCCTAGGGATATGCACAGCTTATAGGCCGTGTTATCAATTAACTGTGCATGACGGCACGTTATTAGTAGTTTGTAGTAACTATATGGCCTTGGACTCATGATGATCTCTTGTGCAGATATGCATCGAGTCCTTCACCATCATCCTGTAAGTGACACAACTAGAAATCATCGCATTGGCTGGAGGCAGAGACTACTGCAGAGTGAAGATTAATTTATCGGTTCTGTTGTGTCGATCGAATTGAGTTGGAGTGCATAGGTTTCACGGCACTGGAATTTTTATCTTCCTTTTAAAGCTTGTTTCGTTGTTCTGTCTCTTTCTTATTTGAAGTTTTAACTAACTCAAAGTTTTATGTCAAGTTTGCACTATTTTATTCGCATTTGGTTCAGCATGTATAATAATTATACACACTAACCTTGATTCTTTGCAAATGGATCCACCCTTGCATGTAGTGTGGGGAATTATAAACTGACCCACTTGCTACTTATTTTGTGGTCTTTGCTTGCAGATGCATTTGGTGAACAACTTCTGGAAAGCACTGAACAGTTGGAGCATGCTCAACCTGTAAATGTTGTTTATGATTTCAAGAAGCATCGATGGTGTTCTGAAAACTTTAGAAACATGAGCAGTGAGTCCTTACTTTTATCAAGGCAGATGCACCGAATAGTCAATCAGGTAACCTTTTGTACCACCTTATATGTTTACAAGTTAATGATCAGATAATAGAATATATACCAATGAATGTGGTTTTTTCTTCTTGCCTGGCCTGAAAGAGATCATCCAGAGGTCTAACTGAATTTACTGAGCAAGGCTATTAAATCAGCATCAAGGACATATCAACTCATCATGTGCTACACTGAATAGTTTGTCCATGGACACGATGAAAATTATAATATTGAGTTAACCATTGTCAATCAACTTGTTGGTTTAATTATTTATAATTGTTCCTATTCTACACTATTCAGTTTGTTCAATGACAGAATGGGAATGGCATCAATTAGAAATTTTTTAATTAACTGGTGTTAGTTTTTTAAAATCTGTTTGGCATGCTACTGATCTGATTGCTACATTTTTCATCAACCTGTCTAGCTAGAGGACATTTGCATAAAAGAATTGTAAGTTTAAAATGGTGGTGCGGCTAAGTGAACATTGTTGCAAGTGCCAAAATGTATGCATCCTTCTCAATTTATTTCTTTTCTCTTGAATATCACAATGATGATATCTGAATCGAAGAACAAATGATAGACTCGATTGTTTGCCAGGTACAGATTTGGCAAATTCTATACTCAGCAAACAGGAGAGGTTGGAGGTGAAGGTGAAAGAGCTCCAGGAGTTGCTTGCCTCGGAGGACATGCTTGATGTATGGTTTCTCAAAAGACTGACATAGTTCAGTGTTGTGTAATAGGGAGCAAAAGCGAGGGAGTACCTAAACTGTTGTTGATGGTTTGATGCCATCCAAAGTGTTATAGGATTCATGACTGATTTTATGTTTCATTTTTCTTTTGTTGTTTGTTTATTATTAATTCATTATCTTACAAAATTGTTCCAAAATGTTTCTTTCATACTTATGGTTTAGTTTGGTTATTTTTTATTTTTGTGTTTTATTTTAGTTTTGTGATTTTTTTTTCCTAGATGCCACCGTAGCGTTGGCACGGGCAATATACTATTAGATATAAAGGACCAACCGACATTGATCTTGACCATGCATTACAGTAGTCACTACTCAAGGTCTCCAAACAGACCAATAAACGCATAGAGAATGAAGATGAAATGATGAGCACGATATGAGAGTGAATGAAATTGCAAGTCTCAACGTAACGATGTATATGCTGCACTTTGTGATCACCATGATGTTGTGCAAAATCAAATACGCTGTAGTCACAATAATTAGCTGTATCAAAGTTATTGAATAATAAAGGTATAATCGTTCCTAGCCTTGACAATACTATATATTACAGGACTTGGAACAGAAACTAATTAAGATCAATTAGCATGGTAAAGGCGCAGCAACATCATTGCAAAATTAAAGGTAACATCTGAAAAGCACACCACATGGAAAGAAGAGCACACAACTGTAAATAAAACAATCCAAAGCAAAAAGGCCATGGTAGGCCGCCCAAAACAAAGTTAATTCGCACAGCAGAATAAGACCAACCATAGGACTAATCAAGTATATAGCCATGAAGAATACAATAGTAGAAGATGACTGATCTATTAAACGGCACCAGAAGATGAAGCTGCTGCAGCGCCGTCTTTGTCTTCAACAGGCCTGCTGACGATCCCGGCGTGGAAGAGCAATGCCCAGAGCAGCGTTATCAGCTCGCCACCCCTGGCAATGGCCTCCGAGTGACCCTTGAGGTTGTCTGATGGTGCGATGAACAGGATCATCTCTGACCAGAAGTCGGCCAGCAGCTTCCACGATGTCTCCGCGCCATTGATTGTCTCCACCAGCTGCTTTGCAAGCTTCACACCATTCTTGACTACCTCATGCTTCGAGTTCTCGCTCAGCAAGTCAACCAGCTTTTGATACTCATCTTCTGGTGTAAACGACCTTGCCAAGCCGGTGATGGCACGCTCTACATCCATCTTGACTGCCTCGTACAAGCCCTTGCTCCATGCATTGTTATCGGGTAGCAGCTCCGGACACCAGATCATCAGGTATGCACAGTACCGTGAAAGGTGAGTGGCAGTAATCTTATGATCAGAGCCGAGATCAGGTCGCTCCGGGTGCTTCACTTCAAGGATGCACGTGGCAATATGCCATATAAGTATGATATCAGATGTACCTTCTCCACTGCAAGCCCAGAGGAAGCATTCTCCATTGTAGCTTCGTTGTAGAGATTCTGAACCATTGCTCAAGCGTACAGTATTCATGAGGTTTCTTACGGCACTGATGATGCTAACCTTCACGGCGGCTGGCACCTTGACTTTCCACCTCTGGTCTGGCAAAAACACACGGAGGAGAGGATTGACAAGAACTAGCGGGGTTGTTTTGCGGTGAGGCAATAGCACCGAGCACTGGTTCATTTCTCCATCCCAGTGCCTCATAAGCTTGCATCTGTAGCTTAACAAAATACTAACCAACTTTTGCATGCATAATGATTGTGGTAAAGAGTTGCGGTTAACATAGTGGCAAATAATGGTTACTTTTGTCCAGTTGGAGCAAATCAAGGAAGCCAAGCTCCTAATTTCAGCTGTCACCGCTAATGCCAGAACCAAAAGTAGTGGCACCAGATCCAAGTACGACTCTCCCATATTGATGTCCGATATGTACCTTACTAAATTCCCGTTAATACACCATACTGTGCACGAAAGTAGCTTTGTGTTATCCACATGCTCTGAGGTCATCTTCCTAGCTTGTAGCACTAAGTTTACTGTCAGTTGTATAACAAACAGGATACAATAAACTATTGTAAAAAGTGATACAAGGATATCCAAGATGGGCAGGCAATAATTTGAATAGGAGATTGCAAGGGATGTGTAATAGTAATCATGAACAAATGATAGTTCTTCTGCAATCACCCCAAATACCTTTTCTTCTTCTCCAATCTTGTGCAACAAGCTCCAGAAAAAGTTGCGTGTCCTTGTAGAGACAGCATTAGTGATATTGTACTTTGCGAACCGACATCGCAACAACTTGAACAAAGCAAAGGACAAGCATAAATCTTTTAACCGTGGCGTTGCGATTGGAAGTGTGCTATCTATTTGCCAAACTCTGTCAATAGTCACCAATCCAACATTTTTGTTCAACGACGGTTTAGAATCGCTCCTAATAAATGCATACCCATGAGGATGCTTCTCAACTTTTTCTTCCGATTCTCCCATTACTAAGAGTGGGGGAGGTGGTGCACCGTCCTCACCCGCCTGTGGTTCAACATGTTGGTCCGCTACTTCTTGTGCTTGTAACTGCTGCATGTAAACAAAAACAAGTCCAGGATTGCGTCCAAGTGCAAAGGACCGCCGTGCCAATTCAAATGCACAAAATTTGAGCCCTGTTTTGGAACACAGCAGAGCATAAGGTGTGATGTGGGTGAAAAAGGCTATCACGATGTGGTATTTGGCATATAACTTAAGGAGACCGACACCAAGGTAAAAGGTCCAAATCCCCTGTATAAGCAGCTGAGGAGGGGGACCTTTACGTTGGCCTTCACTGTCATCAACAGCGACTATTGTGCTGGTATTGATCATGACCACCAGAACAAGGGATGCCAAAATTACGAACGCTATTACGTGACTATATGCTTCGCATGTTGCAACCATTGCTGATAGCTTATCATAACTATAATCCTCATAATCGTAAACTTTAGATAGTGAGGAAAAGGTACTGATGTAATTAGGCTGGATGCTGATGGTGGAGGTGACAGAGGAGATGATGGGCAGGAAGAGTGTGGTGGCTCCAAGGAAGAGGAAACGAGTGATGGGGTGGTGGCGGTACCGCTGACCATAGGCGCCTATGCCAACAATGACTCCGGCCAGGATAGCTTCAACAACTAGCAGGGCATTAACCTGCCATAGCTGCTCTCTGATGCTGTTGTGGAAGGCTGTCTGAACATCGACGGGGCAGAGCATCTGATGGGAGCATTGTGCCAATGTTTCGGCGGAGCAGTTTGCCATCAGCTTCCCATTCCGTGATCCAGCCATGCTCAGCTGACTGCGGCCAAACTTCAAGTCGTTAGCTAGGTGACTCAATCAAGCAAGCAAAGCACGCACAAAAGAAATGGGGTTGCAATTAATAACAAGTAAGTTGACGATTTTTTTTAAAAAAAACAACGAATGGAATTACCTGAATTAAGGTGTGGGTGTAGGTCGAGATCCAGCTGACTGGCGTAAGAGCAATCCAGTTGCCCAGTCGCGGAGCGTTTCTTGTGGATGGTTTGCTTTGTAAATAAATGAGTTTTGGGCTTGGTTGTACTCACATATATGGCAGAAGCCAGAAGCTGGGTGGGAAACGTCGACAAGAAGAAAGCACGTTGAACATGCATGACGTTTGGAACGATTTCTACTATATTTTCATGTTCAGCCTTGAAAATGAAATCATGTTTCTCGTTCTCGTCAATCAAAAAACAAAAAGCATAGGAAAAAAGCAAAAAGGAAAAAAAAAAGAAAAAGGAGGAAAAGAAAAAGAAAGCGCACGGTAATCAAACGCGTGGTCCATACTGGTAATGCACGTCGATCGTGTTGGACAGGCTTACGTGAAACATTGAGAACCTAAATAAATAATGATTCACTTTTAAGCTGCTGAGTTTAAAAATGCGAAAACCGTTGTCTTCAAAAGTAATTTCATAAAAATATACATATATCATTTTCCACTAAATTATTATTTTTAAAACAATAAGAAATCAAATTGTGCTTTGGAAACCATGTCCATATCCAAAAGGATTTTTTTTTGGCAACCAAGAGGAAGTATTAAATTAGACATGGACGGTACCAAAATATGTAGAACACTTACGAAAATAGGTGCCCAGATCCAGTTTTTTGTTTACTCTTTTTTTATTACTAGCAAATATGCTCGTATGCGTTGCAACGGGGAGAAAATAATTAAGATGAAGACATTATGCACATATTTCAATTATACCTCTAGGACGTTCTCGATCATCGCAAAATCTATATGCATGCAACAATGCATGCATGATTTAACACACACCTATATGCATAACACAACCTAACAAGATTCATAACATCTATGGATAAATCACATTTTTCTGAAACTAATAAAACTCATTTCACATTTTTTCTGTTTTTTATAGTTTTCAGTTGATTTTTCAACGTCTAGATTTTTCTATAAAAATAGGTGCCTAAAGCTGGTCGGTCGTTGTTTCAACTTGCGGCCATGTTGCCTTATTCCCGCTCTAATTTCGATGCTTCCGCTGCCTTGGGACCGCCATCAAGCGAAGGAGTGCAAGCTGTGTTTGCCAGCCATCGTGCAACCCCACCGCCATGTTGGACTTGCGCCCCGTCAGCGACGGCAAGCGGGTGCTGTCATCGGCCTCCTCGTCACAGCTTTAGGGGCGGCCCACCGCCCGGGAGCGCGTAGAAGTGAAGCTAGCTGCAGCTGATCCCTCAGACCGGCCTCTCGAGCCTCCTCCCAGTTCGGCTTCAGATTGGTGGTCTGAGATTTGTGTGCAGATAGAGCTGGCTGGATTAAGTTGGAGAGGTGGCGCGCCACGGGAGCTACTTGTCCCGATGTGTACGTGGGGGCGGTTCTTTGTGGGTGCTCCCATGCAGGTGCTGCTGGAGGCCGAGGGTTGCATCCCAACGGAGGACGCCGTTTAGGAAGAGTTGGAAGATGGGGAGATTGCAGAGTGTGTTCGCAACAACTTGCGTCGCTTGAGCATGAGCCATCGTCTACAGACCATGGTCGAGGTGGGACGCGTCCGATGTCGGGGTGGATGTTGGAGGCGGATTTGTGCTCACGGCAAATGCTGTGAGCCCAATGCCCGTCCCCCGGCATCGAGGAGCTGGCACCACCCTATCGGAGGCATAAAAAAAGTGTCACGGTCGATGACTTCATCACGAGGTTCAAGGCTCCGCTGCGAGCCTCTTCTCTACGCCAAAGCTCGGGGTGACGCGGCTGGCCCGTGGTAGACACCTTCGATGAAGAACTAGTGCCAAAGAGTTTGCGAGGCTCGTTGCCAAGAGCAAGTTCAGGGGAGCCTAAGCCGGAAAAGCGCGGAAGGCCATGAACAAATTTGCCACGGGTTCAGTATTAGGGAGACGGAACGGCTTTTCGAGGAAGTTAAAGATATAAATATAAATATCGGGGTATAAAGAACTGCCATGGAGACCTACTATCGCCAATGGGCACCTAAAAATAGGAGACAGGTTAGGTTGTGGGTCAACCTTGGCGGTATTGTTGCTCACGCAACATCCCCCTTTATGTAATAGGCTTTTGTGAATCCGTAGTTAGGTGTGGTGAGGCGGCTACTCGACGGTGCCTCCAAACTTTTATTGTGTAGGTCTTATGACCATTAGTCCTCTTGCAGGCATATATACGCCGCAAAAAAAACGGTAGTATCCGAACCTGTGCAAAATTTTCTTTCGTGGGCGAAGGCCGCTGAATGCTAGGCCCATCAGCGTCTTCGTTGAATCGTGCGCGCGAAACTCCGATGCGTACGCAATCCTATATATACATTGAAATCGTATATAGATAGGAATCGTATAGGCAGACGGAAAAAAAAGTGGTAAAATAACCGGTAATAAGGGCAGACGGAAATTTCGTGGTTAAGAAATTTTCTCTCTTTATTAATAGGTATAGATTATTAATTTATGTTTCTTAGACATCTGTCGCCTGATATCTAGGGGATATATTGCCCAAGCGACACCCGCACCTGCTAGCACCACTGACGCCACAAGCCCAACACCCGTCCACCCTCTCTCTCTCTTCCCTTGGGTGCCCAGCAAACCTCTCGGCGAGGTCCAAGGCGGATCTGGCCCACCGCTTCCTTGAGCCCATGCCCAAACCGTGGTTCCGGTGCACTACTACTGAAATAAACTTTGGTGGCGGTTATTTTTGGTTTTCCGTGGCGGCTTTTGAAACCGCCACGCAGCTAGGGTCACGGTTAATCGAATTAACCGTGACGGTTATTTAACAAAAACTGCCACGGTAGATGACCGCCATGGTTAATCGGTTTTTGTAATTTAACCATCACAGTTAATTAATTCAAGATTAATAAAAAAATAAATCGTAAATATTATAAAATTATAAATTATGATGTACACCACATATTAAATAATAAAATCAGAGAATATTTACACAAATCTTGAACATGCATCACATTTCGACATTCAAGTCACATGTTTTCATGTTCAAGCACTTAGTTTAAAAGTTACAAATTGAAGAGACCGGTGACCATCCTAAACTTAATCGATCGTTCAAGTTTGTCTAATCATCAAAAGGGCCACCTGTTGGTATAAATTAACGCACACAGAAAAATCCGCAAGCGCACGGATACCGATGTAGCTTTCACCCGGGAGTATTCCAAGGTATCGATTTCCACGGGGAACGTGAAGTGCACTAATCAAGGTAATAAGTTGTCCAAGGATAACTATGGGTTTATGGGGAGAGAGAGAAAGTTTCTAAAGCTTCTCTAATAGATCTAGGAATCAAAGATACTTCAAGATTTATTTATTTTGGGACATCAGAGCACTAACCACAGAAAGGGATGAGATGGGGGCTAGGAAGGTCTGACAAGGTCCTACAAACACCAACCCGAACGTGGTGGAATACGTCGGCCGTCGTGGCTGTCACCACCAGGGCTACCACAAACTATCCAGGTGGGATTGGGTGCAATTCGGTAACCACTAGACTAAGCATCACGCCTAATCTAATAATTACTACTCTAGTGTTGCAAAGACTAGAGCACTTGATGCAAGCGGGAATCTAATAAATAAAGTAGAAGTAAATGTTGAATGAAAGTAAATAGAGAACTTAGAATTAATAAATGAAGAACACGGAGATTTTTTGAAGACGAACTAGTTCTTTTGCAAGATTACAAAGTTGATGAAGATCCGACAAGTCCGGCTCTTCAACTCTCTCGTCTTCTCTCTCCTTGATCTAATTACAACTAGATGAACTAGTTGAACTAGATGAACTAGACAACTAGACAACTAGAGGGATCTCTCTTCTAATTGAAACCCTAACTTTTGCTCTGTAGATAACTAATGAAAGATAATGAGAGAGATAAGCCTTGGGGTCGACCCTGGGGCAGCTTATATAGTCCTTGGCGATGAACGATAGCCCTTGGATCAAACCGACATTGGCAACGGTGTAGATACAACCTCAAAGTCGGTTACAAACCGACCTAGAAAGATGAAGCTGATTGGCCACTGTAGCCTAGCGGCCGGCCCAAATGCCACTGGCGGCCGCCAGGTCAGAGTCTCCTCTCGGCCTCTCGTCTCTTCTGGTGTCTTCTGGTATCTTCTAGAGTGTTTTAGTCCACTTTTCGGATTAAGTTACTTCACGGTCAAGTCTTGTCATCGTATGTGATGTATATTTCGGAACTTTCTCCATTATTCTCTGCATTTATCTATTAAGTCCCTAGAAAGTCACAGAATACCAAAACTCGTGGAATTATGTCAGTAAAACCCCTAGACTTATGTTGAAATTCATTTTATGCCCTTATTTCATGTTTAGTTGACTATTAAAATTATGCTATAACAGGTGTCAACAAGCTCCCCCAAGCTTACCCTTTGCTAGTCCCTAGCAAAGCCAAACTTAACAATGGATCAGGAGTTGCTACAATGCTTTCGTACCTGTCGTGGTCGTATACCACGGTCACAGTAACTGACTGGCTAATGTGTGCTTCGATGGCCTAGCTCAAGAACAATGACACGGTGATTTAGACTGGTTCGGGGCTATCGAGCACTCTAGTCCAGTGTGTGGCACTATCAGAGCTCAAAGTGCTCGTATCGGGGCGAATACAAGCTGACGAGAGAGAGAGTTGAGCTCCTAGGTCTCTGTGCGATGAGTGGAATCGAGCGATGTGTGTGTGTGTGTTCTGTGTGCGAGAGAGCTTCCCCCCTCCTGGTGGCCGAACCCTCCCTTTTATAGTCGTAAGGGGAGCTCACAAGGGGTCACCGAGCGGAGGGCCTTAGAGATAGAAGGAATACAAGTTTGGGGGGTGAAGAGAAAAAGTTCCCCTGCAATGTCGGGCACGCCGGGCTGTCCGGCGTGCGTGCGCGCGGCCGCCGCCTTACTTCCAGGCACGCTCGCCGGTCGCCGTAGAGTAGAATAGGGGCGGCTCCGTATCCCGATGTGTAGTATGCATGGGCGACGAGCTCGGAGCTCGTCGGTCGGTGGTGAAGGGGACAATGAGCTCGTCCCGCCGCCGTCGTACTTCTGGCGTCCTACCGCCCGTCAGGCACGCGCCGCTGTCTGCGGTCGAGGTCCTGGAGGCGCCGCCGCGCCTTAAATGCTTGTACTTGGGGTCGCAGGAAAACGTGTGGCCAGGAGAGCTCGTCGCAGAGTTCGTCTTCGTCCGTCGAGGTCGTTCTTGTCGTGTAGTGGTTGTTTCTTGTGCTTGTCGCCGCGCGACGTGGTCTGACAGCCCCACGCTGCGCGTGCCGTCGATGATCTCTCGCAGCAGACAAAATCTGATCGTAGGTTGTGGCACCGGCCGCGTAGCTGTGACGCTGGATCCTAATCATCGCGTTCCGGATCCTTGCGATCGTCATTGGGTTTGGGGTCCGGGAGCTCGTCCGAGACGGAAAGGAGCGCGTCGTCCGGTCGGAACTCGTCACATCCCCGAGCTCCCTGGGGAGCTCGTTCGAGACGGAACATTTCCCTAGTTCGAGCTCGAACTCTTCCTTGGGTCTTACCGCCTGACGAGTTCGCGTGCGAGGCGGGAGTGTCCCCGTCGGGCCTCGGCATTTGTCGCGGGTGACGAGCATCCCCTTCAACGCTTTGTTGTGATCGAGTTAGAATGATTGACCTGGTCCGGAATATCTGTGTCCCACAAGAGCCCCGAGCGTGCGGAGGGGGAGAGACCCCCGCGCGGCGCTTCAAGGTCAGATTTGCCGGGTTGGGGACCAGATTTCCTTGCTTGTGGTGCGTGCGAGCGCACCCGCGGGTGTAGCCCTCGAGGCTGCGGGAGGACGTTCAGTCCTCGCGGAGGCTTATTATGGCGAATGCTTGTGCCGTTTGACGCCGTTTCGGTTCCCCTTACGAAGGGCGGTGAGCTCGAACCCGACTTTACCGCGTTGGCCGAAGTCGAGCACTCTTGTGAGCTTTAAAGCGGATTTGCCTGAGTGAGGTCCGAGCTCGCGTTCGAGGCGAGCTCGTTTGTCGGGCCAGCTTGTGGGCCAACCTCTTATTCCAGAGACCCGTCCTCTATAGTCACCGGGGTTTCGTAGGACCCCCGGCGGCTTGTGCCTCCTCGCCGAGGAGGATGACCAGAGGCCGTTCGCGATCGCTGGCGACTCAAGCGCGACTTGGATGGAGCCCCCGAGTCCTCGAGGATGCTCGGAGCACGGGCCGTCGGTGCCTCTCCTCCGTTACGCTCCTTGCTCGGGGCGTCTCCTGGCGGCTGTCGAGCTCACGGGAGCCAGCCTTCGAACCTGGAGCTCGATTTCGTCGTGAGCTCGTCGTTGTGTCGAGCTTGACATAACGGCGACGAGCTTAGGGATATGACCGTTAGCGACGAGCTCGCCGGACTTTTCGCCTGCAGTAAAAAGGAGCCGTTGGAAAAAAGTTACCGTTGGGGCGGCCGTTACCATCCGCGTGGCGTTTCGCCTTCTGTTTCGCCATGTGGCGCACGCGTGGAGGGCGCTGGTTGATCCAGGAGGAAGTGGTGGGCCATACAGGTCCGTTTTCTTCGGCGGATCCGTTTTGAGCTCACCCTATAAATAGGGGACGGGGGACTAGGGCTATCCCCTCGCTTCCCGTTTTCGCCACCGTAGCCTCCTTTCGTCTTCTAGCTCCAGATCCCAATCAGCCGCCACCGCCGCCGCGTGAGAGTGTCCTCTTTTGAGATCCCACCGAATCCGTAGTCGAGCTGAGAGCGGAAGACATGGGTTCGTGGTCGCCGTCTAAGGTGTCCGACGACATGCTACAGGAGTGCGTGACGCTCGGCGGTCTTCCGCCGCTGACCGCGGCCCAGGAGTGGATCAAGCCGTCTCCGGCGCACGCCACTCCCCAACCGCCCGATGGTTACGTCGTCTCCTTCGTCTCCTTCCACGTCCGGGGGATGGGCGTCCCGGCGTACGACTTCCTCCGCGGGTTGCTGTCGTACTGGGGCGCCGAGCTCCAGCACCTGAACCCCAACGGCCTCCTCCACATCGCGACCTTCACCACTCTATGCGAGGGATGGCTGGGGATCGAACCGGACTAGGAGCTCTTCAAGCACTTCTTCCATGCGAAGGTGACGCACAGCTCCGATGGCCTGAAGGAGGCCGTCCCAATAGGCTGCATCGTGCTTCAACCCCGGCCCGGCATGAAGGAGAAGTATCCCACCATCGTCTCCCGCTCATCGAACACCGGGTGGAGAGACGAGTGGTTCTACCTGAAGAACGACGAGGATCACCCTCTCCCGCGGTATACCGGCGGGGTCTTCCTTGACTCCGACGACCTGTGGAGGGAGCCTCCCCACGCCAACCTGCTACATCTGGTCAAGGAGGTCGCCCGGAAGGTGGAGCTCCTCAAGCGTGCCAACCTCACGGAACCCCTCCTCTACTCCTGCGCTCTGGGGCATGGGGTCGTCCCCCTGAGGCGGAGGATCCTTTGCATCTGGGAGATGGTCGAGGAGAAGAAGCCCTTCAAGGGCACGGTGACCGCCACGCCTCTGCCGGCCGACGAGGTGGAGTACGTTGTTCGCAGGGGGACTGGGAAGCCCTTCAAGATCCCGGCGGAGCCCAACGACATACCGCAAGCGCTGCCGGATGCGACGACGCGGGCGCTGGTGAGCTCTCCTCCTTCGTATCCCTTCTCATTCGAATTGTCCTCGTCCTTCACAGGGGATCATTCCATCCGTCTGTGCAGATCGGTGAGGTCTTTCTCGAGCCCCATCTTCCACCGGCGAGGCCAGTCCCTTCCCAGTGCGTTCCGTCGGGAACAGCTCGCCTCGCCGCTGCTGCCGCCCAGGACGTCGACCGCGCCGCCGCCAAAGAGTCTTCGGGCGAGAGTGCGGCGGTAGCAGATGAGACGCACCCGGAGGTCCAAGGACCCGAAGATGCGTCTGCCGGGTCAGAGCAGGGGACATCATCGTCCTGGGTGGCGCCGGTGGCCTCATCAGTTCGCACGCGCGCTCAGTCGGCCCTTCTTCAGGGCCGCGGTCAGAGGAAGAGAGCGCTGACGAGCACCGCGGCAGAGGAGAAGAAAGCAAAGCTGAGACGCATGGCCATTGGGTAAGCGTCTGAGTTCGTTGCCTTTTTTGAGCACGCGGCGCGCCGCCGAGCTCTCTCTCTCCGTTCGTGCTCGACTTTGACTTTTTACTTTGCTGCTGTGCAGGGAGAAGGTAAAGCCTTTGGGACCCCCGAACCCCCAGAAGCGGCTCAGAACGGCGACGGGGTCGAGCTCGGCGGTCCCTCCGCCTCCCATCGTGCAGGCCCTCAGGGTGGTCGCCCCCCAAGCCCCCCGAGGGAGGAGCGAGCCTGGGTCCGCGGGGAGTGCTGCCGCGTCGTCGTCGAGCACCGTTCCGGTGACCCAGGCGATGGCGTCGTTGATCAGTTCGCTGCCGCGGCTGGAGGACCTGGTGCCGAAACCTGCCGTCATCGTGCCGGAGCGCGTGGAGACGGAGGTGATCGACCTCAGCTCTCCTGAGAGGGGGAGAGAGAGAGAAGATGTTCCCCGGACCCAGACCTCCGGCGGCATGGGCCGTCCTGACGAGGGTGAGTCCTCGGCCCTGGGTGTGGGACGCGAGGAGTTGCCCAGAGACAGGGACGCGCGCGACGCGGTCCCAGACGAGCCTGCTACGGAGGCCGCGGGGCATGAAGGAGAAGATGAACATGTGGGCACACGCGACGGGGTCTTCGACGAGCCCGCCACGGAGACCGCGGAGCGTGACGAGGAGCCCGAAGATGCGGCGCGCACGCGGCGCGGTTGCGACGAGCTCGCCGTGGAGACCCTGGCGTCGGAGGGTCTTCAGGCTGCGCCCGCCCCAACCTTGTCGCCCGCAGTGGGCATGACAGAGCCCACCGTCATCGGAGCGCCGGGGACGGGTCACCGCCGGTGTGGGTCACCCCGTAACGCGCCCGACGGATCCGCGCCGGTGTCGTCGGCCGAGGGACGCCCGAGACTTCGTTGGAGGCGGGCCGCGAGCCGGCCGCGGCGTCCTTCGCCGTGGTTGGCGGGGACAACATCGCCCGCCTTGGTGGCGGCGGAGGTGCTGCCACTTCCCGCCGAGAGAGGGCCGGCGTGCCTCCACCACCTCACCGGGGTAAGGGCTTCATGAGTACTTGCTTTCCGCTCGGTTTTGAGCTCGCGGTATTAACTCGGTTCTGTTGCAGGATCTGAGGGATGTGGTGGTCGGCTTCAACCGCGTGGTGGAGGCCGGAAACGAGATTGAGGGTCTCCTAGGAAGGCTAGGCGTGGCCTGGTCCCACGCGAGCAGGGGGCTCGGCCAAGTGTACGCTTCGCACCGCGAGCTCCGGAAAGATGCCGACGATGTTGCGGAGCATATCCGCGAGGTCAAGGAGCACGCCACCGTCGAGGCTCGGGAGGGGGTCGCCGAGGAGGTTCGCCGAGTGGAAGCAGCGGCGGCGAAGCGTGAAGAGGAGCTCGCTGCTCAGAGTCGCAGCCAGCGCGAGCTCATGCAGAAGGAGCTCGACGACTTGCGCCTGGCCTTGGAGAACAAGGAGCTGGAACGCTCAGCGCTTGAGCGTCGGGCCATGACGCTGGAGAGGGAGCGCGACGCCAAGGGAAAGGCGCTCCAGGACCGCGAGGCCGAGCTAGAATGTGAGTGATCCCTTTTTGAGTTCTTTGTTCTTCTTCTTCTTTATCTTCGAGGTCCTAGGCTGATAGGCGGGCACTTTAGTTTACGACCACGAGGTTGCCGACGGGTCGATTCTGTTTGGTGCTTCGGAAGCCGAGAGGATCCGGCTTGATGCCGAGAATCTCTCTCTGTGGGAGGAGCGGGAAGACCTTTATCAGGCGCTGGCATGTAAGGCGCTTCTCTTCTTCCTGCTTTGAATCTCATGATTTTGATTTGTTTGTTTCTCTGCAGCTGAGAAGAAGAAATCGGCGGGATTGGCTCGGGAGCTCGAGGGGAAGGACCAGTCCCTGGCTGCCGCGGAGTCCTCGCTGACGCATACCCAGCTCGCGCTGGAGCAGAAGGAGAAGGACCTGCAGCAGCGGACGCGTGACCTCGTGGCGGTGCAGAATGGTCTTCAGAAGGCGGCCGAGGAGCTCCGGTCCAGGGAGGCCGAGGCCTCGGGTCTTTTGGAGCGGGCAACGAAGGCCGAGACTGCGGCGCAGAAGGCGGAGCGCGAGCACACCAACCTCATGCTCGACGTCGAGGGCGTCTGCGAGGCCCTTGGAGTCGGAGAGGTGGAAGGACCGGCGCACCGGGTGCTTCGCGCCCCGGCAGTGGTGAGGGATAACGCTCGCCGCGCCTTCCACAAGGCGTTGACCGTGGTCCTCGCCCACTATCCTGAGATGCGGTCCTCGACCAAGATCGTGGGCAAGGGCTGGCCCGAGCCGACTGAGGGCGTCGAGTTGGACGACATTGTTGCCACCACGGAGGCCCGTTCGGAGAAGCTATCGCGGAAGCTCTTCCGGCTCGCTGCTGAGGAGCTCGAGGTGTTCGAGCCTACTGCCGGCGAGGCGGAAGCGGAGACGGATTCGTCTGACGGCGAAGAGTGAGCTGCGAGGTTAGGTAGTTCGAGGCGTTGCCTCCTTTGTTATAAACAAAGTCCCCGAGCTTGGGGCAAAGTGTAAAAATAACAAGTTATCTAAGTTATGAACGGCTCGTTTTATCTTTCCTGTGACCGCGCTTCCAATTAGCTCGTAGTTTTCTGAGTTTACATCCTATCGATTAAGGCAACGGGCCCTTTACTCGTTGGCCGCGGGGGCGCTAGAGCTCGTTGGGCAAGCGCGTTGGACCTCACCGAGGATGTTGCTCAGAAACCCTTTTAGCCTGTCGGACTCGACGCTTACTGGAAAGATGGGTAACGAGAGCGAGGTCGAGCTGATCGAGCTCTTTCCTGAGTGTCCGTGTTGTTTGCGAAAAAAGAGTTCGTAAAAAAGGCGGGGTGCGCCCTGTCCCCTGTAGCCCCCGAGCAAGGGCGGGCCTTGCTGGAGGTAGAGGGCAGCCATTGCTTAACGGCCGTGAAAGAGGGATCGAATGCTTGCACAACTTTTGCATCGAGGTGTGTCATTATTATTCGAGTTCGTACAAAAGAGACATTACAAAATGCATCTAAGGGTAGAAGCGACGTAGTTGTTCGATGTTCCAAGAGTTGGCGAGCTCACGACCGTGAGAGTCCTGGATCTTATATGAGCCCGGGCGGAGGACTCGGGCGATGGTGAACGGTCCTTCCCAAGGCGCAGAGAGCTTGTGTTTCTCCTTCGTGCTTTGTACTCGTCGCAAGACTTGATCGCCGACTTGAAAAGCTCGTCCTCGAACGTGGCGGTCATGGTAGCGGCGCATCGACTGCTGGTACTTGGCTGAGTGTGCGACCGCGGCCTCACGGGCCTCCTCGAGCTGGTCCGCCGCGTCTTCCAGCAAGGTTTGGTTGCCGGCGTCGTTGTACGCTTGTAATCGCGGTGCACTGTAGTCGAGGTCGGTGGGGAGCATGGCTTCAGAACCAAAGACGAGGAAGAAGGGGGTGCGACCCGTCGCTCTGCTTGGAGTAGTCCTGAGGCTCCAAATGACCACGGGGAGCTCAGCGAGCCATTGTCCCTCGAATTTCTCCAATCTCTTGAAGATCCTCGGCTTCAATCCCTGCAAGATTAGACCATTGGCGCGCTCGACTTGCCCGTTCGTCCTTGGATGGCTGACGGAGGCCCAGTCTACGCGGACGTTGTAGTCGTCGCACCAGTCGAGGAAAATTTGCCCGGTGAAGTTGGTGCCGTTGTCGGTGATGATCGAGTTTGGTACGCCAAAACGGTGGATGATACCGTCGAAGAACTTGACCGTTTCCTGCGACCTCGTGCGTGAGATGGGCATCACCTCAATCCACTTGGTGAACTTGTCAATGGTGACGAGGAGGTGGGTGAAGCCCCCGGGCGACCTCGTGAATGGTCCGACCATATCGAGCCCCCAGACCGCAAAGGGCCAGGTGATGGGGATCGTTTGGAGGGCCTGCGCCGGGAGGTGCGTTTGTTTGGCGAAGAACTGGCATCCCTCGCATCGGCGTACGATCTGGTTGGCATCGGTGACGGCGGTCGGCCAGTAAAAGCCTTGGCGGAACGCCTTGCCCACCAGAGCCTGCGGAGCCGCGTGATGCCCACACTCGCCGGCGTGGATCTCTCTGATGAGTTCGTGCCCTTCCTCAAAGGTGATGCAGCGTTGGAGCACCCCGGACGCGCCCCTTCTGTAGAGCTCGCGCTCGATGATGACGTAGGACTTGGCTCGACGGGTGATGCGCGTAGCTTCTTCTTTCTCCGTGGGGAGTTTGCCGTCCTGTAGCCATGCCAGGATGGGGAGCCGCCAATCGGGTCTCGGGGCTTCTGGCTCAGGGGTTGTGAGGACCTCGGATCCGACGAGGTTGACCTCCGCGTCGACCTCCAATGGCGAGCTCGAGCTCGAGAGGTCCTCGGCCTTGGTGGGCGCAGGGACAAACGCCGTCTGTGATGGGTCTGTGCGTGGGTTTGAGCCTTCCCCCTCGAGCCGGACGGAGGGTATGTACTGGTCATGCACAAAGACGCCGGGCAGGACTTGTAGTCGGTCAGAGGCGAGCTTGGCGAGGACGTTGGCGTCGCCGTTGTACTGGCGGCGGATGTGCTTGAACTCTAGCCCGTCAAAGCGTTCTTCGAGCTCGTGCACCTTTGCAGAGTACGCAATCATCCTCGGGCTGACATAGTCAGCCTCCTTCGTGGCTTGGTCGGCCATGAGTTTGGAGTCCCCTCTGATCTCGAGGCGCTTGACACCAAGCTCGACGGCGATGCGCATGCCGTTTACTAAAGCTTCATACTCAGCAACGTTGTTGGAGGCGGTGAAGTGAAGGCGGATCGAGTACCTCATGCGTACATTGCGCGGTGATATGAAGACCAAACCCGCTCCGGCGCCATACTTCTTCACTGAGCCGTCGAAGTAGAGCGTCCAGTACTCGACATCGTCGAGCTTTGGCGGCAGCTGTGTCTCCGTCCATTCGGCCACGAAGTCCAGAAGGACCTGCGACTTGATGGCGTCCCTCGGGGCGTATGAGATGTCCGATCCCATGAGCTCGATTCCCCACTTGGCGATGCGCCCTGTAGCCTCGGGGCTGCGGATGATCTCGCCGAGTGGGAATTTGGAAACGACGGTGATCGGGTGAGCGTCGAAGCAGTGCCGTAGCTTGCGGCGCGTGATCAGGAGCACGTAGGTGAGCTTCTGGAGCTGAGGGTACCGCGTCTTTGTGTCGGAGAGGACTTCGCTGACGAAGTAGACCGGCCGCTGCACTCGGAGTGCGTGGCCTTCTTCCTCCCTTTCCACTACGAGCACCGTGCTCACTACCTGCGAAGTGGCCGCGATGTACAACAGCATTGGTTCGTCCGGCTTGGGTGGAGTGAGTATGGGTGGGTTCGTCAAGAGCTCCTTCAGAGAGTCGAGCGCGGACTGGGCCTCGTTGGTCCAGGCGAAGCGCTCCGACTTCTTTAGGAGCTTGTATAGCGGGAGGCTTCATTCGCCTAGCCGGGCAATGAATCTGCTAAGGGCGGCCAAGCACCCCGTAAGCCGCTGTACGCTCTTGACATTCTTGATGGGGCCCATGTTGCGGATAGCCCCGATTTTCTCGGGGTTGGCCTCGATGCCGCGCTCGGACACGATGAAGCCCAGGAGCTTCCCTCGCGGGACCCCGAACACGCATTTTTCGGGATTGAGCTTTACCCCGAACTCACGAAGCTTGCCGAAGACTTCTCCGAGGTCGGGGATGAGCTCTCCCGTGCGCTTCGTCTTGACAACGATGTCATCGACGTATGCCTCCACGCGTTTCCCGAGAAGCTCTTTGAAGACTTTCTGCATGCACCTTTGAAAGGTGGCGCCGGCGTTCTTTAGCCCGAAAGGTATGGTTACGTAGCAGAACGCGCCGAAGGGAGTGATGAAGGAGGTGGCGAGATGATCGAGCTCGTTCATCGCGATTTGATGATAGCCGGAGTATGCGTCAAGAAAACAGAGTGTCTCGCACCCGGAGGTGGAGTCAACGATTTGGTCGATGCGCGGCAAAGGAAACGGATCCTTCTGGCATGCCTTGTT
Source organism: Hyparrhenia diplandra (assembly GCA_015847255.1). Lineage (NCBI taxonomy): Eukaryota > Viridiplantae > Streptophyta > Magnoliopsida > Poales > Poaceae > Hyparrhenia > Hyparrhenia diplandra. Next base: position 28,145 of record JADLZK010007854.1, read on the forward strand.
GAGACTCGTATAATCAACACACATTCTCCATTTTCCATTCTTCTTCTTAATTAGTACAGGGTTGGCTATCCACTCGGGATGATACACCTCCTTAACAAAGCCCACCGCTACGAGCTTATCTATTTCCTCGGCGATTGCCTGCCGTCTGCCGTCGTCGAAATGTCAGAGCCGCTGCTTCACCGGCCGAGAGACGGGCTTATTGTTTAAGGAGTGCTCGGCGACTTCCCTCGGTATGCCGGGCATGTCCGAGGGTCTCCACGCGAATACGTCGAGGTTCGTGCGGAGGAAGTCGACGAGCTCGCTTTCCTATTTAGGAGAGAGCTCGGCACCGATGCGGACGGTGCGCCCCTCCTCGTCAACCTTCACCGCCTTAGCGTCCTCGTCCGGCTCGAAGGGTCCCGCCGCCTTCTCGAGCTCGACTGATGAGCTCGCCGCCTTGCTAGACGTGCTCGTGGCCTTCTTCAGCTCGGCGGAGTCCTCTGCGCACACCCATGCCAGCATCTCGGGGATGAGCTTCTCCGACTCGATGAGGGCGTCGGCGTACTGCACGGCCTCCTTGTCGCAGTTGAACGCGCGCTCGAAGGTGGAGTTGACGGTGATCACGCCCTTCGGCCTGGGAATCTTGAGCTTGAGGTACGTGTAGTTGGGGACGGCCATGAACTTCGCGTAGCACGGCCGCCCCAGCAAGGCATGGTAAGCGCTCTTGTACGGGAGCACCTCGAAGGTGAGCACCTCCTTGCGGAAGTTGCTCGGGTCGCCGAAGGTGACGGGGAGGTCGATCCGTCCGAGCGGAAACGCATGCCGAGAGCCTCCATGGTGTTGACGTAGAGGATGGGGTCCGTGGAGGGTCGGAGTCGAGCCCGCGCGATGCCGAGAGCCTCCATGGTGTTGACGTAGAGGAGGTTGAGGCCGCTTCCACCGTCCATCAGCACCTTGCCGAGGCGCTTGGTGCCAACTATGGGATCGACGACGAGAGGGAATCTTCCCGGATGCGGGACGTGCACGGGATGGTCTTTCTTGTCGAAGGTGATCGGGGCCTCGGACCACTTGAGGTAGGAGGGCGTTGCGGGCTCGGTGAAGAGGACTTCGCGCTGCAGGAGCTTCTGGCGACGCTTGGACTCGTACGCCGGTGGGCCGCCGAAGACGACGTTGACGGCACCGTCCTCAAAGAAGACGTCCTTGTCGCCGCCTGGTCGTCGAACTCGCCCCCGTGGTGCTCGTCGCCCGCACCCTCTCCTTCACCTGCGCCCGCTACGAACTTCCGCAGGAGCCTGCAGTCCCTGAACTTGTGCTTGACCGGACCCTCGTGGTTGGGGCAGGGCAGGTCGAGCTTCTTCTCGAAGAAGTCCTTGGGAGCACCGGGCTTCACGGCCTTGGGGCCCGGCTTCTTCTTTTCGGCGATTGCAACGAAGTCGTCCTCGCCGTGCCGGCGCTTGTTCTTGTTCTTCTTCTTGGGCCGCGAGCTTGAGCCTTCGCCGGCCTCATCCGCGGCTTTTTCCTTGCCCTTGCCCGTGGTGCCGTGGAGGACTGCGGAGATGGCCTCCTCGCCCCCGGCGTGGTTCGTGGCGAGGTCGAGGAGGTCCTTCACCGTCTTGGGCTTGCGTGTGCCGAGCTCACGGATGAGCGTCTCGCAGGTCGTGCCGAAGGTGAAGGCGGTGATGATCTCCGCGTCCGTGGCGTCGGTGAGCTCGTTGCAGAGCTTGGAGAAGCGCCGGATGTAATCGCGCAGGCTTTCGTTCCTCCGCTGCTTGCAACTGCGGAGGTCCCACGTGTTGCTTGGGCGCGAGTAGGTCCCCTGAAAGTTACCAACGAAGACATCGCGGAGGTCGCGCCAGCTGTCGATCATACCTGCGGGTAGGTGCTCGAGCCAGGAGCGAGCCGTGTCGGCGAGGTATAGGGGGAGGTTGCGAATGACGAAGAGCTCGTCGTCGGCTCCCCCAGCCTGACACGCGAGGCGGTAATCTTCGAGCCGACGCTGGGGTCCGTCTCCCTCGCCGCATTTCCGGACGGAGGTCGGGGCTCGGAAGGCCGAGGGAATGGCGCGTCGTGAACCCCGGCGCCGAACACCGGGGCCTCCTCCCCGTCCCGGGGTGGAGCTCCGCCCCGCGCTCCACCTCGAGCTCGAGCACCACGTGGTGAGGGGAGCGCGCCGCCGCCCCCGACCGGGGGCCGGATCGCGGCTACGGTCCTCCCGACTATCGTAGCGGCCACCCCTCCTCTTCGTAGGACCTCCGTCGGCGGTCGTCGTCTCGTCCGTCGTCGCGACGGTCGCGGGGCCCGATGTCCGGCCGTTTCTTCGCGTGCCTCCGCGCGTCGTCAGTGGCCGAGGGTGTCCCGGGCGTCGCGGTTCTCTCCCACCTGTCGGCGCGCGTGGACACGCGGAGACTCTCCTCGGTTCAGCCTCTGGTTGGAGGAGGCCTCGTGCTCTTCCCGAGAAGCCTGTGCGACCGGAGCTTTCTACCTGCTGCTCCGCGGCTCCTCTCGATGAGGGAGCGTAACCGCCGGTGGAGGCTTCGGGCTTCGGGGTGCCTCGGGTTCGGGAGCTCGTGGAGGAGCCTGGCCGCCGCGAGGTTCTCGCGCCGCCCCCCGAAGACCGGGGGGAGGTCGTCGGCCCCGTCGATGCGGCGTCGTACCTCCCGTCCTCGAGCTCGCACCCGTCGACATCCTCCCACCTCCTCGAGGAGGGCGTCGCGTTCCTGCGCGATCTCACGCTCGGCCTCCTCGAGCTCGTCGAGACGCTCGTGCACCCGCTTGGGAGGGGCGCCGTTGAGCGAGCCGCCGAGTCTCGACCCCGAGTGTGCCGGAGTGCTGGGAGGACACGCCCTCGCTATGGTAGCTGTGCACAGCGCCGTCCGGCATCGGGCACATGTAGCACTCGCGTGTGGGATCGACTCCTGCGAGGCTTAAGCTGCCCAGCGCGGTCTCGAGACCGGTCGCCCCAAGCTCGATGCCATGCCTCCCGGGCAAGAAGAGCTGTCCCTGCGGGTATATCTCGTCGTAGGCCGCAAGGAACTCGTCGGAGGAAAGCGGCCTGCCCAGCCGCAGGACGACGTTGGCGGTAGAGAAGGTGACATCGCGGAAGAGCTCCCGAGTCGGCTCGGGCCGAGGATGTGCGGGAGCAGTCCGCAATGGTGACGAAGAAGTGGTCGGCCGCCGTATGGGACTCGGGCCGACCGGAAGTCGAATTCCGGCCGGAGCGCACCAAGACGGGCGCCGGGCGGCATCGCGGACGAGGCGGGGCATCATCTCGCCCCGCACCATCCGAGGGAAGGTGGCTCCGACGAGGGAGCCCCGGAGCGGTGCCGGGCGGTCTAGGGTCCCGGCGCATCGGTGCGGCCGGACGCCGAACGGTGGTGAAGGGAGCCATCGGTGGTGAACGCCACACTAGCGCTTCCCCTACCGGGCGCGCCAACCGTTGTGGTCGTATACCACGGTCACAGTAACCGACTGGCTAATGTGTGCTTCGATGGCCTAGCTCAAGAACAATGACACGGTGATTTAGACTGGTTCGGGGCTATCGAGCACCCTAGTCCAAAGGTGTGGCACTATCGAGCTCAAAGTGCTCGTGATCGGGCGAATACAAGCCGACGAGAGGGAGTTGAGCTCCCGTGTCTCTGTGCGATGAGTGGAATCGAGCGATGTGTGTGTGTGCTTTCTGTGTGCGAGAGAGCTTCCCCCCTCCTGGTGGCCGAACCCTCCCTTTTATAGTCGTGAAGGGGAGCTCACAAGGGGTCACCGAGCGGAGGGCCTTAGAGATAGAAGGAATACAAGTTTGGGGGTGAAGAGAAAAAGTTCCCCGCAATGTCGGGCACGCCGGGCTGTCCGGCGTGGCGCGTGCTTGCGTCGCCGCCTTACTTCTGTGCACGCCGGCCGGCCGTAGAGTAGAATAGGGGCGGCTCCGTATCCCGATGCGTAGTATGCACGGACGACGAGCTCGGAGCTCGTCGGTCGGTGGTGAAGGGGACAATGAGCTCGTCCCTCCGCCGTCGTACTTCTGGCGTCCTACCGCCCGTCAGGCACGCGCCGCTGTCTGCGGTCGAGGTCCTGGAGGCGCCGCCGTGCCTTAAATGCTTGTACTTGGGGTCGCAGGAAAACGTGTGGCCAGGAGAGCTCCTCGCAGAGTTCGTCTTCGTCCGTCGAGGTCGTTCTTGTCGTGTAGTGGTTGTTTCTTGTGCTTGTCGCCGCGCGACGTGGTCTGACAGCCCCACGCCGCGCGTGCCGCCGATGATCTCGCAGCCGGACAAAATCCGATCGTAGGTTGTGGCGCCGGCCGCGTAGCTGTGACGCTGGATCCTAATCATCGCGTTCCGGATCCTGCGATCGTCATTGGGTTTGGGGTCCGGGAGCTCGTCCCGAGACGGAAAGGAGCGCGTCGTCCGGTCGGAACTCGTCACATCACCGAGCTCCCCAGGGGAGCTCGTTCGAGACGGAACATTTCCCTAGTTCGAGCTCGAACTCTTCCTTGGGTCTTACCGCTACCGACGAGTTCACGCGGCGAGTAGGGGAGTGTCCCCGTCGGGCCTCGGCCTTTGTCGCGGGTGACGAGCATCCCCTTCAATGCTTTGTTGTGATCGAAGTTAGAATGATTGACACGGTCCGGAATATCGTGTCCCATAGTACCTCAAAAGTACACATGCTTTCAAACAAGAATTCTCCACAGAATAATAATTTTTTTTAACTTAAACTTTTTATCATGGGGCTTATAACCTTCACTTGGGTCTTAAGCAATTGAAAGATAGAACAATCAAGTCAAACACTATGTCTCAAGCTCTTAGATCAACTATTATCACGGAGTTTTTTGCAAGATTTTCAAAATAAAACTCGAGAGTTCCCGTGTATGAGAGTTTTGTGAGAATCATATATGGTGAAAGTGGCATATGTGTAAATAAGATGGTGGTAAACGTGAAGCCCCATTTTACTTTTGCTCCTTGAAACTATCTCTCCTTTGGATATGTTGTAGAGAACCTGGGTTGTATACTTTCTTTTCTTTTCTTTTTTTTTAGAGAGGTGGGCTCTACTCACCCTCGGACTTGTGTCCCTTTTTCTCTCTCTTTTTTTTTTTTAAGAGATGTGGGCTCTACTAAGCCCTCGAACACTTGTTCATTTTTCATCTCTTTTTTTATTTTATTATTTTAGAGATGTGGGCTCTACTCGCCCTCGAACACTTGTTCATTTTTCATCTCTTAGGGAGGTAGGCTCTACTCGCCCGTAGGACACTTGTCCATTTTTTTCATCTCTTTTTCTCGTCTCTTTTTTTTTTTTCCTTTTGAATACAACCCAAGCCTCATTTTTTTTTTTTTTCTTTTGGAGAGACAAGTAACAAGAACTATGAGCATAAAAGCAATGATGGGCTTTTTGTGGAATATGATGGATGCGTACTTCGGGATAGAAGTAGCATATATGAGTGATATGAGTGGAGTGTAGGTTGTAAGAGGTATATATATGGTAAGAACACTCTGTCATACAGGAACTCATCATGTAGCACTTTTAGTTTTTAAAGAGAATTCTCCAGGACTCTAGTATCACTAGGAACAAGATAAATAGCAGCTCAACCTTTCATATATCATATCCGTCAATTACCTAGACTTAGATCAAGCATTTACTACCCACAAGTTTTCAACATTCAAAGTAAATCATGTGTCAAAACAGTTTTATCTCGAAACTTGGGAGAATTCAAGGTTGAAGACTAGGTGCATGAAAGGAATTACGGCGAGAGCAACTATTCATCATTTCCATACTTAAGGTTCATTTTATTTGAGCAAAAGCAAACTGGTGAATACTCCCTCTAGATCATTTATTCACAAACTCTGACAAAGACTCTTTTAAACACTAGACTCTCATTAAACAAAGCAAAAAGATATATAGACTAATAATATATAGTAAAGAGATACTTATCGTGATAAGCGGGGGTGCTCTCCCCAAGCTAGATTAACATGTCGGGATGTTGATGATGTGGAAGTTGAGGTAGACGGCGATGAGGGTGTCATCCTATCATGTCTTTCTCCCATGAATCTCGCAACACTCAAATAGACAACAAAGCTTGTGGAACTGATTAAAGGTTAGGCATTTAAGCATTAGTTGTCTAGAGTGTTTTAATATAACAATCATATAAACTCAATTACATCTAGCTCCTCAACCATGTTGATCTGTGGCTCTAAGTAAACTTTCAAGCGTTGTCCATTTACCTTGAACGTGTTACTGTATCATCTTGGATGGTGATGGCTCCATGCGTTGACGTGTCGACGACATTATTTGGTCCATCCCACTTACTTCCAGAACTTACCATGTCCAAAGAGCTTTACTCTTGAATTGAATAGTAGAACTTTGTCTCCGTGCTTGAACTCCTTGTGTTTGATTCTCTTATCATGCCATCTTTTTGTTCTCTCTTTGTAGATCTTGGAGTTGTGATAAGCCTTTTCTCTCCATTCTTCTAGCTCGGATAGTTGCATCGGGCGCTTCTCGCCCGGCTAGGTGGAGATCCATGTTCCATTTCTTGATCGCCCAATGAGCCTTGAACTCTAATTCAACGAGGCAAATGGCATATTTTCCCATATACAAGTTGATAAGGTGACATGCCTATAGGTGTCTTGTATGCAGTTCGGTAAGCCCACAGTGCATCTGGAAGCTTGTCCTTCCATGTCTTCCCCATTTCATCCATAGTCTTTTGCAGAATATTTTTGATTTATTTATTAGATGTTTCTGCTTGACCGCTAGTTTGAGGATGGTATGGTGTTGCAACGTTATGACGAATCCCATGATTTGCTAAATACTTTTCGGAAGTCTTTATCGATGAAATGGGATCCTCCATCGCTTATGACCACCCGAGGTGTACCAAAACGAGGGAATATAATTTCATGGAACATTTTCTTTGCATGTTTTGAATCACTTGTTCGACATGGCATTGCTTCTACCCATTTGGATACATAGTCTACGGCCACCAAGATGTATTCATAATTTCCAGACTTAGGAAATGGCCCCATATAATCAATCCCCCAAACATCAAATAGTTCAATTTGGAGATTGTTTACGAGAGGCATTGCATTTCGTGTATTTATGTTTCCATGCTTTTTGTCATCTCGTGGCATCTTCTAACAAATTCCTTTGTATGCATACATCGTTGGCGAGAAAAACCACTTTGCCGGATCTTAGCATGTGTCGGAATGCTCCAAAATGTCCTCCATATGGCGAGGCATGACATCTTTCCATAATTTGAGTAGCCTCGACCATAGGAACACATCTTCTCAACAACCCATCCGCAAGCAAACTCGAAAAAGATAAGGCTCATCCCATAGGTGATGACGACTCTCATAGACTAGTTTTCTTTTGTCTACACCGGGTGGGACATAACCCGCCACTATAAAGTTCACAATGTTTGCATACCATGGATCGGAGTGTGTTATTTTGAGCAAAGTGTCATCCCTTAGATAATCATTGATGGGTAGCTCATATGTCTCCTTGTATGGAATCCTAGACAAGTGATCGCTACTTTGAATTCTCTACTCCCCTTTTATCTCTCGATTTCTATGTCAAACTCTTGGAGTAGAAGAATCCATCGAAGTAGCCGAGGCTTAGCATCTTTCTTAGTGAGGAGGTACTTAAGAGCAAAGATGGTTGTGTAAACTATTACCTTTGCCCCCACTAAATAAGATCTAAACTTGTCTATAGCAAAGACAACAGACCAACAGCTCTTTTTCGGTGGTATAATAATTGAGTCGTGCTCGGATAAGGTTTTGCTAGCATAGGATATGACATAATGCTTCTTATCCTTGGTTTGGCCTAAAACGGCACCAACCGCAAAAGTCGCTAGCATCACACATGATCTCAAAAGGAAGATTAAAATTAGGTGGTTGAATAATTGGAGCTGAAGTGAGTGCTCTTTTAAGGATTTGGAATGATTCATGGCACTCATTACTAAAGATGAAAGGTGCATCTTTAGCTAAAAGACTAGTCGGGGGTCTAGCAATTTGAGAAAAATCTTTGATAAAGCACCTATAGAACTCTGCATGTCCCAAGAAGCTTCGGACACCTTTCACATTTGTGGGAGGTGGGAGTTGTTCAATAACTTCAATCTTTGCTCTATCCACCTCTATCCCACATTGGACACCTTGTGTCCAAGTACTATTCCTTCTGAACCATAAAATGGCATTTCTCGTTCAGGACTAAGGAATTTTCTTCACACCTTTGTAAGACTTTATCTAAATTCTCCAAACAATCATCGAAAGTTTTGCCATAGACAAAGTGAAATCGTCCATGAACACTTCCATGATTCTCTCAATCATATCGAGAGAAAATAGACATCATGCACCGTTGGAAAGAAGCCGGAGCATTGCATAATCGAATGACATTCGTCGGTATGCGTAAGTTCCATCTGAGGCATGTAAAAGTGGTCTTACTTTGGTCGCCGGGGTGGATTGGAATTTGATGATAACCAGAATAACCATCAAGGAAACAATAGAAAGAGTGATTTGCAAGCCGTTCCAACATTTCATCAATGAAGGGTAACGGAAAGTGATCTTTCTTTGTAGCCTTGTTGAGTTTTCGGTAATCAATGCACATGCGCCACCTCGTGATGGTTCGTTGAGGAATAAGTTCATTCTTCTCATTCCTAACGACCGTCATTCCTCCCTTCTTTGGCACAACTTGGACAGGGCTAACCCACTCGCTATGTGGCACGGGATAAATAATCCCAGCGTGTAGGAGCTTAAGGACTTCTTTATTAACAACTTCTCGCATATCTCTATTAAGTCTACGTTGTGGTTCCCTAGAGGGTGATGCATCCGGGTCAATAGGGATACGATGTGTGCGAGTTTGGGGCTAATCCCTATCGGTCTCCAAGTGAGTAGCCTATGGCTTTTTTATGTCTTTCTAGGACAGTGACAAGTTTATCTGTCTCTTCTTGGGAAAGCTTGTCACTAATAATGGCAGGAGTTTCTCGATTATTATGAAGGAAGACATATTTTAAGCCAGGAGGAAGTGGTTTTAATTCTATTGGAGGAGGTGGAGTTTGTTCAGTTTCGTCTAGCTCAATGGGTTCTACCAACTCTTCTTCTTCTTCTTCAATGAAGTGTTCAACGTCGAAGGATGGTTGGGCCATCTCTTGTAGAGATGCCATTAAGACCTCCTCAATAGGGTCTTGTTCGGGTCTGGATTCCACTAACGTATTAATAGATCGATCAAGAGGAATAGTCATGGTGGAATTCCCAACCTTGAAGTCTAAGTGACCTCGCAATGGTTCTTCCTGTAGAAGTCTCATGATTGGTCTCGCCAATCAAGAGATCAACTTCACGAGATGTCATAAATATGAAAATCTAAACATAACTTCGAGTTGTTGATTCTAACAGAATAGCCCTTAAAACTCCATGGCTTTCAAGAATAAATCCTGATGGGCCTTGTAGAAGTTTTTTTTTGTGATGGAGTTAAGGACATGTCGGGATAAAGAGTATTGGCTAACTCCTTTGAAATAATATTTATCCCGACGTAAGGATTGTAGTGGACTTTTCTAGCGAGACCTTCTAATTTGGCATAGAAGAATGGTTGAAGGGGAAGTGATTCGAGCAATCTCGGGTGATAACTCGCTTCGGTTAGCCATTCATAACTCATGATTGCCGAAAAGGCTTTTAAGGTGTTCTATGCTAACAGATTCTTCTAGTTGATTATGTGGAGTGGTCTTTTCTAGAGGTCTCGCTTGGATAGGAAAATTTGAGGTGTTCCCATAATCTTCAAAGATATCTTCCTCGAATTCAAAGGGAAACTCTAAAGGTGATGGTTCGTCATCCTCTAATTGGCTTTGTGTTCCCTTATCGGGGAGGTGTTTCAACAACCAAAATATTAGAAGAATCAACTGGAAGTTCCAATTCGGTTGCATGTTCCTCCTCTATTGGTTCAGGGCTTGGTTCGACTTCTTCTTCAGGAAATTCATCATAAATACCAGTGTAGGGAGTATTCTCAAGGATTTTCTCAAAAATGGCTTGTCCCTCACTAATGGTATTATGCGAGAATGAACCTCCAGAAGCTAAGTCAACATGAAGAGCAGCTTCCTTACTGAGTCCAAGATAGAAGTGGTATAATAGGACATTTTCAGGTAAGGAAAGGTTTGGACCTGTTTTAATAAGACTCATGAATCTAGCCCAAGCTGCTCCTAAAGTTTCCTTCTCTTTTTGTTGAAAGGTAAGAATTTCTATTCTAAGGGCAGCGATTTGAGAAAGAGGGAAGAAAGCAAGATAAAATTTGTCTCGGAGTTCTTCCCAATTTCCATTTACGCCTCCTACGGTATGAGTATACCACTGTTTTGCTCTTCCCAAAAGGGAGAACTTAAACAATATCCATTTAAGGGTCTCTTGTGTCATGCCAGGAATATTTAGGCAAGAACACAAATCCTGAAATTCCTGAATGTGGGTATAGGGATTTTCGTCTTCTAGCCCAGAGAAGGGTTTCTCCCGAACCATGGCTATAAAAGCAGGACGAATCTCAAAGCCATCCGTAAGAATAGGATGTGATGATTTTGGTGGCTCTATTAATTCAACCTTTGGAGCGGAAAATTTATATATAGGAGTGGAATCCATGTGGTAAAGGTAGTGGAAAAGGTGATAAAAGAATAAAAAGATAAAAAGGATAAAAGGACAGACTTGTTTCGAGAATAGCACAGCTACCGTTCCCCGACAACGGCGCCGAAAAGCTTGTTGGTATAAATTAACGCACACGTAAAAAAAATCCGAAGCGCACGGATACCGATGTAGCTTTCACCCGGGGAGTATTCCAAGGTATCGATTTCCACGGGGAACGTGAAGTGCACTAATCAAGGTAATAAGTTGTCCAAGGATAACTATGGGTTTATGGGGAGAGAGAGAAAGTTTCTAAAGCTTCTCTAATAGATCTAGGAATCAAAGATACTTCAAGATTTATTTATTTTGGGACATCAGAGCACTAACCACAGAAAGGGATGAGAAGGGGGCTAGGAAGGTCTGACAAGTTCCTACAAACACCAACCCGAACGTGGTGGAATACGTCAGCCGTCAGGGCTGTCACCACCTGGGGCTACCACAAACTATCCGTGGGATTGGGTGCAATTCCAGGTAACCACTAGACTAAGCACCACGCCTAATCTAATAATTACTACTCTAGTGTTGCAAAGACTAGAGCACTTGATGCAAGCGGGAATCTAATAAATAAAGTAGAAGTAAATGTTGAATGAAAGTAAATAGAGAACTTAGAATTAATAAATGAAGAACACGGAGATTTGCTAAAAGACGAACTAGTTCTTTGCAAGATTACAAAGTTGATGAAGATCCGACAAGTCCGGCTCTTCAACTCTCTCCTCTTCTCTCTCCTTGATCTAATTACAACTAGATGAACTAGTTGAACTAGATGAACTAGACAACTAGACAACTAGAGGGATCTCTCTTCTAATTGAAACCCTAACTTTTGCTCACGTAGATAACTAATGAAAGATAATGAGAGAGATAAGCCTTGGGGGTCGAGCCACGGGGCTGCTTATATAGTCCTTGGCGATGAACGATAGCCCTTGGATCAAACCGACCTTGGCAAGCGGTGTAGATACAACCTCAAAGTCGGTTACAAACCGACCTAGAAAGATGAAGCCGATTGGCCACTTGTAGCCCGGCGGCGGCGCCCAAATGCCACCGGCGGCCGCCGGTCGAGTCTCCTCTCGGCCTCTCGTCTCTTACGGTGTCTTACGGTATCTTCTAGAGTGTTTTAGTCCACTTTTCGGATTAAGTTACTTCATGGTCAAGTCTTGCCATCGTATGTGATGTATATTAGGAACTTTCTCCATTATTCTACGCATTTATACATTAAGTCCCCGGAAAGTCACGAATACCAAAACTCGTGGAATTATGTTAGTAAAACCCCTAGACTTATGTTGAAATTCATTTTATGCCCTTATTTCATGTTTAGTTGACTATTAAAATTATGCTATAACAGGTGTCAACACCACCCCACCTATAGTCTCTCATGTCTAACTTATTCCTCCAGTCCGTAGTTCTCATAACCCTTCGTCTCTAGCAAGCTGGCTCTCGGGGTCGAAGAAGTGGCCGCTAGGTAGCACAACGTCGTCGTGTGACGGCCCTACGAGATGTCGGCAACCACATCCTTGAACGTAAGGCCCTTGTCGGCATCTTTCAACCATCAATCTTGTGTGGTTCTCTTCTTCAGCTCATGTCGTAGTGCGGTACACGTCACTTCGCCTCATGACCTAACAAGTGTAGAAACCACACGATGATGTGCTGCTTGGCTGCTTAGGGGCTTTGCATGCACGATATATGTACCAGAAAATGGTTAGAATATTATGAGAGCATTCAACATGGACGAGCAAACGACGGTAATGCTACATAAGGGTAGTCTCGCCTAATCTTTATTTGGTCCTTATGGATGCTTTTTGCGTCACGTTGGTCCTCCGTCGAAAGTGAATCGGGGTCGGCCAAGTAATCCTTGTAAGCCCCGTATGAAATCCAAGAGTGTCAACAACTATGTATGTCAAACTTAATATGTGTGTTCTGTGTGGTATGAAATAATATAGAAGTGTCGTGACTCACAGTTGCAGAGCGTCTTCAAAATGCTTATAGAGGCCTTTTGGCACATCTTCCAAGGAGTCCATCCTAAGGGCACATCCATCCTGAGGGAAGATTACCCAAGTAATCAAGTGGCCCGTGTAGTTTGTTGTAAGTACACCATCCAGGGCTACACCATTATATTTGATTAGATATGGATTTCAAGTGTTCAAAAAATAAAAGTATTGAATAATTAACCTAAGTATCCTTTTGAATTACTTGATATGTTGGGCCCCAATGAGACTCCCCTCCTCTTTGACCTTCTTCATGCACCTATAGATGTAGTTTGCCGTCTCTCTAACTTTTTGTTCGATCCTCTTTTGCCTGTATTCATGTTGTACTTTCTTGTCCAACCCCCTAAGGTCTTCGTTCCGGACGCTCTCTTGCCAATATTCAGTAATTTCCTGATTGCATATATACGGTGGACATAGATACACAAACTGGCTCATTCATCTCTCGGGCTATATGTGCTTGCATCCCTGCAATCACATTTCGTCACATCATTATAGGAGGAGTGCTTACGGCGGGTAATGCATAAACGAACTCACAAAGCAAAAAGTGTGACAACGGAGTGTGGCGATAGCAACGGCCACATTTAAGAAGTTATGGTGCCCAAGTGAAAAGAGCTTTGGGGCAAAATTTTGCATGCCCATATAATTTGTGGAACCTCCGAGTGTCCCACTCGCCCTCGATTAGTTGGCCCTTGGGCACCATGAACTTGCCAAGCTCAAAGGCGTTTGGGAATTACGGGCTGAACCATTCTCCTCGCTTAGGTGATGCATATCTCCTATACAGAAGGAGATGTACGTTAGCATCATCTACGTATGCATACGTAATATGTTTGGCTAAGTTTGGTTGAGATTAGCATACATATACGTACCTACTACTGTCGGCCCTCACAGACCCGGGTTCTTCTTAGCCAATCGGAGGTTCTTTTTTCTCGCTCCGCTAGCTCCGTCATGTCCGCATCATCTAAGAATTTGTTGGTCATAGCAAGAACTTCCTCATCTTCTTTTGATAGCTTCTTCTTCGCGGTCTTTGGGGGATATTCGACATCATCGTCCTTCTGACTGCTATGAGCCAATGTTGACAATCCTATGTAAGTGTTAACACCAAAATTTGGTAGAGCCTGAATGACGAGTGGGCCGGCATGTGGCGATTCGGTAAGAAGTTATTTGGCTAGCAATACAACAGGCTGAGACACTGTAGCATTCGGGAAGCCGCTATTATTCGGCTAAGGAATCCCAGGTCCGGTGGAGGATCGAAGGCGAGATGATTCGGGAAGCGTGAGGCATCAAAGAAGAATATTCGAGGACAAGTGCTCGTGCCACGTGCGGCTTCAAGACTCCGAGAAGACTTGGAAGACAATGTATCTTAGCTAGATATTTTCGTTTCTTTATTTCGTAATTAGTTAGGACTCGTCAAGCCCAGGGTATAAATATGAGACCCCGGCAACTGTAAAACGATCTACCAAATCAAATACAACCAACCCGGCTCCGTGCCACCCTTCGAGTCCAGTCGTGTCGTCGATCTACTGCGAGGGGATACATCGACCCATCGACCTCAGTAAGTACCGGCAACCTTGTACCATGTCTAGTATCGTGCGGTGGATTTAGATTATGTTGCAAGTAGTCTTGTTACCATGCTTAGTATCGTCGGCGATTTGATTTAGGCTATGGAGCAAGAGGGTTCTTTGTTAGATCATGAGTCATGCGGCAGGCTAAGGTCTAGCTTGGAGCTAGTTATCGGCTTCATTAGATTTGGCAATCTAGTGAATTCATTAAGTTACCAAGTGGTGCATGCTTTCTCTTATTTATTATCTCTATTATGATTGCACACACTTTTGCCCAATTTAGATTGATGTGGCTCGGCTTTATCTTTTGTTAGATCTAGATGTCATCAATGCTTTCAATGTTCATCGTTAGTTTGTCATTAGATCTATCTGTTTATCATAGCCGGGCTTAGATCAATCTAAGTTGTTACATGTTGTGGGTTCGTACACGTTTAGTCATGAGTCGTGCGGCAGGCTAAGATTTTGCGTGTGAGTTCCTTCTTCATGGATCCTGATTCGGCAAGCTTGCCGAATACAGTTATGCGTTTACTTGTATTTTGCATGTGTGAGTCTACCTATCGTTAGAGTCTAGTTCGGCAAGCCGTATCATACGGTGGATTAGCTTGTTGCGGTGTATCATGCGGTGGATAGCTGTTAGGGACGAAGAGGGTTTAGAACGGTTAAGTCGGCAAGTGGTATCATGCGATGGATTAGCTTGTTGCGAGTGTATCATGCGGTGGATTCTTTGTTAGGACTGATCGGGATAAATCTCGGCTTTGCTTTAGATTAGGTTTGCATATGTACTTTACTTGTCTTTGCATACTCACCTCAACGAGTAAGGAGTATTTGTAGATCTATTTAGATGTATGCGTGCTTTTAGCTTATCATGGTTAGATTGTATCATGCGGTGGATTGATCTAGTCGTGTTAAGTGGTTTAGATCTGTAGCAAGTGGTATCATGCGGTGGATTAGCTTGCAAGGGTTTAAGCTCGACGGGTTTAGGAAGGCTAGACGTCGCGGCGGACTAGTTGGATGAAACCTATGCATGTGTCGTTTAGATTAGGTTTATATTTATGAGTTACACCTTATTGTTCCATGTTGTCAATTAATTCGATCTACGCAATAGAGCTTTATGATATTATATCTTGATGATCGACTTTACTTGTTCAAACATGTCTTCTTATGATCATTCGGCAAATTGTTATTACATTACATCTTCATACATGCTTACCGAATGCATTCATTACATCTTGACAGATAGCTCTCATAGCTATATGTCGTTACATCTAGCCTTAGAGCCATACAAGCGGAACTTTTTGGTCACACCGGGCATGTTCCAGATCTCACGTTTACCTCCTTGTCAATTAACAGGTCAAATTGATCGGCACGCCTTCGATTCAAGACACTCGGGCGGTCGAGTAAAGCCGCCTATTCGGCTTGTCGGTGTGTCTTGGCGCAGAGTCGATTTTGTGCCAACACACTTTTTGGCACGCCGGTGGGACTACTCAAGGTCAAGACAACATGCCCGAGGAAGTCGACAAGAACAATGTCATCCCCCTCCAAGTGGGTGACACCGCCGATCGACCGAGGAGACCATGGTGAGAGACATGCGAAGTCTTCGCACGAAGTGCTTGTCATGCTTCTCCAAGAACAAGAGTGGTGCAATCTTCGGGAAAACAAATCTCCCCAATTGTGATGCCCGGTGATAAGGAGTATGCTCGGCAAGTTTACGATACGTAAGAGGGGGCGAGAAGGGAGATGAAGAACCGACTCTGAAGAAATTCTTCGGATGGAAGAGATCGTTGCGGCCGCCGTTGGGAGAGCAATGACTAATCCCAACACAATGTTCTTCAATACTTTCCGTGATATCATGAAGGGCGCTTTGGACCCGAGTTTGATGAGCACTTTGAAAAGCGGCTTGGTGAGCTTTCGGGGCCAAGGTATACACATGTGCCAAAGCCACCGCCAAAAAGGGAGCTATAAATCAGGGAATGCGGAGGAGAGAACAAGACACCGAGAGAAGCCAAAGGAATCCGGAGCCAAGACGCATGGAGAAGCGGCATTCGGTGCACCCGGGAATCCTCCGGCCTACAACACTTACTCAATAGCTCCAATGGCGGTGGGTTGTAGAGAAATCCCTTTGGCCCCTGGTTATACGAGTTCAGCGACTATTCCACCATTCATGCTATGCCAAATCCTGGGTATAGACCGGTTTGGACCGGTCGGGACAATTCCATGGATCACGAGGATGCAAATGTGGATATACTCCTAGCGAGGATGGCGATATGATGCAACACCAATTTGGGATTAAGCCCAAGAATCGGCCTTATGTGTATCGGTCACCATATCCCGATTGGTACAGCGAGTGGCGCTTCCTTCAAGATTGAAGCCTCCAACCGACTTGACCAAGTTCTCGGACAAAACGACACCTCTACTACCGAACACGTCGGTCGGTATCGATTCGATTGGGAGAGCTTGCCAATGATGAAGCATGGAGGATTCGCTTCTTCCCATCATCCCTTATAGGGCCCGGCTTTCACATGGTTTGCCACGTTGCTTAGGCCAATTCTATTGGAACATGGTCGAGCTGGAGAATAAATTTCATTCGTACTTCTGGCGGTTCCAATGAGAAAGAGCTCGTCGACGATGGGGTTGACACAAAAGTATAATGAGACACCACAAGAGTTCTTGCGCGAGGTTCGAGGAAACAAAGAATTCTGCTACTCTACGAATTTGCCGGACCATCGGTTGCCGGCTGTAGGCGTGTGCGTGGCATGCATCCAGCCATCGGGGAAAAGCTAGCCGGCATGGAATTTGTGACCTTGGACAACTCTCTAGGCGCTTGTCACTCATGGCCAATCAGTTCTAGAGCATCAAGAGGGACACCCGTTTTTTGAAAGGGGCAATGTGTCTTATGAGTCATACCAACACTTTACGGAGGGAGGAGAAGATGAAGATGGCCAAGAGGGAGGTGGTACTGCTGAATTCACTTAGGGCAAGGAGCCCTGTCTAGGTTAATCATTTGGATGAAGACACTCAAGGGGCATATGACTTCGACGTCTCCAAGTCGGACAAGCTCTTTGAGTTCTTGGTCAAAGAAGGACGTATCAAGCTACCGGATAGTCATTCTACAAAACGTCCCGGATTGGGTCAAGGCGGGAAATACTTGTGGCCTCCATGATACCAATACTCACAACATCAATGATTGCCGAATCTTGAGGCGAACAGATTCAACGGGCTATCTGATAGGGGTCTCCCGAAGTTCAACAATAACATGAAGGTGGATAAGGAACCCTTCCCAGTAGGCATAGTTACCTTTGATACATGCATGGTTTACGCCGGTGATCCTAAGGGCAAAGTGTCACGCCCCACTTTTAATGGGTCGATTAATCACACGTGTTTGCGCCGAGGATCACGCCACAAACACGCTTTGTTAGTAACGTTAATGGTAAAGCAGAATTAATAGCAAACCGGGCTATAGAAATATAGGATAGAAAGGGCTTACGGTGGCGGCGATTTAAGGGTCACCATATCGGGTTGCAATATTAGAGTTGGCCAACCGAGAAGCGGTGGATTAACTATGACTTTGCCCGTACTCCACAAGCGCGAGACTTGTGCATGGATGAAATCTGGGCTTCAACGTCCTTCTCCTAAGCAAACACCTCTCGAACTCCTACGACACGCTATCCTCTACCTCGTCGTCGATCTTACCTTCACATGTGCCGATATACGTAAAAATAGGGGTGAGTACAAAGCGTACTCGGCAAGTCCCAACCGAGGGGGTTGTAATTATTAAGGGTTTGGGCCCTAGCGAGTCTCTAAAACTGCTCTTGCTAGTTCGGATTATCTCATGTCATCTTATTTGTCATGACACCACGGGTTAGTCATCATGAGTGTATGTCTAATCATAGATGTTCGGCCTAGCACTTGCCCATTCCAAGGGCGTGGCTATTCGAATAGATTCAATTAACTCTGCGAGAGGTGTACAAATTTTCCCCACCACGATAGACACGCCGCCCTTACCACCGCGACTTGTCTTAGGCAGGCCCTAACGAGATCCGTACCCGCTTGGGTGCTACCCTAGGTATATTGGTATAATCTTCACCACGACTTCTCGAGGGGGTTGGAAGGACAACACGCCACCCTAAGATGACGCATCACCCCTAGACAATATGGTGATACCAAATCACCCACGGCTTTACGGTAATACCTAATTACCCAACCTATCTTGTCAACACCACTCTCAATCTCAAATCATCAATATGTGCCTCTAGCAACTGCGCCACTGCGCCCAAACACTTCCGTGGAAGACCACTTCAGCATCCACGCCAATAGGACATGGGGCCACTCTCCCCACATCTGCTCCTAGTAGGTCGCTTGCCCGCTCCGGCCACCTTGGATCCCAATTATACCTCAACCCAACGGGGTGTGAATCAAGCCGCCCCATAAGCGGCGTGTGGTATGCGTAATATTATACTAGGTAGAAGGTCTATGAACCGGTCCTTAGGGGAGGCGAGTATCTCTCCGAGGAACCCCTCGCGGCGATTCGACGTGGTATTTAGGCTCTACCGGACTACCACTACTCACCTCTTTTGTTGGTTAGGGTTCACTAGGCATTCTTAGGTTTCTCTTGAATACAATGTATGAGCGTAGATAACGTGGATAGTTACGTCATCGGTTTGACTCCTAGCTACGTTACCGGGCTCATACCTCTATTTACTAATCCAACTATTATATCATCATCATCATCATATTATTAAGGTCATGATTAGGGGTAAGGACTTGCACAGGAGGTTCTTACGAATCGGCACGGCGTCGAACGTCTCTAGCTTTCCTCGGACGGAAACTCCTATTCGGTCGTCGAATCTACTTTACGTGCGCGATAAACCTAGCTTGAACCATAGCACACAAAACAAACATAGAACATTATGGTGGCAATGGGTTAGATGCATAGAGCTAGATTTTAGATAAATTATGGAAGTCGTTTCACGCGAAACGGAGTTAGTATGCATGAGATATGGATTTTATAATATTAATCCCTAATTAAATCATTAGGGTAATATTATAATATAATTTTATCATGTAATAATGTTGAAACTAATTACATGATAAAATTCTATAAATCAAATAATGAATTTACAAATTTTTGGGAATTTTTCGACACGGGAAATAGGGTTTACAAGGTTACGCGGTACACAACTCGGGTAGCCATAGCAATTTATAAGGTGTACACAGGAATCCATCCTGTACGCGTGGACGACATGTGGGCCCCATGGGTGCCACTGTGGCCGCCACGTAGGCGCCACGTGTACTACGCTGTTGCCCTAACGGCCGTGACGGTGGGGAAACGGAACGACGTCGTGGCGGCTTCCCATTCGCCAGCTTGTGACGGCGTTAGACGGAAGTGACGGCGTCGTGGGTTCTCCCTTGTCCGCCATCTCCGACGGCGGCGCTCCGCCGGAGCTCTCGCCGGAGCGGCCATTCTTGGCCTATTCCTCACCGCGTGGGGCGCATTTGGTTCCCCGAGTCGTCCTGGACCTGATGGTGACGATTAGGACGGCGGGAAGAGGCTCCTCCCACAGCGGCGGCGTAGGTGGCGGCTCGTCGGCGGCGGTGTTGCCCGGAGGTGGCGCTGCACATCACACTCACAGGAGAAAGGAGGGGAATCGAACGGAAATAGATGGGTAGGGCGTACCGCACTGCCATGACGAACGACGACGGCCTCAGACGACAGCGGCGCTCGGACCTCTGCTAGTGGGCGGCGAGTTTCCGATTGGGGGAAAACTCGGAGCACGGCGTCGAGAGTGGGGAAGGGAGGAAGCTGAGGTGCGCACTGCGCGTTCTGGCCCTTAGCGGAGCTTCTTGAGGCGAGGGCGAGCTCGATTCGAGGCCGGAGGGGCCTATTTATAGGCTGGCGGCGGCGTCCTCCCCGGCGGGATATTTTCTCGGAACTCAGATCTTTTCCGACCATCCCACGCGCGGGTATTGCCTTCCAGCTGGTGCTCGGCAGGCTGCTCATAACTCCGGCGTCCTCCCTTGCCACTGTGGAGGCAGACTGGTCGTCGGGTCATGTCATATGGCGGCGCTGGCTGCCGGCCACCATGGCGGCAAGGTGGGCAGTGGCGTCCCTGTGTCCTTTGACTCGATCTATTATGCGCTCGGGCGCTGTTGGACAGTGCGGCCGCGTGGCGCTCCAGTACAGCCCCGGCGCGTGTCCGGCTCGCCGACTCTCCCTGTTGGGGTCGGCGACGTGGCCGGCACGGTTGATGGTGGCACTGTGCGCATTGAAGGCCATCCCTGTACCCGTCTTTGGTTCCGGTCGCGATGCGGTGGCTCCAGGATGGCGCCGGAGGTGCCCCTGTGCGGAGGTCGTCCCTGGCAGTGAGCTGGGGCCGCGGTGTTTCCGCGTCGCGACGTGGTCGGAGGAAGGGGACGGAGCTGACCTCCGGGTCCCACTCATCGCGTGTGAGGAGGGGAAGGCCGGGCTGGCTAGCTGGGCCGTGGTGTTCGGGTCCCCTTGCTGGGCCGGCCCGCTCGCGCGGTGGAGAAAGGAAGGAAGGAGTGGCCGGCTGGGCCGGGCCAGAGAGGAGGGAAGAGGAAGGAAGTGAGCCCGTGAACTCTTGGTTATTTTCTTTCTCTTTCCATTTTCTTTCTCCCATTTCTCTCCTTTCCTTTATTCATTCTTCCCCACTATTTTATGTGTGTCATATATATATTATAAATATTTATACAAGCACATGAGCCTATATTCCCTTGACTTTCACCAAGGAGAATATTTGATCAATTGTGCTCATGCAAATATAAATATATATGTACACACATTTTCCCGTTCCTACTATTTCATGTGTGACATATACACATATATTTTATAAATATTTTCACCAGCACTTTTATATTCCCAGGACTTATTTGTCGAGAATATTTGTTTATTGTGCTTATGAAAAATATTCATATATATGTTCTAGGCACACACGTGTTTTCGGTATTTATTATTCCCAGAGAAAACTTGTAATTCATTCTCATGCAGAATTATTCTTCCATAATTTAAATCTAGGACTTACCTTGCATCCTTGGTCACCATAAAGCTCGACAAGCAACAAACAAGATTTCCTATTTTCTATATGGTGGGATTTTGAAATGCAGGTTTTCGAAATCGGGGTTTCGGTTTAGCGGAAAATAGATCAAGTTTTAGTTGTAATTATAAAAAGTTCAAATTTTTAGTGATTTTTAAAATGATGCAAAAACACGGGTGTTACACAAAGGCTCAATGAAAGTGCTTGACTTCGAAAGGGCAAAGCAAAGTGGTTCAGTTGACTCTAGTCGGCAAGTGTCGATGTAGAGCTCCAAGAGCGTCGTGTTCGGTTCCCAAACAGCCGAACAGAGAGAGGAGAGACCTCCAAACCAAGGGTGACATCTCGTATACTGCTGAACAAATGGCAAAGGCAGCAGGAAAAGCAGTACCGTAGGGATCAACAGCTTGCAAAGGAGCAGCAGAGATACGAGGAGGAGATGTATCACCGAGAACAGGAGGAGTACATGAAAGAGCGAGAGGATTCTCATTGGGGCTGTCCTTTCTTTAGGCATTGCTGGAATGAAGGCTTGAAGCTGCCTGCTAGGAACAATTGCCCTGAATGTAGTGAGCAATACCACGGGTACAGACAGGCACGAGTCAACCGCTGTCCCATCCAAGAAAGACTGCGGGCACGTTTCCCAGAGGATGATCGGCGTTTAAAAAATGAAGACAGTAAACCTCACGTCAGTAAAAGAATTGCAGATCAAGCATGGGCTGATGTTGAGGATTCTGATGATGATTTGGGCTCTCCTCAAGAGTATATGTGGCAAAAGGGACAGTGTTGCCCTCCTGGTTTAAGGAAGAGCCAGAAGCGAAGAGTTCAACGTCTCAGGAACAGGGAGCTTAAGGAAGCAACAGCCGAATGCAAACAGGTATGGCGCCCAAAGAAGAAAACTCAGGAAGCCAGTCATTCGGCAGAGGAGTATTCGGCAAGTGGGCGTTCGGCAGATGTTAGCATGGTTTTCTACATCCCAATAGAGTTTGCAGCTCCAAAAGAGCAAGCCACTGTGGATCCCGAGGGAGAAGATGCTTACTCAGATGAAGAGGCTTATTTTGATTTTGATAACAAAGAGATGATCGATCTCCTAGGACAGTTGGCTCTTTCAAGACAAGCTGTATTTGACAGGCCTAGGAAACACAACCATCTGAAGCCTCTTTATTTGAAGGGATTCGTTAATGGAAAGCCTCTGACTCACATGTTCGTCGATGGAGGGGCTGCAATCAATATCATGCCATATACGACTTTCAGGAAGCTGGGGATGACCAAGGAGGATTTGCTAAAAACAGACATTGTGCTCAGAGACTTTGCTGGCAATCCTTCAGATACCCATGGAGCTGTTCACGTTGAGTTGATGATCGGCTCGAAAACTTTGATCACAACCTTTTTTGTGGTCGATAGTAAAGTATCCTACAGCTTACTACTTGGAAGGGATTGGATCCATGCTAACTGTTGTGTTCCATCCACCATGCATCAAGTCCTCATCCAATGGAACGGTGATGACGTCGAGATAGTACAAGCTGACGATTCGGTAAGCATTGCCGCTACCGAACCATCGTTCTGGGAATATGAAGGCGTGGAATGCTTCTCAGGAAGAGAGTGGGAAGAAGGTCCTGTCAGTACTCGTTACAAAGACCAACAGCCGATCGAGATAGTCGGCTCTCATAGTAATTTCTAAGGACTGCTGGAAGATATCGTGTCGGCCTTAAAGGATCAATTGTTGCAAATGCAATCGGCCGACACGAAGAATTCAGTGATTTTGAGCAAAGGGATTTGTTCCATTCATAAAGATAGCCGATGTGTAAATTATCGCCTTTAGCAGAAAAATACTCCATAAGGAAGTGGAGGATAGCCGGCATAAATTTGTTATATCGCCTTTAGTACAAAAATATAAAAATCAATATAGAGACAGAGGAATCTTTATTCAAAGGTTTCGAGAGTTTGTTACAAAAGCATTGCCGAATACGTTACAAAGGATTTCTACTTGACCCTAATCCTAAGTGCTATTCGACAAGAGTCCCAACTGCAGTCCCTCACTTCTTCTTCATGGCTTCCTTGATCTTGTCGACGATCTCCTGGATGCGTGGCACTGGTGGGTTCACTGGCATGTCGAGCGCCCGCACCAGACGTGATACTGCTTCACGAAGACAGTTGTGGCGCTCGGACAATTCTAGAAGAATGGAATGAGAAACAATCGGTTCACCAAAGCAGCGACATATGGATGGGTTAAGGTTAACTCACCACCAATATGGACCTCCAGAGACATACGGCGTTCACGCTGCAAAGAAGATAGGGGCCGTCACCTCCCGATCTGCTTCAAGTTCCCTCGTGGCGCCGTTTCTCTTCACGCAGTTGTTTGCGGAGAGTTTACGCATCCGGGCATGCGAATCCTCATCGGAAGAGTCCGATGGGATTGGGATTGGGATGCGCCGAGTACCAAACAGAAAATGCGGGTGCATTGGTGAGCTAAAAGCGAAGGATTAGAGCACATCATAATAAGAGGTGACCAAAGCTTACGGGAATTAAATTTTACCCGAAAGTGAGTGTGGAGCAGGTAGTGGAGGACCCTGAACCCGACGACTCCTCAACTTCTTTTTCTTTTCCTTTGTCCGCCATCGGAGTTGCCGGTGCGGCAGATGATACTCAGTAAGAAGGGGAAAGAAATTGGAAGCAGACTTGCAGTTTTAATTTAAATGGCGTTTGGACATATGAGACTAGGCGTTTGGTGGAAGGCAAGTTGAATGGCCGAGATATTAAAATTTATACATTTTTCAGAGGTTGCTTATTAAAGAAGCCAGCGCTGCCCGTTTCACCTTCTCTCGGACTGACATTTTTGCCCTTGGTTGGTTTATTGAAGAAGGGAAAGGTAGGACACATTCAATGACGCGGTGAACAGTGTTCGCGAAGTTTTCTGGAAACCGAATTTTAAAAATATTATTTGAGGATTGGTTAATAATGACGTCAGGCATAATTCGTTTGTTCTATTTAAACAAGTATTTCATGGAGATATCTATGTTTACGAAAACAGAGGGATGAAATATAAGAACGGTCGATGTGAGTAGAAGAGGATTTCATTGATTGTTCAAGCTGATAAGGAGACGAGGGAGATTGACAGCAGTTTTGATCTTTGAAAAAATCGTGGAAGGAAATATCTTTATAATGTCTATTCGGCTGAGGTTTTGTTCGATGGTACTATTATTCGGCATAAGAGACAGATTGATGATTCGGCATCAAAGTCACTTGGATTAATATAAAAGATACAAGGTCGCAAGGATCAAATGGCTGGTTCTTTATTAACAGAGGACGGGGACAGAAGTCCATTACATGTTAAATAAATTTTCCTAATCTACAATACTATTGTGGATAGCCCTCAGGTGCCCATAAGCCAGCTGGATCCTCCGAATGCGATCAGGGCCTGGAGGGTTGTCCTCTTCGAGTTCCCTGATCATGCCACCAGCAGCATGGACTATGCGGCCGAGTTTCCTTGCTATGCCTGAAAACAACAAGAATTGAATGAGGAAATTATTTCAAGAGCAAAAACGTAGAAAGAAGAATGCTCAGGTATGATGGCGGAGGCTTACGGTTGCTATGCTCTACAGAAGCGTCTTGTTCTCTGTCGAGAAGGATCATGGTCTCTTCTGCATCCTCCAATATTTGGAGCGTCACCTGATGGGCTTCTTTTCTCCTTCCTGAGTGCTGCTTGCGCCACCTCTAACCTGACGACGGAGTGCGCCTTCTCTCGTCATCACTGAAGATTTTTTAGATGGAGAATCAGATCTGGCAAACACATGATGAAATGTTAGAGATTAGGATTGAAGAAGGCTTACTCTATTGTAGGCCTTTTTCGAGGGCGGGGGATCTGCCGACTCAGCCGGGCGTTTATTGCTCGAGCCCGCCATTTGACACTCTAGGTCTTAAAGAGGAGCAAGGGGAGTAGGAGATATGAGAAGGATCTGGATGACTACTATCAAATGAAGGAGTTCGCCTGTATTTATATACGGAATGAAGGCCAAGAGGCAGATCTAAATGGCTGTGAGGAAGCAAGGGATCTGTTCGGTGCTTATCTTGAGAAACGGAAGCGCGGCCGGCTTTGCTGATTCACATTGGTGGGGGGTTTCGTGGCGCAGGTTCCAAGAAGCGACCGGAAGACCGAACGGTACAGCGGGGAAGTCTCCGAAGCCACAATTCAGATGGGCCTTGATAGTTTTAGCCCAAAGAGAAGGCTTGGTCCAAGTTTTGGTGGATCGTGGTCAATTTCGGAGCAAAAGGCATCTTTTACTCCAAAATTCAGGGGGCATATGTTAACACCAAAATTTGGTAGAGCCTGAATGACGAGTGGGCCGGCATGTGGCGATTCGGTAAGAAGTTATTCGGCTAGCAAGATAACAGCCGAGATTTCTTGTAGCATTCGGAAGCCGCTATTATTCGGCTAAGGAATCCCAGGTCCGGAGGAGGATCGAAGGCGAGATGATTCGGCAAGCGTGAGGCATCAAAGAAGAATATTCGAGGACAAGTGCTCGTGTCATGTGCGGCTTCAAGACTCGAGAAGACTTGGAAGACAATGTATCTTAGCTAGATATTTTCGTTTCTTTTATTTCGTAATTAGTTAGGACTCGTCAAGCCCGGGGGGTATAAATATGAGACCCCCGGCAATTGTAAAACGATCTACCAAATCAAATACAACCAACCCGGCTCCGTGCCACCCTTCGAGTCCAGTTGTGTCGTCGATCTACTGCGAGGGGATACATCGACCCGTCGACCTCCGTAAGTACCGGCAACCTTGTACCATGTCTAGTATCGTGCGGCGGATTTAGATTATGTTGCAAGTAGTCTTGTTACCATGCTTAGTATCGTGCGGCGGATTTAGGCTATGGAGCAAGAGGGTTCTTTGTTAGATCATGAGTCGTGCGGCAGGCTAAGGTCTAGCTTGGAGCTAGTTATCGGCTTCATTAGATTTGGCAATCTAGTGAATTCATTAAGTTACCAAGTGGTGCATGCTTTCTCTTATTTATTATCTCTATTATGATTGCACACACTTTTTTGCCCAATTTAGATTGATGTGGCTCGGCTTTATCTTTTGTTAGATCTAGATGTCATCAATGCTTTCAATGTTCATCGTTAGTTTGTCATTAGATCTATCTGTTTATCATAGCCGGGCTTAGATCAATCTAAGTTGTTACATGTTGTGGGTTCGTACACGTTTAGTCATGAGTCATGCGGCAGGCTAAGATTTTGCGTGTGAGTTCCTTCTTCATGGATCCTGATTCGGCAAGCTTGTCGAATACAGTTATGCGTTTACTTGTATTTTGCATGTGTGAGTCTACCTATCGTTAGAGTCTAGTCTGGCAAGCCGTATCATGCGGTGGATTAGCTTGTTGCAGTGTATCATGCGGTGGATAGCTGTTAGGATGAAGAGGGTTTAGAACGGTTAAGTCTGGCAAGTGGTATCATGCGGTGGATTAGCTTGTTGCAGTGTATCATGCGGTGGATTGCTGTTAGGACTGATCGGGATAAATCTCTGGCTTTGCTTTAGATTAGGTTTGCATATGTACTTTACTTGTCTATGCATACGCACCTCAACGAGTAAGGAGTATTTGTAGATCTATTTAGATGTATGCGTGCTTTTAGCTTATCATGGTTAGATTGTATCATGCGGTGGATTGATCTAGTCGTGGTAAGTGGTTTAGATCTGTAGCAAGTGGTATCATGCGGTGAATTAGCTTGCAAGGGTTTAAGCTCGACGGGTTTAGGAAGGCTAGACGGCGGGCGCACTAGTTGGATGAAACCCATGTATGTGTCGTTTATATTAGGTTTATATTTATGAGTTACCCGCTTATTGTTCCATGTTGTCAATTAATTCGATCTATGCAATAGAGCTTTATGATATTATATCTTGATGATCGACTTTACTTGTTCAAACATGTCTTCTTATGATCATTCGCAATCGTTATTACATTACATCTTCATACATGCTTACCGAATGCATTCATTACATGTCGACAGATAGCTCTCATAGCTATATGTCGTTACATCCGCCTTAGAGCCATACAAGCGGAACTTTTTGGTCACACCGGAGGCATGTTCCAGATCTCACGTTTACCTCCTTGTCAATTAACAGGTCAAATTGATCGGCACGCCTTCGATTCAAGACACTCGGGCAAATGAGTAAAGCCGCCTATTCCGGCTTGTCGGTGTGTGCGGCGCAGAGTCGATTTTGTGCCAACACACTTTTGGCACGCCGGTGGGACTACTCAAGGTCAAGACAACATGCCCGAGGAAGTCGACAAGAACAATGTCATCCCCTCCAAGTGGGTGACCCGCCGATCGACCAGAGACCATGGTGAGAGACATGTGCGAAAGTCCGCACGTAAGAAGTGCTTGTCATGCTTCTCCAAGAACAAGAGTGGTGCAATCTTCCGTAAAAACAAATCTCCCCAAGATTGTGATGCCCGGTGATAAGGAGTATGCTTAGCAAGTTTTCGATACGTAAGAGGGGGCAGAGAAGTCGGTGATCAAATTCTTTCCACTCTTCAATCGACTTGGCTCCCGAAGGGCGGTGCCGCCGATCATTTGCGGCAAGTGCCGCTCATGATCCGACCGTTGGGGAGGGAAGTATTTATACTTTCCACTTTTACCCCCAACAGCCACCTTCTTCCTCACCTGCTCATTTCGACAGAAGCAGACCAAGTGCTCGCCTCTCTCTCCTCCATTGAAGCTCCCACACCTCTCAAGCAAATCCATTGATTCCACCATCGATTCTTGAGTGTAAGGGCAGCAAACTTCGATTGGAAGAGAGCTCCACCGATCTTCATCGTTCTAGAGGCACTTGGTTCGCACTTTGGCCGGCGGTTGTGGTCTTTTGCTCTTGGAGCTTGCTCCTAGCCGACTAGTGCGCCGCCCTTGAGCTTCCCAACTTGTGTGGCAGCCTAGGGAGGTTTGTAACACCCTCTTGCATCTAATATATTACCCCACATCCGTAGGATTCGGTTCCTAGACTTGTGAACGAGGCAAAGAGGCAAACCTTTGTGGTGAGCTCATTCCTTTATGGAACCTCAACAACGTGGACTTAGGCAAGCCTTGGTGGTGAGCTGAACAACGAAATAAATCACCGTGTCACCGTGTGCTTGATTTATTCTTTATTGCATCCATATTGTTGTTGTTGAGGAGATTTAGGGTTTGAGGCCGATTTACTTGTATACGCTTGATCTAATCGTTTTAGCTCTCGACCGCAATCTATACTGTCCGGGGAACCAAGCAAAATTACTTGATCTACTTTTCATTGGACGGACTTTGAAGCTGTGAAGCATGAGCGGTGCCGCCGGTACCGACAAGATTTCGAGTTGATTTTTAAACAGACTATTCACCCCTCTAGGCGCCCAAGCGATCCTATATCCTATGCATGTGAATTGAACTTAATTAGCCCCCAATGCAGAGTACAAGTCAGTCATGCGTTTTTTGCTATACTTGTCAAATTTTTGAAACCTTCTCGAGCATTGGGCGCTTGAACGGCGTGGGAGGACGGCGAGCCCCCTTGTCACCACGAGGAGAAGGTGTTCTCTCGCCGAGCCGTAACGAGGGGTATCTTGCCGCCTTCTTCTCCTTCTGGTTGTTCCGGAGGTGGGTTCAGACGAGGACTTCCGGCACCTCGGCCACCATCGTCGTTGTTATCATCATCGTCATCGTCACCCGCACCGGGAGATGGAGAGGGGCTGGAGGGCGCCGCCGTCCGAGGTGTCGGCGGCTTCATAAGGACAATGTCATCCTTGTTCCATAGGTAGTGTGTAAAGGGCTGAAGGTGCTTGATCAATGTTTCCCCTTCTTCACCGGAATATCGGTCTCCTCTTAGATGACAACTTGGTCACTAAACTCTCGATTTTGATTGTGCAAGCTCATCAACTTGGATAAGAGCCAAGTGGTTACAGGAATGAGGGGTACACCAGGATATTTAGTGCCCGAATGGTTGACATCGTACATCTCATAAAGCCCGATGTATAAAGCTTTGTTGTAGTTAGGGGCACATGCACCCCCAAAAATGCCAAATCAACGAGTTTGGTTAAAATTCCACCACATATGCATATCCCATAAGACATGTCTATGCACTCATAAGGCAAGTGCACCGCCCGTCATATTTGAGCAGCCGCAAGAAGCAACCGATTAGTTCAGGGAGAAGCTCATGTAAGGAGAATTCAGAGGTCTGGTTTCAAGGGGCACTTTGGTGATAAATCAATCGCAGTGAAACGGTTGGATAGAGCGTGTCGGGAAAGATGGGATTCTTGGTAGAGGCTCGGACTATCGGCGTATCCGTACCATATTAATCAGGTGAGGCTAATTGGTTTCTGGCGCAGAGAAATCACATAGGCTCTTGTTTTATGAGTACATGCCCGAGGAGGATCCTTGGACCAGTGGATCGTTCGTGGGCACGACAATGACGGCACTCCTTGTCTTGATTGGTAAACGTGATGAAAGATTATTGCTCATATAGCTAAGGGCATATCTTATCTTAGCGAGGAGTACATGAACGAAGAGAGTTGTTCACTTAAGAATGTGAAACCATGTAACATCATCTTAGATGATAACTTGGATGTTGAACTCTCTAATTTTGGACTATGCAATCTCATCAACCGGGATAAGAGTCAGGTGTGGTTATAAGAATGAGAGTCACGCCAGGATGGGTTAGCTCCCAAATGGTTGACGTTGCACATCAGAGAAATGGCTGATGTATATAGCTTTGGTGTGGTGGTGGTGGGAGAAATAACATGGACATGTCTCGGTCTGAAAAGAGCTTTCATCTTATTACCTTACTGGACGAGAAGCTGAAGACTGATCAGTTGGCAGATTTGATTGATATGTGCAGTAGTAGTGACAGTCAGGCACACAAGTAAGAAGCAATTTATAAGCATCTATAAAGACGTGTCAGGCACACCTCAGAAGTGTCAGGCGAAAAATTTGTTCAGTGATTGAAATTGTGGAATATCACACCATTGTAAACTATCACATCGAATGTTGGTGGCACAGAGGATTAAATATAGACGCAATAGAAACAAAACTAATTGCATAGTTTGCTTGTAAATTGCAAGACGAATCTAATGAGCTTAATTAGGCCAAGATTAGACACTAAACTGCTACAGTAACACACGCTCTAATGATGCAATAATTAGGTTCATTAGATTTGTATCGTAGTTTACAGACGGAACCTATAATTTATTTGGTAATTAGTCCACTATTAATACTTTAAATGTGTGCTGATATTTTCAATGTGACATTTACAGCTTCAAAATTTTGCATCTAAACAAGGCCTGTATATAGTCTACAGCATAATTAAACTCTGTCTGTTTCTCAATATCTAAAACTAACTCATACTATGAAGCAGTAGAAAGAAAAGGTCCTGGTTTTATAACATTAATATGCTAGCTGTTTTCTTGGCAAATCACCAGCGAGGCGGTGCAGTGGAGTGGGAGTGGGACTTTGATTTTTTTTTTTTTCGAAACCAGGCACTTACCCGTACTGCAGAGTGGGACTTTGATGCAAATCCTAGTTGTCGCTGGCTCCTTTGTCCTGATTTATTTGTACGCAGACCTTTTGCAGCAAAGCTCTAGTACAGCATCTCGTTCATCAAATTAGCCACACACACATCAGATCGGACATCAATTCTAAATTCTTATAGACGCATGTACAGATTCTATTCTATTTACTATAATTTGCCATACTGGACGCCGGCATGTATGGTGTCAGGTTCCAAAAAATTTGCAAGTCTGTGGCCGGCAGATTGATTATTAGTTTCGTAAGAAATGTAATTGAAGTGTGTATAGCAACATGTAGACGACCACCGTTTCATCTTACAACAGTCCAGAACAGAAGGGTTTGCTTTGGACACATGCATGACACATTCAAATTCCCAAGTACTTGTGCCGGCACGGAATCTATAATTGTCGTGATACTCAAAAGCAACATTTTGGAACTACCCATAGCATAGTGTTCTTTTGTCCATGCGGCACTGCTACATACAAACCCTGTATTTTTTTTTTTTTTTTTTTTTTTTTTTTTGACAACAACATATATTAAATATTAAAGTAGTAGCCATATTATATAGATGTCCTCAAAAGAAGACCTGATTACAAATCAACCCTGTTGGATATTTTAAAACTGATGATAAGGGTATTAGCTCGAAAGCAACTGTCTATTGGTAATATATCAGTACGACATCATATATATATTACCAACAACCAACAGTGATTTTACCCTCTATATATAGGTGGTTGAAGATAGGACTGCCTCTAAAAATATGGACATTTTGTAGAGGCAATTGAAAATAGCAGACACATCAACAAATGCATTTCTAGAGGTGGCTCGATTTGGAGGCCACTGTAGAGAGAAGCAAAGCCCCTTCAAGGCCCTACACAGTAAGGCTAGTGGTTGAAGCGGCGCTATTGGCTTCTAGATCGAAAGCTATTGGCTTGATGGCTTAATGAAGAGGTTGAAAGTTAGTGGCGTGACATATGGGCTTATGGCTTGCATCAAGAGGTTGAAAGTTAGTGGCATAACATATGGCACAGCATGTAGCTAGAAGAAGCTAGCTTGCAATACGATTGTTAAATCTCCATCTAAACTTCTCAAAGACTGCCAGAATTAAACTCTCGTTTGGATAATGAATTTAAAACAAAGCACATGACATGATTCGTGACGTACGTCAGTCATTATCACCACTGTCCGGCATGTCTCAAATAAAAAAAAGACAGCCAGCTGCTCTTAATTTGGAGATAACCTCCATCTCAGTAATTACCACTTCTTTAAATACACATTAGTGAGAGAACAAGGAAGGTACCTGTACGTGTAGACTACTACGTACGTACCAATAATCCAGCAGTAGATATATAAGTTCGTTCACATCAGAACTCACAAGCATGCCTTCTTCAACCCACGCTCTGTTCATCCCCTACCCGGCGCAGGGCCACGTCCTTCCACTTCTGGAGCTCGCGCACCGCTTCGCCGACCATGGCTTCGCCGTCACTTTCGTCAACACGGACCACATCCACGGCCAGCTCGTAGCTGCGTCACCAGAGCTTCTGGGGCAGGCAGCAGGCCAAGATGATGGAGAGCCACCTGAACCGGACCAGGTGCGCTTGGCCTCCGTCTCCGACGGACTCTCACCAGACGGTGACCGTAACGATTTCGGCATGCTGACCAGCGCGCTGGCGAGCTCCCTGCCGTCGGCCGTCGAGCACATGATCCAGAACGGCCAGTTCTGCTGCATGGTCGTCGACTATGGCCTGGCGTGGGTGCTCGGCGTCGCCAAGAAGGCCGGCATGCGCACAGCGACCCTCTGGCCGTCGTGCGCCGCTGTGATTGCCGCGGGGCAAGACTTGCCGGAGCTGATCGCTGATGGCATGCTCGACAAGGATGGTAGGTCCTATAGAAACAATAATAAGATTTCGATTCATTCAAAATTGGTACAATATTCAAGCTAAATCCTCTGGCCGGAATTGCAGGTTTAGCGACGAGCAAACAGATACCTCCGGTAGGCGACCTGCAGATGAACCTGGCACCGCTTTGCTGGAATGCTGTTGGCACAGAGGAGACGCAGAAGAAGATGTTCCGGTGCATGAACAACATCCTGAAGGAGCTGGGGCGGGGCACAGTCGATCTCTTTCTGTGCAACACTGCCAAGGAGCTCGACGAGGGCATCCTATCCAAGCACCCCAGCATCGTCCCCATCGGACCATTGCCGACGGGTCTCCGTGAGGGAAAGCCCGTCGGTAATTTCTGGGCAGAGGACGACAGCTGCCTGTCGTGGCTGGATGCGCAGCCTGACAGGTCAGTCGTCTACGTGGCCTTCGGTAGCATCACTGTGCTAGATGAGGGACAATTTCATGAGCTCGCTCGAGGGCTGGAGCTGTCAGGGAGACCATTTCTTTGGGTGGTCCGTCCTGGCCTGGCCACCAATACTCACAATTACCCTGACGGGTTCCTCGAGACCGTCGAGAAAAGGGGCAAGATTGTGACATGGTCGCCTCAGCACAGGGTTCTTGCTCACCCGGCCGTTGCGTGCTTCATGACGCACTGCGGGTGGAACTCGGTGATGGAGGGAGTTAGAAACGGGCTGCCGTTCCTGACATGGCCGTACTTCTCCGACCAGTTCATCAACGAGAGCTACGTCTGCGATGTCTGGAAGACCGGCCTCCGTCTGGTGAAGGACACCCAGAGCGGCATGGTGGAGAGTGAGCACATCGCTGCACGCATAGAGAACCTGCTGAAGGATCCGGCGACCGTGTCTAGGGCGTTGGAGTTGGAGAAGGTTGCGTCCAGGAGCATCAGCAAAGATGGAACGTCGTTCAGCAATCTGACTGCCGTTATTAACACCATGAAAGGCTGATGATGGGACAAGATGCACTCATTCATCGCCACCCATTTTTTTTTTTTTTAGATAAAGGATATGTATCCGGCTTCATCTATCCGTAGATAGAATCAGACCAATTATTACAGAGTTTGAAACAAAAACCCGTTTTGCTAGAAACAAATTCCAGCCGCCCTCAAGGCAAAAGAAACAAGGAAATAAAAGTTTTTGACTAAACATAACCAACATGTCTCTCGAGATAGCCACCCACGTGAGCGAAGAACTCTAAAAGCTGACACTTCTAGGTGACGTCTTTGCGGATATTAATTGATCTTGAAGATCTTCATTCCGCTGCAAGCTTGCCCACTGTCGCAGCCAATGGGTCCCTCGGAATAGTACCTGCAAAAGAGATTTTGGTTTGCATTTGTCAAAAACTACTTCATTCCTTGTTAACCAGATTGCCCATATAAGTGCAGATGCTGCTGTTAATAACAATGCATTATACTTTTTGTTCCCCTTTTTAGACCAAACAACGAACAAATCTCTTATATTTACAGGGGGTGTTAATCCAAAAAGTAAATGTACAGAGCGCCACAAAAATTTGGCATAGAAACAATCAAAAAATAGGTGTTGAATAGTTTCTGGAAAATGACAGAGAGAGCACTGTTTATCTCCATTCCAATTTCTCCTAGCCAAGTTATCCTTGGTTAGAACAACACCTTTTTTGATATACCACATAAAAATTTTAATTTTCATTGGTAATTTTGTCTTCCAAATATCCTGTGACACTCTGACCCCATTGTTAATTAAAGCATCATACATAGACTTGACTGTAAACAAACCTGAGGCCTTTAAATCCCACACAAAGACATCTCGTTCCTGTGTTAAGTTAATTTGTTGTAAAGATGATACAATGCGGTGCCAGTTTGATAAGTTTACCCCCACTAGATTTCTCCTAAAGGAAATATTTAGTACAGGGGAACTTAGTACATTAGCTATCGAATCTTGTTTCCTCCTTACAATATTAAACAAACTCGAAACTTGTCTTTAAGTGGTTTGTTACCCAGCCAAGTATCAAACCAAAAACGTGTTTGTGACCCATCTTTGACATTAAAATGACCCAACTTAAAGAAGCTATCTTTAACATTCATTAGACTTTTCCAAAAGTGCGAGTCATGTTGGTTTCTTCTCACAGCTCCCTAACGTTTTATTTTTAATATATTTATTTCTCAGTAACTCTTGCCATAGGCCCTCTTCATTTAACAATTTAAATAGCCACTTGCTAAGCAAACATTTGTTTGGGGTTTCTAAGTTTTGAATACCTAGTCCACCCCTGTTCTTTAGGTTGGCGTATAATATCCCATTTGATCGGGTCCGTATTTTCTCTTGTGTTGGTCATTTTGCGGAAAAAAACGAGATCTAAAACATTCAATCTTGTCTAGTACCCCTTTTGGCACTTCAAAAGGACATCATAAACATCGGTAAACTGGAAAGCACCGAATTTATGAAAACTAACCGCCCCTACAAATCAAGTAATTTTCCTTTCCAACTACTTAGTCTCTTCTCAATTCTCTCTTCTATAAATTTCCGGTCTTTATTAGACAATTTCTTATAGTGCATAGGAAGACCTAGGTATCTAAAAGGATACTTGCCAATGGCACACCCAAATAAATCTGAATAAAATTCCTCGAAATTCTTGGCCTGTCCAAAGCAAAAAATCTCACTCTTGTGAAAATTTATTTTTAAGCCAGATAGTTGTTCAAAGGTGCTTAATAACAATTTCATGTTAACCGCCTTTTCAACATCGTGGCTCAAAAAAATCACTGTATCATCCGCATATTGGAGAATGGATAGTCCATCCTGGATTAAGTGCGGTATAACACCTTCTACCTGTCCTGCCTCCTTAGCTCTTGCAATTAGTACGGCCAACATGTCAACTACTATATGAAATAGTATTGGAGACATAGGGTCACCTTGCCTAAGGCCTTTTTTAGTTTGGAAATATTGGCCAAGCCGGTCATTAATCTTAATATTAACATTACCCCCGGGTAAATTTTTTATCCGGTCGCACCACTTTTGAGAGAATCCCTTCATTCTTAGTGTCCATTTGTAAAAAATCCCGATTAACTTTATCATATGCTTTCTCAAAGTCAATTTTAAAGATCACCCCATCTAGTTTCTTGGTGTGCAGTTCATGAATTATCTCATGTAATATGACAGCCCCCCTCCATAATGTTTCTACCCGTAAAAAAGCGGTGCAGGTTGGTCTAATCAATTTTTGGGCAATGGAAGATAATCGATTTGTTGCCACCTTAGTGAAGATTTTAAAAGATACATTCAACAAACGAGATAGGTCTATATTGTTGAACAACTTTTGCATCCTTCTTCTTGGGTAACAGAATTATATTGCCAAAGTTAAGGCGATTAAGATGTAAAGTTCCTTGATAAAAATCGTTGAACATAGCCATCAAATCCTCCTTAATTAGATCCCAAAAAACTTGATAAAACTCGGAGGGAAACCATCCGGCCCCGGCGCTTTATTATGCTCCATTTGGAAAATTGCCGCCCTAACTTCTTCTTGAGTGAAAGGCTCAGTCAAGGCTTCGTTTTCCGCATCTGACACTTGGGGGATGTCGGCCGTCTGAGATTCGTCTAATGAGATTGACGATGCATCAGAAGGACCAAAAAGATTTTTATAATAACTAGTAATATGCTCTTTAAGTTGAGCATCACCAGTTATAATATTATTCCCATCCTCAAGTTGAAAGATGCGGGTTTTCCTATGCCTACCATTGGCTAAAAGATGATAATACTTAGTATTTGCATCACCTTCTAATAAGTGTTTCACCTTAGCCCTTTGGTACCACTTGAGTTCCTCTTCTCTAAGGAGTTCAGCCAGCCTTTCACTTAAAACATGTTTCAAGTCTCTCTCGGTTTCAGTTAGCATGGTAATTTCCGCTTTCTTGTCTAGTTCATCTAATTTATTTAGCAGATTTGCTTTTTCTTTTTTGTAAATCCCACTAACATGTTTAGCCCAGCCTCTTAGATATTGCTGGAGTTTTCTAACTTTTGTTTGCCAACGCTCAATAGGTGACCCTGAGACTACCACATCCTGCCATACTTGGGACACCATCTCACAAAACCCGTCCCTCAACAACCAACCTAATTCAAACTTGAACTGAGGTTGATAAGTTGTAGACGCACTGTTAGTAGATAGTAATAAAGGAGTATGGTCTGAAATCTCTCTGGAGAGAGGATGCACTGTAGTATTAGGGTACTGAGACTCAAAATCCGTGCAAGTTAAAACTCTGTCTAACTTTTCAAAAGTTTGATTTGGCAAATTATTAGCCCAGGTGAAGTTCCTACCAGACAATTCTAATTCTCTAAGGTTGAGAGTATCAATTACAGCATTAAACAAGAACGGCCACCTGTCATTAAAATTATCATTATTCTTCTCATCTGGTCTGCGAATAATGTTAAAATCACCACCTATGATAATAGGGATGGTTTCTTTTGAACATACTCAAACCAACTCGACAAAAAAATTAGATTTATGATCTGCTTGGGATGGTTTCATCGCCACCCATTAGCAATGGGGGCGGCCAAAAGCGTGAAAATTAAAGAGCGTTTCATTCGGCAAAAAACAAAAGGCTACAATCAGTTTACTATATCCAGCAATATACTGTATATCCGTCAGTTTCATGTCATTCGTCATTCCAATTCTTAAACCATTTTTTTTTTTTTCTCTCAACAACTGATATGAGAATACAAATATGATGATCACTAAACCTAGTTTTCAAAGGTCACTGAGATACCAAATGATTTGCACAATGGAACGTAAACCAATAGGAATGTGGCACACTGAAACTGTGTGGTTATCAGACTGTTTAACTCTATATAGTACTAATCATCACCCATACAATTTTGGTACATCTTCAAATGTTTATCCCTGCAGATTATTAACTATTAGTTTCGTAGAAATGTAAAGTTTGTTGCAATGTGAATCACGGTTACCATTTCCTCTTACAAGTAGAGAAGGGTACACTTTGGACACATATATACATGACGCATAATTCAAATTCCCAATACTATATATACTATGGTGCCTGCACGGAATCCAATTGTTCTGATGCTCATAGGCAACATTTTGGAGCTACTCAGCATAGTGTTTTGCTCCATACAATACTCTATAGAACAGATGATACTTGTTGGACCATTACTGCTAATTAATCAATTTTAAACTGAAAGAGATCATTGCTGGTTCCTAAGGAACATGCTTACCACTACATTATTCAGTAGCCCAGATCGTCACATCACTACCGGTTCAAAAAAAAAAAAAAACCCCATCATTATTGGATTTTTGTACGGGCAGTGATGTGGGGTTCATATCACTAGCTAGCAGTGATGTGAATATATTTCAAGTAATCCTAGAAAAGTGCAAAAATGCAAAAAAAAAAAAAAAAAAAAATAGCATAACATTTTTGAAACAAAAGAGGGCCCCACTAGCTTTTGAAACCAAAATAGCCGTGATATTTTTGCACAACCAGTGGGATTCGAACTCATGACCTCCCCTCACGCGTGCCCTCCTCTTCCACTACAGCCTTTTGTCACTTATGTTCGTATTAAATTTTGGTTTCCCACATAGTATTATAACCGAGTGTAAATTAATTATTTAAGGCCCTAAACCAATTTAAATGAAAAACTTGTCGACTACAATTTTTTTTTTTTTTGTTATGGTAGTTTCTCCATTTGAGTTTGTTTGCAAAATTTAAATTTAAAATTAAAAATTTCAAACATATTTTTCTTTGACAAGATAAATTTAAATCAAAAAGTTGCCATTTTCAGTTAGTTCCGTAATTTTCTGTTAATTCTACGCACGTCATGTTAACTAGTATAGGGAAAATACTTGACAAGATTTTTAAACAATGGAAAATGTCTCTAAGCTTTTACAAAATCTGAAGAAAACAGTCTAGACATATATTGAGACACGAATAATCCAAACAAACTATTTTGAGTTCATAAAATATCAAGGATGCTTAAAGTTAGATTTAACTCTACAAAAAATGGAAAATAAAAACTATAACATTCCAAAAACATTCTAATTGATACCCAGACTTGTTTTGGAAACATCTGACAACAAAAGATAATACACAACCAGTATGATTGTATTTACCAATATATGACTGAATTACTTCGTCTTGAGCCTATTAATCGCTCCATTTCCAATCCAAGCATTACTTGAACAATCTTTTGGATCATGAACCTCCATCCAATGTGATCACCATTTCCATCACTTTTTAGGACCTCCATTTAATTCAACCAAATAGCATGATTAGTCATATGCTTTCATCAATTAGGCAAAAACCAAACTAGAGACTTTCAAGTGGCATTTTTTAAACTAACCACCACAAGAAATATTTTTTTTAGTGGCAGTTCGTATGTATGGCACCACAGTTTCATTTCTAGTGAAGGAAAAAGTTATGAACATGCTAGTGAAACATGAATGAAATAAACCGTTGCAAAAAAAAATGGTTTCTGTACTGCCAAAATGGTTTTCACTCATTCATGAATCATTGACATGAATTCCAATTATGGTATCCTTAATAAATAAATATTTTATAGCATTGGTGAGCATCAATTAGATAAAGATAAAGATAAATATATTATAGCAGGCAATAAATGCAGCTAAAGTTATGTTTTTTTATATGAAGATTGTTATATAATGATACATTTAATTTCTTAATTCATATAAGTAACGTAGTAGGAGCAAATAAAAATGGTCGCAAATGGATTGGATTGATCAAAGAGTTATATCAATAACATTTAATAACTACATTTTGTTACATCTTAACTATGTTGGATCAAAGAGTAATAATTTTGCTTGTGTGTCTAAACCTATATAAGCAAATGCCCGCAAAGCACCAATGCAAAAGAAACCAAGTAGCAAGGAGAAACCACCAACCATTACATAGCACCATGCAGCAAAACGCAGCATGCTCAAAGCACAAAACCCTCATCGCCGTGCTATTGCTGATGACTCTTCGCCACGCCACTGAGGCTTCCCCGCCGCCGGTAGGCTTTTCATTTCAAACTGCACAGACTCCAAATGTGAAAGTTTCTGCGCCGAAATTGGGTTCAATCCTCCTGACAGCAAATGTAGCATAGTTGTCGGGCATCCCGTCTGCTGCTGCGGGGAAACCCCATTCTGCCATTGAGCAAATAATATTTTCTTAATCGAATGGTACCGGCCGATTTGTGGCTGAGCAAATAAATGATGCATCTTGATTGCTTGATTGATCAATTTGCAACGTACGTATCTGTGCAGTGGAACGCTTGATGCTGATTTTGGCCACTGGTCCTTTTGTTTTGTGATCCTGCAACGCTAAAAAGTCTACGGGATAACCATTTTCCTATGCATCGGACCTTTTGAGGTTGGTGCTGAGGAAATCGCCCGATGGAACGTTTGCCGCCATGGGAACTTCCGAATGTTTTTTTTTTCTGATCCTGCAACGAAGAGATGCCTACTACTGCGCTGCTAGTTATATATATCCCTGGACGTCTGAACAGACTCGCCAGTGGTGGCCTCACCAGCGGAGCTGCTGCCATCTTTGTCAATGCAGCTCAACAACAGCGCAAGAACAGGGCGCGTTGCTGCTCTGCCTGGCTACTCTGTTTTCTTGAAACAGAGCAGGCTAACGCCTGCTACTCTGTTTTCCTGAAGCAGATCAAGTTTTGGCGCCAAGGAGAATTATAAGCAACAAGGGTTCGTTACTCCAACGGGCAGATATGGGCCCAGACTTGGGGGCCGCAGCCTGGGCCGTGGCCCAAAACGCCAAATCAGACCAACACGGACCCCTTCGCAGTGTCTCCATCCCACAGCCTCGGCCTGCCAGCCGTCTCCGTGATTCGGCGGCGGCGTAACCTGCCGACCGCCACCCACCCCCAGCCGCTCACGGCCAGCCGTCCCCGGGCGGGCGGGCTCTCCTCCGCGTCCAGCCAGCCAGCAGCCGCTGCCCGCCCCGCCTAGCTGCTTCTGCTATATATATGCAGCCACCCACCGCCGGCGCTCCTCTCACCGACCGCACCGCAGCGGCAGCGCCTAGCGCTCTGGCGCCCCGGCGGGCCAGCCCCGCCAATGCTGGGTACTACTGCGTACAACGCCAAGAAGTGGAACGGCGTCGAGCCCACTATGATGGACGAAGTGTTCAGGTCCCCCTAAACGCCAACCGCAGCAATGGCGCCGCCCTGTTCCGACTGTTCTTCCACGACTATTGGATCTATGTAAGTAAATGTTACTTGCTTCTTTCAGCCACATAAATATACGCTGTTATGTTTTAGACACAGTCTCCATATCCACAACACAGATTTGACTAGAACTTTTAAGT
This sequence comes from Hyparrhenia diplandra, assembly GCA_015847255.1. Classification (NCBI taxonomy): domain Eukaryota; kingdom Viridiplantae; phylum Streptophyta; class Magnoliopsida; order Poales; family Poaceae; genus Hyparrhenia; species Hyparrhenia diplandra. The sequence goes on from JADLZK010007854.1 coordinate 69,049, forward strand.
CACCAAGTATGAAATTGTAGTCCCCACTGTTGGCCGTATCAGATATCTAAACTCTGCATACAAAAACCAATATGCAATGAGGCTTACAATGCTTGATTTGTATTGGCCGGTAACCCCTGAAAGGCAAAAATGACACTTTCTTCTGACTGAAATAAGTATCCAGTATGTAGCTACATACTCTCCTGTATTTCTCCTTTTGATCTATTATATCTATTAGTGATTAGTGCACTGATCTATTATATCTATCAGTGTACAGCTAGTAAGATTTTTAGCTTTCTATTATTAGCCCTACCCTCACTACACACAATGAAATGGGCAGCAACACAGTTTTTCGCCTCCAATGTTGGGATGGATAGAATTGGATTTTGATGTGGAACTCTTTGGCAAACATAGATAGTGTTTGGGTGGTACGTGGCACTGAATATAATTCATTAGACTGATTCGTCTTCTTGTAAGGGGATGAAGCCAAAATTTCTGTTCATTAGAGAGAAAAAAATGTCTAACTTATAGAATCATAGACCACTGTTCCAAATCTTGATCAGCCTGCAGCATGGGATCCTTTGATTTGTGCTCACCCAATTTGGTATGGACTAGCTACTACATGTTCTTGAAATTATCATCTTAAGAACACGTATATACTTGTAGGCAAACATCATGTATCCGTTACGAATAACAATAATTTAAATAAATAATGGAGCAGAGTATATCAATACAAGCCACGATTGATTGATGCCAACAAATTGCCTAGTTAACTGAAAAGGAGCAATCAGTAGTAGGCCTATTAGCTAATCTAAGCACCTGAAACACTTTAGCGGTGAACACCACAGGTCAAGGCGGTGATAATTGTGATCACTAGCAGGGCCTTCAGCAGGATGGCCAGGTACCTGGCATGAGGAGTAAGAACCACAGTCCTGACCGTCGTGACCATCATCAGATATAGCCCGAGAGACACTGTATAGAAGGACAAGAATCGATTGCGCTGACTGGCCCTACCATTGAGTTTCGAAGAATACGGTGACGAGGCCGCCACAGTTGATAATATCAGCTGATAAATTGAATATACATTTAAAATTCTGATCATCTTGTTCATCGGCACCGTGAGCTTGACCAAGAACCTCTATATCAACAGTATGATCACCTTCGTTGTTGTTAGACCTTTGGCGTTGCCTCTGTCCAGGCAGCAATTTATGTTGAAGGAGAGCAGCGACGATAGGGAGCAGCACCGGGATGATGGCGTAGCCATAGTACTTGTTGAACGAGACAAGCACGAGGTATGACACTAATTCTAGAAGGAAGCATGAGAGGTAGACTAAGGCGCTGCCTATCTTTGGTGGCATCATTATTGAGAGCATGGCATCGGTGATGAAGAAGGCTCCAACAGAGATCTTGAATACCATGCTTCCAGTGGAGAATAATGTTGATGCTGACCACAGATAAGTGACCACTGCAGTAATCGCGAACACAAGAGCCTTGACAGAGTATTTGGACCAACGTTTCTGCTCCTGCTGCTGCTTGCTGAACTCATCAACCAGAGGCACAGTGTCGTTGGCGACCTATGTATTTTAATTTAGAAAGAAAAAAATGAAGTTAAGCCATGTTCAGAATGAGAAAATATGGCCATTTTTGCGGCCAATCAAAATCAATATGTGGGCTGTGTATGTGTATCTTTTTATTGTTACCCACCATGCTCTGTGGCTCCTCCATAATCTCGCTGCTCGCGTCTGTTTGCTCGTTTCTGCCCTCATGATGACAGAGCATTAGAGCCTGGGACTGTGACCTGGAGGACTGCCCCTCCTGGCCGTAGCTGCTGCCCTCGTCGACAGGTGCAGCATAGCTGCCCGCGGCCTGTCCAGTCTTGACCAATCCGTCTTCGTCCTTGGAGAGAGAGAGAAGATTAAAATGAAAAATCCGTGAAAAACCTCAACCAATGTTTAGTTTCAAAATTCTAGTTTCTTTTCAAGCATAGGCTCTCGATGCACAATACAATGCATTACACTTCCGTGCTTGACAAAAATGCTGCAGGACCAGAAAACCAACCAAGCAGGACAGGTTTGCTATCAGGATCGCTACATGAATGGAAATTCTAGCTAAGCAAGGATGGTGAGAGTCGCTAGCTACCTCATGAAGACCGCTGTTGCCGCCACGTGGGCCAGGGGCCAAATGGAGCATAGAATCCTCCTGGATGTTGTAGTCGGCCAGGGTTCTGTCGTCGTCCAGTGGCTGCCCACAAAAGACAAGGTGCTGTTCCTTCTGCCGAATGCCCTCCTCCTCATGGATGGTGCTCCTGACTTCATAGATGGGACTCGTGAGGCACGACCAGACCGTGAAAATCTCTCCGTCGAGCTTTGTGACAAATATATTAATTTTTGGTGGTGAGCCTGGGCCATCACGATCGAAATCTTCGCCCAGATGGATAATTGTTCCATACTGGAAACCGTATTCCTCCAAGGTACGGTAATCGTCCTCCAACTCCTCCAAGGTATACCTGAAGGTACAGCAATCGTCGGTGGCTTGCCTTCGTTTGAATTCCAATTTTTGTAATGCTGGGTGAATGCCCTCCTTCTCATAAATCATAGCCTTGACACCGGCGATGGTTTCTGAGAGGTCAAGTTCTAGCTTGATAAACCCACCCAATGAATTCTTTACAATGATCGTCTTCGCTCCTTGGATTCGCCACCGAAGCCCTTCTGAGGCAGTGGCCTCCATACGATGTGCTCCGCTGCCCTCTATCTGAGATGAAGAGTGAACATTAGATGTCTATGGATCAGTACGGAACGAATCCATTCGGTTTGAATAGAAGGATTAAAGACATACATGGCTCAATTCAATTACCTGATAATAACTAGTCTTTAAAGAAAACAGATGTATTAGAAGTTTCTAAACAAATTTCACACGTAACAAGTAATAAAATTAATTATCATTGATCTCTCATTCTTTATTTTCTAACACAATATCCGATCCACATATGCCATTGGTCTGGTGGTAATTCAAATAAAAATCGAAGGGACTACTTTATGTTATTTTTTATAATGGAAGATGTAATCTTTTAAAAAATAATAGCTCCCATGGTTTATTAATATCATTGAGGTTTCAAGTCTATCCAATCGATGGCCTAACTTTTTTTTTATTTTTATGAGAATTTTGAATATTTTTCCTATCATATAAATTTGAGAATTAATATGAAGGCTTCAGTTCTTGACAAGAACGCTGCAGGACCAGAAACCAACCAAGCAGAGACAGGTTTGCTAAAATTCAGGATAGCTACATGAATGGAAATTCTAGATAAGCAAGGATGGTGACATACAGTCGCTACCTCAAGTAGACCGCTGTCGCCGCCACGTGGACCTGGGGCCAAGTGGAGAATAGAATCCTCCTGGATGTTGTAGTCGGCCAGGGTTCTGTCGTCATCCAGTGGCTGCCCGCAAAAGACGAGGTGCTGTTGCGTCTGCCGAATGCCCTCCTGTTTGCCCTCCTGTTCACGGATGGTGCTCCTGACTTCATAGATGGGACTCGTGAGGCACGACCAGATCGTGAAAATCTTGCCGTTGAGCTTCGTGACAAATATATTAATTTTTGGTGGTGAGCCTGGGCGATCGCGACTGAAATCTTCGAGCAGATGGATAATTGTTCCATACTGGAAGCCGTATTCCTCCAAGGTACAGTAATCGTCCTTGAAGGTACAGTAATCGTTGGTGGCTTGCCTTCGTTTGAATATCAATATTTGTAAAGCTGGGTGAGTGCCCTCCTTCTCATAAATCATAGCCTTGACACCGGCGACGGTTTCTGAGAGGTCAAGTTCTAGCTTGGTAAACTCACCCCATGAATTCTTTACAATGATCGTCTTCACTCCTTGGATTTGCCGCCGAAGCCCTTCTGAGGCAATGGCCTCCATAGTACGTGCTCCGCTGCCCTGTATCTGATGAAGAGTGAACAATAGATGTTTATGGATCAGTACTGAGCGAATCCATTCAGTTTGAATAGAAGGATTAGAGACATACATGGCTCAATTCCAATTACCTGATAATAATAACTAGTCTTTAAAGAAAACATAAGTCTTAGAAGTTTCCAAACAAATTTCACACATAACAAGTAATAAAATTAATTATCATTGATCTCTCATTCTTTATTTTCTAACACAATATCCGATCCACATATGACATTGGTATGGTGGTAATTTAAATAAAAATTTAAAGGACTACTTTATGTTATTTTTTATAATGGAGAATATCGGTAATCTTTTAAAAAATAATAGCTCCCATGGTTTATTAATATCATTGAGGTTTCAAGTCTATCCAATCGATGGCCTAACCTTTTTTATTTTTATGAGAATTTTGAATATTTTTCCTCTCATATAATTTGAGAATTAATATGAAGTTTTCAGTGCTTGACAAGAATGCTGCAGGACCAGAAACCAACCAAGCAGAGACAGGTTTGCTAAAATTCAGGATAGCTACATGAATGGAAATTCTAGCTAAGCAAGGATGGTGACATACAGTCGCTAAGCTACCAAGAAGACCGCTGCCGCTGCCACGTGGACCTGGGGCCAAATGGAGAATAGAATGCTCCTGGATGTTGTAGTCGGCCAGGGTTCTGTCATCGTCCAGGGGCTGCCCGCAGAAGACGAGGTGCTGTTGCGTCTGCCGAATGCCCTCCTTTGCACGGATCGTCCTCCTGACTTCATAGATGGGACGCGTGAGGCACACTCCGACCCTGAAAATCTCGCCGTCGAGCTTTGTGACAAATATATCAATCTTTGGCAGTGGTAGTGTGATTGCACCACCGCCACGGAGACGAAGGACCAGATGGATCTTTGTTCCATACTGGAAGCCGTATTCCTCCAAAGTACGGCCATCCTCGAGTTGCTTTCCATGGCATATCAATCTCTGTTGATCCGGCGGGATTCCCTCCTTATCTTGAATCAGAGCCTTGATGGTGTCAATGGTTTCTGAGAGGTCAAGTTGTAGCTTGGTAATCTTACCCGTTAAAGTTTTGACAGCGACCATCTTTCTGATGCGAGGTGATCCGGTGCCCTTTTTCTGATGAAGAGTGAACAATAGATGTTTATGAATCAGTACTGAACGAATCCGTTATGTTTGAAAAGAAGATAGAAGGATTGCAGACATACAGGGCTCAGTTCCAATTATTTGGTAACAACTAGTCTATAAAGAAAACATAAGTATTAGAAGTTTGTAAACAGATTTAGCACATGTAACAAGTAATAAACACTATTAAAGGATTAATTTTGCATGGCGTGGCAAATCTTAACTGTGGTGGTTTTTTGTGCAAACCACCACGGTTAATGCCTCAATTAACCGTGGTATTTTTTTAATTAACCCAATTAACCGTGGTATTTTTTTAATTAACCGTGACGGTTAAAAAACTACGACACAAAATTGATTAACCATGGTAGTTTTTGTAAAATAACTGTGTCGGTTAATAGTAGCGAAAATCAGAGCCTAAATAGCCCATTTGAATTTATCCTAACCCGATATAATGCTGCCACTATATATTTGGGAGTTAGACTTTCACTCTCAGACTCACCACCCTCTCCCTCACCCACGCCCCTTTGCTCCCCATTCCGTGTCAGCGCCACCCCATACCACGCATCCTCTCTCCCTCCGCATGCATCCTCTCCACTCCCTCTCTCTCTCGACCGCATGCGCATCCTCCTCCACTCCCTCTCGTTCTCTCCACCAGCCGCATCCTCTCCACTCCCTCTCAGCATGGAATGTGCTCAGCACAGAGAGAATGTGCTCAGTGTGGAGAGAGAGTTCAGCAGCAGCATGGAGAGATCGAGTATGGAGAGAGTGCAGCAGTAATAGCATGTTTCAATGGTACAGATAGTACATGTGTACATTCTGACATTGTATATTCGTGTCGTCACGGCGCCGCTCCAGTGCAGGCCAGGCAAGCCGCCGTGTACGACGGGCAACCACATTTGCAGGCATGTGCACATCGTCGTACCGGACAGGTAGCGACTGCCGCGTGCTCGTTAGGCCCACGCAGGCGGCTAGTTTTGCAACCATGCAGGACAGGCAACCACTGTAGGTCTGTAGCGGGCGTGTGCAGGCCAAAGAGCCGCCGGTGCACCGACGGGCCACGGCCGGCGGCCGCGTCCGGTGGGTTTTATTGTGTTGGTGTGTTTTTGCATTTTAGAGCAACATTAAGAAAGCTCATGAGAAAATTATTGGAGACGGTAACGAACTGTTGCTCTACTCCCCAGTTACAAGAAAGAAAGAAAAATGCAACACTAACGAACTGTTTGGTTGGCAGATTTGTAATGCTAACGTAGACGCATGATTTTGAACTAATATGGTTTATGTTTTGTGTTATCGTGAACGCGAACCAAACGGCTGGTAAGGTCTTATCTGGCAGTGCAACATTAATTACCTCGGCCAACAACAAATGCAGCTTCACATGGAAAGAAAGCAATGATGGCGATATATGATAATCGTTACATTACCTCTGGAGGAGGATGGGGGCGGTGTGTGACCAGAACGAGAAAATCATCTCTCCACCACCCTGGCTCATCAATATGATGGACGCCATAATCAGCCAAGGTACGGTGGTCGTCCTTGAGCCACTTTCCATTAAATAGCAGCTCCTGTAGCCTCCAATTAGGACCGCCCTGCTCATGAATCATATCCTTAACCTCGATGACTTTTGCCGAGAAATCCAGCTCGAGTCTGGAAGTCGGAGGAAGAGGATCCAAGAGAGGGTTGACACGGAGACCCTTGACAAGGATCGTCGTCTTGGCTTCGTTGGGTGGGACTGGGACCAGAAGGAGAGAAGTTGCATACAGGACGCCATAATCAGCCAACGTACGGTGGTCGTCGTTGAGCCGCTCTCGACCATTCAGCAGTTCCTGTTGCATGGGGTGAGGCCCCCCCTGCTCATGAATCCTAGCCTTGACCTCGGCGATGGTTGCCGAGACAGCCAGCTCGAGACTGAAATGCTCATCACCCAAGGTACTATGGACATCGATCGAAACTTTTGCTTCCGTGCGGCGCGGGCGGCGACGCCGGAGGCCATCTGAGGGCATGGCCTCCATGCGATGTGCTCCGGTGCTCTCCATCTGAAAGGGGGCTGTATACGGATGAGTAGCGACAGCAATATCATCCATGTGAGCTAGCTTCAATAGAATACAAGGTCTGGAGAGACATGACAATGAAAAAGAGAGGAGAAAACTTAGGCCTTGTTTAGTTACCCTCCAAGTTCCAGATTTTTTCACTCTCTCTCCATCACATCAATTTTTGGACACATAAATAGAGCAGTAAATGTAGGTAAAAAAAATAACTAATTGCATAGATTAATTAGTTGTAAATGACGAGACGAATCTTTTGAGCCTAGTTAACACATGATTGGACAATATTTACCACAAACAAACGAAACGAGTGTCAAAGTTGCAAAAATTTGGGAACTAAAAGGCCTTACAAACTACCGGAAACGCAGGCCGTTGCCGAGTGCCACTTCCTTTGGGAGACTGACCTTGCCGCGGTTGGCTTTGATTTTTTGGTCGGCAAGACGAGACGGTCTTATATTATCAACACCCATATGCGGGAGACTGACGCGGTGGAAGAATCACAAGGCATGTGAACGCGCAGGTAATGAAAGCAACGCGAAGTTTCCTCGAAGTTGAATACGCGTAGTTGTGCAGGCTAAGCTTTACGGAGTACGGTGAGAAGGGTCTCACGCTCACCAATCAGTCTACACTACTCGGCGCACACTGTGCCTGCGCGGTGTCCAAAGTGATCCCATCAGAACTGTCCTTTGACAGCCCATGCGTGATCGTAGGGCCTGCCCCAATGCAATGCAGGCCACGGGGCGTCTTTTACCCGTACTCAGCCATGCGTGATCGTACGCACAGTAGGGCCTGATCCAATGCAGGGAACAAGATCCAGGCCTTGTTTAGTTGGCAAAATTTTGTAACCCAACTTTCAAGTTTTTCCACTCTCTCCATCACATCACATTAAATACACCAAAAGACATATGTTCGGAGTATGAAATGTAGGTAAAAAAAGTAACTAATTATACGGTTTAGATGTACATTGCGAGACGATTCTTTTGAGCCTAGTTACCCCATGGTAGGATAATATTTACCACAAACAAATAAAAGTGCTACAGGAGTTCCAACAGTGCTTTTTCCAAGTTTTTCTCCCAACTAAACAAGGCCCCAATGGGGCGCGTCTTTTTTTACGCGTACTCTTACAGTGGCACTATCTTTGTCGGACTCACTTTGGATGGACCGCTAATTCATCAATTTTATATAACGGAAACCTTTGTTACCTTACGCCCCGGGCAGTACGAGCGGACGGATGGACGTGGCCCACGCGCGTTAATAAACCAAATCGCTCGCCTCCGCCGTTCTCTCGTACTCGCTCTCCTCCGCTCCCCGCAGGCAGTCGCTCCCGCTCCCCGAGCCGCTGTTCAACTACGCCCCGGGCGAGATGCCGCACCCGCGTGCTAGCTCCTTCTCCGCCCGACCATGCCCCCTCCTTCTCCGCCCGACCATGCCCCCTCCATCCCTCGCTCCCTCCCCACGACCTCCATCCACCATGCAGGCAATCTCGCTCCCGCTCCCCTCACCGGAGACGAGGATGACGATGATGGCTCCGATGAGGTAGGTCGCCCCTCCTTTGGATCTGAGCCCTCCTCCTCCTTTTGATTTAAGCTCTCCTCCTCCTCTGGAACCAGATCTAAGGGACTCAACGGCGGGTTCTAGCTAGTTTTTGGTCCTATTTCCTCGCCCCTCCGAAGGTGATGGGGGCCACGAGATGGAGCAACTTTCACCTCGAAGGCTGGAACCATTGATGTTTGTACTTTTTTTTCTGTTCTTCCCCATGTTGCTGCAACAGGTGTGGTGAGAGGAGGATTGGTTTCAGGTTGTTTCAATCCCCAATGTTTCAATTTTTTTGTTTCAGCTTGTTTCGGATGTTTCGGAGGGATGTTTCAACCGAACAATTTGTATGTTGCAAAAGTAGATCGAAAGTGTTTCACATGTTTCAGAGATATGTTTCATCGATGTTTTCAGAACGATGTTTCAAGTGTTCCAACTAGTTTCAATCGTATGTTTCAACTATTGTTTTCCAGCTGTTTCAAAAGTAGATCGGGTGTGTTTTTCTAGTGTTTGGATCGAAGTTTTCAAGTGTTTCAACTACCTTCGTGTGTATATTTCATCTGTTGATCCCCGGCTATTTCAAAATTAGATCGGGTGTTGCTCCTTTCTTCCACCTTTTTCTGCTACATGTTGCTGCCATGGTAGAGCCGAGCTCAAGCTCGAGCTCCTCTCATGGTTGGCATGGCCGGCATGGCTAGCTAGCGAGTGTGGGGCTAGGGGTGCCGGGGCCGCCGCCGCCGCACACTGCCGCGCCGGAGACGGGGGGGGTTGCGTGCCTGCGGAGGGCGTTGCTAGCTAGCTAGCGCGCACGGGCGCGGGGCAGGCGGGGCGGGGCCCGATGGGCTGGCTTAGCCTCAGCGTCCGGACGCTATCGCGCCCGCTTATATAAGGGCTAGTTTGAGTAGGAGCTTTTGTTGCAATTGTTTCCAAGATTTTCATATGACTCATTTTGTAGAGAAGTTTCAACCTCAAGTGGGACTAACCTATAATATCCCTCATCAGTTTATTCAATGTGGGACTAACCTATAATATGCCGCTGATTCATCCTCACTTTGATTTTTTTTTTTTGGCAGGAAAGACGAGACGGCTTAGATTAGACCACCACGGCGAGGAGCAGAAAAGAGCCCTTGAGTAGGGCTCTGCTGTAGATGCTATAATGCTCCCGTTTCGTATGGATCCTGTTAGAAATCAGCTCTTTGTTTGGGTGTCAGAACAACAAGAACACAGAGACACGAAGGCACAGGATGTTTGAGAGGAGAAGGAGAAGCTTTGTATTTCTTTCTTTCTTTCACTTTTCACTGCTAGTTACACCGATGAAAGGATGAGATGAATACAACAAAAGCTACAGTGTGTGAACCTTTTGAATTTTCTCCTCCTTTTCCTCCTGTTGTGCATTTTAATTGGCCAGCTTTCACACTGCTTTTTGACTCGCATTCACAACATATCCGGACGGCTCCGGCTCCCCTGTGCATCGCTACAGTGCCAGAGCACTTGTTGGGGACGCCTCGAGATCACTTCAAATCATTTGATTTCTAGTGACCATGGGCCGCTTTGTGGGGACGCCTCGAGAAATTCCGTCTTGATGCTTTTGCAACAGAACCCAGATATGACCCGCGATCCAGACCAAACAACGTACGATCACTCATCGCTCTGTTTAGTACTGAATTTAGCACTGTAGCACTTTTTGTTTGTTTGTGATAAATTTTTTCCTATCATGATCTAACTAGGCTTAAAAGATTCGTCTCGCAAAGTACATCCAAACTGTTCAATTAGATATTTTGTTTACCTACATTTCATACTCCATTTATACGTCCAAAGATTCGATGTGATGAGAAATTCAAACGATGTGATGAGAAGTTGAGGCAACTAAACATCTCGAGGTGGACACGCTAGTAGGTGGAATCATAGACCTCATGGACGGCCCAGGTGAAGAGTTCGTACCGGCGAGGACTCTAGGGACAAGTGGCACTGTGGCATTCGTGGGCATGTCACATGGCTGGGACGATAGGTGGGTGGGTGCACTTCACGGGCGGAGATCGGGGGCGCCTCCGCGTCGTCGCTAGAGTCGCCGCGTCCCCGAGCCGAAACGGGAAAGCCTTCTGGACGAAGGCAGGATATGATAGGACTGGGCAGGACAGGATAGGATAGGAAAAGCGTCGCCCGAGGACTAGCCCTGTGCATGGGTGGGTATATACGGTTCCTACGGATTTTTCAAACCACCCGTGAAAAGGGTTGATGCATGGGTATGGATTGGATGGATCGAATGGGTCTATGGGTCAACCGCCGCCTCTTTCTGTTTCCTGGCGATCCTCGCGGCACCTGACCATCATCAACAAAGAGGAACGGCAATTCGATTAGCATGAAATTGAGGTGAAATCGAATCAAAGCTCCTCAGAATTCATAGAGAAATCGTAACAAAGATTGGACTGTCTAAATCTGAATCTTTGCTTCACGTGAGAGATTCAGGAGCAGATCGATAAAGAAATTCGAATCAAAACAAAGCCAGACTACATCGCAATCAAATCATGATGCACGAGTAGAATAACGGACCTACAAGAACCATTATCCAATAATCCAGGATACATTGAAATCAAATCTTGAAAAGAAAATCCGTTCTTGGCGGAGGATCGAAACGAACAACAGATCAAGAACTGGAACTAAGCGCAGCGAAAGGCCCAAGATTCCGACCGCTCACCTCGGTGCGCCGCCTGCGGAGCGGCGGCGCAGCGGCGCGGTGGTTCCTCGTCGCCATTGCCGAGAACGCCGACGCCGGGAAATTGGGCGACCGCTTGAATGAAAGGCCCGAGGCAAGGAGAAGCTCGCGAACGCCGCCGCCGCCTCCTCCTCCTCCTCGTTGCTCTCGCGTATGGCGACTCTTGTGGGTTACGTGGATCGGAAAGGGAGGGGAAACGCCGTGATTCCGCAGAGCAGAAACGATCCATGGGTCTCACGGATTTGACCCATATCCACCCAACCCGTATATAATTTCTTTTCACGGATTGGGTGGGTCTTGAACGGGTGGGTTGGGTGGGTTTCATAACCCATGCACAGGGCTACCGAGGACCGTCGCTCTGTCGCATCGTCAAACTAGTACAGTACAGGATAGAGATGGCACGGAGCCTTGTGTTTGCTAGTAACATCCGTCACTAGGTGCCCTTGAAAATTTGTCACTGGATCATCAAAGCTACCGATGCACCTTCGGGTGTGTTTAGATCCCTGAAAATTGATATCTGTAGCGAACTAAAAGCACTGTAGCACTTTTCGTTTATTTGTGGTAAATATTATCCTACCATGGGGTAACTAGGCTTAAAAGAATCGTCTCGCAATGTACATCTAAACTGTGGAATTAGTTATTTTGTTTACCTACATTTTATACTCCGGACATGCGTTTTTTGATGCATTTAATGCTTCGATGTGATGGGAATTTTGGAAATTTTAGAGAAAATTTGGGGAACTAAACACACCCGTCCTTTGTGCTGTTTGGATTGAAGGAATCTTGGAAGAAAAGTCAAGTGCAAAACGGAGGAAAGGAATTTGGAGAGAGTGTTTGGAACGTACGTAGGAAAGATGGTTTCCTTCCCTTTGAAATACTGTTGCCAGCCTACCATTTCCAAGGAAAATAAACATCCACTCTCACCTTGTCAAAAAAAAAAAAAAAACATCCACTCTCACCCCTTGTTTTGATTTCCTTCATCAATTAAGTCCAAGGTGGCCTGCTGCATTACTTGTCTGGAAGATAGTTTATTAGCGTCGCCGGACGGTGTCAGCAATGTAGCAAGCTATGTTAATGAGCCACCTGTGTTTTTTTTTCATTCCGGTGTTTTCCAACTTTCCAACTACATTCCTCTCTCAACTCTCAAAACTTTGAACTATCACATTACAAAGTTTGTAACTATATCAACAAATTATTTAGAATTATTAATAACTATTATATATATAGTCATAATAGTCTATATAACTTATCTTTAGATGTATTCTCATGCATTTAAACTAAAACGTTTGCATATCTATTTTGATAGTATAATCATTACTACACACATATAACTCTTTGATAAGAAAAAAAAATATACATCTTGAGAGGGGGTTAGTGTATACCACAAGTGACTATATCTTCGTGGTCTTTGAAATTTATTTTGAGTAAATAGCCATTATTATAAGGCCTAAATACTAATATCCTTCTAAGGTTTTAATAAATGATAAGTCCTTTCAAACTCTACCACTGACCTAATGCTACATGGTGCAGGTTTTAAATGATACATCAATGTAATATTTAAGAGTGTTGTCTACGACCTAATTAAGATCCTTACTTTTGTAAAATTATAAACAAGGGAGTGTTAATAAAAGATACAATAAACACAATAGTTTCAATATAACTTGAGGGTAAAAAATCTATAGCAAGTAATAAGATTAATATTTCAAAATCACAATTTAGATTTATAGAACCATAAGATATGGGCTGCAACAAGAGCCATCATAGTTTAAGCTAAAGTTTCAACTAAATGTACATTGAAGACACATGGAGGTGTCACAAAATAGGGGGAAAACTATGGATATGCATAAAAAAATATAGATTAGCAATTTTTAAGTATGTCACAACTAGATAAAGACTACATAATACCTAATATACTATTTTTTGTGACTAATATCTAATATTATTATTGTGTTAGAAAAGGAACAACAAAAAAAAATATTAATTTGAATATAACTAATTTTTATTAGACACATGAATTAAACAATCTTATTTCTCCCAAGACAAGTTATAATTAAATGCCATGGACCAATATGTTCCTTGTGACAATGACCCATTTAGTCTTTTTCAGCAAAGGAACAATATGTTTTCTCGCACAACATTTCAGCATCAACATCAGCATAGGCCAATTTTTTTTTTTTCGAAAGCGCACCATTGGCACATACTGCATTAAGAGAAGTGGGAATGTTTAAATTACATCCTAATGGGATTCCTTAGCGAGCTGCCGGAAGCCTATTAGGCGACACACATACAAATGGTACTGGCTAGAATGGTGGCGCTTAGAGGGTTGTACTAAGAAGGAAACTAATTGTGCGACGAAGAGCAAGAGCAAGACGACAAGCTAGCAGAACGTCTTGGCGAGGACGCACTCCGCCTGCCTCTCCAGATTTGGATTGCGGAATGGCGCTTTGGCGGCTAGATGGTGACTGCGACGTGGGGTCTCGCCGTCGTGGGTCCTGGTAACCCGGGGCCTCGGAGCAGTCTTGATCTCCAGCGGCAGCATGCACGATGCTGCCGCATCCCCACCATCCGCCCACTACGCTCGGACAGTGGGGATGGCCGACCGAGGGGAGCCTGCTGCCTCGACGTCAGCATCCATCTTGTGCGCCTCACCATCATCGGCACCTTCAACACCAGCCGCCGATAACCTGGAGAGAAAGGATGGGACCTCACTTGCAAGCTCGCCTGCCGCAAGATCGGCCCACCAATCTTCGCGCACTGGCGACGTGGGCAGCTAGAGGCCCCGCAGCCGCCGCTGAGCGATGCGGCACCGGGAGGACGAGCCGGAAGACCAAGCTCAGTGAAACAAACAGGCCAGGACCTTTGTTTTCTCCATAAATGCAACCAAAAAGAGCCCATGGTTAGATATGGGTTATGTTGTTGATGAGTTCAAGGGAGGCCATCAGCTACCCAAATAATATGCTACATTGAAATTGTATTTTGGAAATGTACTATGTAGTATCACTGCCGGTCTTCTTAAATTGTTGGTGGCATGGTAAACAAGACAACACCACCGGAACAAAATGCCGCACTTACGGTGATGGTCAAGACATCATCGTTGGATCAAACGACGAACCGGCAGTGATGATCAAGATATCACCACCGAATCAAGCATCATATTGGTCGTGATGACCTTTTATCACTGTCGAATCATACGCCAGAAAATGACATGTCCTAAGGAAATAGCAATAAAGGAAAAAGGAAAACATTTTTCTTGTCTAGGATTGTTTTTTTTTTTTTTTTTTTTTTGCTGACCTGCAATGAACTTATCGGGGTTATTAAAAACCACTCGGGTTCCCTTGCACCACAGCAATCGAAGCATTGCTGGCTCAACGGCATGCTGACACACGTCTCCACACATTTTACAAAAGCGCCCTCTTACGTTCAGTAAATCAACTCATCTGTTCAGATCAGGCAAAATTCTAAGATGCAGTCGTTCTTTCGAAGACACCCTCGCAACTTTACCCCTCCCCCTCGCTCCCATGTCCCCGCAGCCTGCCCCAACCTCCCGATCCTCTCTCCTCTCTCATCTCCTCGCTCCCGCATCAGCGCTTGGGTGGCGCCCAAAACCCTAGCCGCCGCCACATCTTCCACACGCTCCCGTCTGCCTCGCCGTGTTCCCACACCGGCGTCTTGGGCGGCGCTCAAAACCCTAGCTGTCGCCACCTCTTTCCTCCTCTCTACTCTACCTCGCCATGTTGGTGGAGCGCATCTGTACTGGGTGAGACGGCGTGCTGCGAGTCTGCGACATATCCATGAGGAAAGCATCCTTGCTCCGGCCTTCCCGTCGATTCGTGAAGGAGGGCAGCATCCCACCGTCTCTGGCGAGTACCATACCTTACCGCATCTCCTCTGCTCCCTTTACTTTTTTTTCGAGTCAATGGTCGACTTCTAGCTGGCTGCAGCCCCGGCAACTCCTCGGCCGGATCCCCCGGCTGCGTGCTTGGATCCATCGCTGGGTAGCCGGATCCTTCGCATGATCTATCCTTATGCCTCGGCCGGATCCACTCGTTTGTGTTCTTTTATTCATAATAGCACACCTGATTTACTATCCGTATTATCAAGATCTGTAATTTCCTTCCACTACTACACAACAAAGATATTGTAACACTTTCTTGTAACATATTCATCAATGTGTTACAATGAAATCTCACAATAACACAAAAATAGAGTGTTACAGACTTCACTTGTAACACAAAACACTTTTTTCATAAAAATGTGTTACTAACAATAATTTTAGTAACATAAAATTAGTGTTACAAGCAACATGTTACAAAAAGAGCACTAAATTGTAACACATAAATAATGTGACAGTACAAGTGTTACAAATATATGTCCTGCAGTAACACAAAATAAATGTTATAGTGCAAGTGTTACAAAGAAAGATATACATGTGGATCATTATCCAATTCGTGGTCGGCAAAAGGCATTGCACTGGTTGTTCTGGCTAATAGAAAATTGTACCGAGGTCCTCACACGACACCCGAGCAGGGCTGAGTAGACGACTGGAAAAATTGTGTAGATGTTGAAGCCTATTATGAAGCTATTGGGCCAAGCTAAAGATAGCGTAGATGGAGGAAGATCACGAGAGGAACATGTACAATTAGAAAGAAGTAACATTATATGGACCTTTCACTAGTGGAGCATGCATCTATCGAGGAAGATATTGCACACGTTTAGATTATGGTGCAAGTAGGGAGTACTATTACATTGGATTTATAATGCTAAACCCTCATGCAGTTGGTGACGGCTTTTTGTTTGGCCAAACAGTGCTTTGAACTTGGAACGAGCACTGCTATTACATCGGTTTAGTGATTCGATGCGTCACATGGTCGCTATTGCATCAAAAACTTTTACATTGCAAGGCTGAAGCATATCATTGGGCCACAAGTATCAGTGGTAGACCACCAAGGACCTTCAGTAATATTATTAGCTCTATTCTAGATAGGGCATCACCCAAACATCTAGGAGACCACCAAGTAGTCAAGACACAACTAAACATGGAACATAGCAGTCAATGTTGATGAGGAAATGAATCAAAAGTTGTTTGTGTCAATATAAATTGGGCAAATATCACATCACAGCTCGTTAAAAAAGAAAGAAGCAATAAACTAGCAGCATTGACAGTGCACTTTTCATCTTGAGCTCTGATCTGTAATAATAACAATTATCAAGGTACATCTTGTAGTAACATGGCTAGAAACAATTTCCTTTCCTGGCCTCTCATTAATTGTCCCCGAAGATGCATTGATTACAAAGAAAAAGTCAGAAGTTAATCAACTTATAACATAAGCCAGTGATCACATATACATAAACAGATGGCTGCAGCTGGTAGGCACTAAAGTTGTTGTATTACTTCCTTGATGAGACTGCATCCTTTGCTCAAACTGTAAAATGAAAAATTTATTAGGAAGTCACATAGGGCTAAAGATATTTAGGAAATAAGAGTATACCAAAGGAAACTAACTCAGACCACTATTACAGCAAAAATTCAACTCATAATAAGATGCAATCATAAATCTATTATGTATATGCTGGCAGCAAGATTAAAATTGTTTACAGAAGGGGCCCTACTAGCTTCATTAGATTATGTACAAGAGAATCTAATGAACACATACAGTCAGATAAACACTTTAGCTTATAGCATCCTTGTTAATACATTAGCTTAAAGCTACATTGGACAGTCCACATCTTTGAGTGTACCATATGCTGAATGCCTGTCATGTGTGTATTGAAGGCAAAAAAAAAATGATGATACTCAGAACTTCTCTTTCCATTGATGCTTGATAGTTTCATGTTATCATCTTGTATTCCATAAGTGAACATGGTTTCTCTCAATAGTTTTCAGCTTAATTCAGTAGACCTAAGAATGAGCACTTGACCTTTTGTAATGACCATAAATAAAAATCTAATAATTCAGTAAAGTATTGGTTTGTCCTTTCACTTGCATATTTATAAATTCAGTGAAGCAATTTAGGCAGAGCTAAGAACCACACATAAATCATGATTGACTCAGTTCTAGGCCATGTACATTAATCAAATATGGTGAAATTTCAGACCTGCAACTCGTGGTCAAAACCACTGCTAAACACAAAGCTCATAGTAAAAGATGTAAGATTCCAAGGTTCTAAAATATGCAGACCCCACTGCCTACATCCACACAAGACATAAGACATTTACATTGAAAAATCACTACAGTAGTTATTTGTACTAGCTTACATTCAGGAGCATATACTAGCCTTCTCTTCTCGTCCTCCATCCGCTTGCTATGCAAACTAAAGCAACCGATTACTGCACTGTTTAATTGTGAAACTGATGGAGTAGCAAATGTCTTTCATCTAGATTGTGCTCAACTAGAGCAATGGTCAGAACTTGTAGACGGACTCCTAACAATCTGGTGTTTCACATAGAAATACTGAACTTTTATCTTGCTTCGACATTGTCTACTTTCCAATCTATAAAATTGGACTAATTTAAATTTTAATATTAGCCTTTTTGCCTGTTATATGTACATTACAAAAGTATGTACTGAATAGGGCAACTGTTAGCCAATTACAAAACTAAACCAGGACAAAGATAGTTATCAAGTGAACATAGATATTTTCGTATTTATAGTGTAGGGACACTGTAAAACTGTATATTTTTGTGCATTATTTTTCATAAATAATTTAGTTTAGTCTGACCTGTTCCATTGCATAGCCCTATATGATGGAGTTGTCCTTCATGTGTGGATCAGGTTGAAGATGTGCGGCAACACCCTGTGGCTTTGCAATCATTTAATCTACCTGCAGTGGAACAGAACAAAGCCAGGTTAGAAAGAAGCTAATTTTACAAATTTATATAATTTATTAAGTTTTGTTCACATTGCCATTTGTCATTTAAGAGCACTAGTGTTCCAGGAATAATATATTAGTGTGGCTTGGAATATATTTGGTCTATAAGCTGACTGCCTTGTCTTGTTCAGTTGTTACTCTATATATAGATAGCCCATTGATTGCC
Source organism: Hyparrhenia diplandra (assembly GCA_015847255.1). Taxonomy (NCBI): domain Eukaryota; kingdom Viridiplantae; phylum Streptophyta; class Magnoliopsida; order Poales; family Poaceae; genus Hyparrhenia; species Hyparrhenia diplandra. The sequence continues at coordinate 87,414 of JADLZK010007854.1, forward strand.
CTACTCAGTTTAGTCATGATCCTGCTCTACTAGAACACAATCGTTTCCATAAGCATTGCACACACTACTATTTACAAAATTCTAATTTTCCAAGGCAATGCACCTTATAGAACATCTGACAGCTATGCGGTAAATGTTTTGTGCCTAGTGCCAATTTCTGCAGAGAGGATATAAAATTAGAGGGGTGAATTGTCTACTAAAATTAAGTAGGCTGACGGCTTGTCTTGCTCCATTTCCTGCGCTCAATTATTAGGGATGAACTGTGTTAACTTTTTTTTTGAACAGTTGAATTGTGTTAACTTTGGAACCAAACATTAGTGTTCAGTCTCTGTCGTGACTACTAGGTCTCTGGAGCAATGCAGACTTATGTGTGTTTTCAGTTGTAGTGATTTCTAATTCATGGTATACATATCTGCACCAACTCCTAACTATGTCACTGTCCCTTGATTTACTGCAGTGTTTAGTGGCTAATGCTATGGATGAACCAGATTAAAAAGTTATGGTTCTTGTGCAAAACTACGTGGACAGCAGCACAACAACTTGGCTCTTATCTCAGATTAGCAACACCATTATCTTTTGCTGGGTTTTTTAGTTATCTAAAAATAATGCTCAAATTTTATTCTACATGAGCTTTCTCCATGGTTTATTCCCAAAACGTGGCAGTAAAGTACACTAGCGGTCCTCAAATTTGTCTATAAGGTGTTTTGGGAATTGTGCCATGAGTGATCATAGCAATTCTCATAATCAAGCGATGCATTCTAAAAGAAAGGTATTTGCTCTATTTTCCATGATTGGAAAGAAAGTTTTTCACCTAATCTAGACTTTTGGCTTTAATAATGCTTCAAATTTTTAGGGAGTTCAAGGTGTTGCACCCAACTAGAATGATGAATTCCTTAAACATGGGGGACAAATTGGTAATGTCACTTTCTTGTGAATTCAATACTTATTTTATCCACAAAGGATTTTTTATTAACTCATGCTATTGTCTTTTTCTCATTACTAGAATAAAGAATAAAGATACATATGAGTCTGAACTTAGTTATGATGACAGACTAGTTTAATCCACCACAAGTAGAACAACAAAAAAATAAAAGGTATGTATGAACCACACCTTTCTATAATTATAGTAGATTGTTTGTCTTATTATTTCTTCTACTTCATCTTTCCCGTCGAATTCTTCCCTAGGGGTCTTTCCCTACCAACTACCCTAGGGAAACCGTTTCCCTAGGGTTTTTCAGCCTTTCCCTAGGAATATGAACCCTAGGGAAACTTGTAAATTAGTGGGTCATCGTGGAAGGCCTACAGAGACTACAGCCATTGCACACCATGAGGTGGCTCATGAAGGTAGACGTACATAATATCAGTTGTTCTAATTGCATGATCCTGATTAATGTAGGTTGGATCCATGGTGCTACGGATGACTTTAAAATATCCTAATAAGGCTCATGTGGCCTATCGAACTCTCTTGAGCACTGATCTTGAATCCATCGTTGGAGGAGTTAAGACGGGGAGGTCAATTTTACAAAGTGTGTATCGATCATCCTATAACAAAAGATGAGCCATTAAACCCATGTCTAGATGCAACAATATTGGTGACACTCATGCCAAAGGAGTCTCAATTGCTTGCCCTTTCATATTATAACTTATATTTTCTTTGCAGGTTCAAATGATTAATGGCTGAATTCTCATAGCGATGTGTACAAAGAATGGAAGACAAAGCAATGGCTGTTATGCATCTTAGCTAGTTATTTAGTTTTTCTTTGTAGTATGGACTATTTGTGTTTGCTCTATAGAGCCATATATCATTATGTACATATAAAATGATTTGATCTGAACAAGCACGATGTTTGAAATTAATTCTACAATATGTGAATCATGTGTGATTATGAAAATGTGTGGTTTATGTGATTTTGCAATGTGTCATATTTGAGTGATTATATAATAATCCGTGTGCCACAAACCATGTGAAATAAATATTTGTTTCATAATAAGAATATGTTACAATAGATATAAAAAAGTGTTACAAATGTTACAATAGATATAAAAAAGTGTTACAAACCATGTGTTCCTTTGTCTCCATACTGCGCTCTGTCATAACACAAATGTGTTACTAGAACTAAAAAAAGTGTTACAACTAACATCCCTGTAACACAAGGCGAATGTTCCAATAGATAAATAAATGTGTTGCAAACTATGTACTCTATCATATTGTGAAGTGTTACTAGAGAAAGAAAAAGTGTTGCAACAAAAATCATTGTAACACTAAACAAGTGTTACTGTAGAAAGAAAAAATGTTACAACAAAAATCATTGTAACACTAAACAAGTGTTCCTATAGAAATGAAAAAGTGTTACAACAAAAATCATTGTAACACTAAAGAAGTGTTCCTGTAGACAAGTATAATGTGTTACAATAAACCAAGTCTATAGTAACATAGGCAATTAGAACACAAAATAAAATATGTTACTAACAGAGCTAGTAACACTTTTTCCAACCTATAGTAACACAAGTTGGCGTTACTATATCCCTGCGCTGTAGTAGTGTTCTGACAACCACCTGAGGTTCTAGCTAAAAAATAGAAACGATTTGATATACAATTTAATTTAATTACTGTTTCGGCCATTTCGCAAAAAATAGAAACAGTTTCTTATGAGTGACCTCACCTGCTTATATTCAGTAATGTGTAGGAAACAGTTAGTCATCTATTTCTGATTGATGTGTGGCGTCTTGTGTTTAGAAAGGGATTTCTAAAATGATGGAAATTGATTTAGTCTGCACTTTGAAACCGTGGCATGTTTATGGTTTAGTAATGAGAGGATTAGTAATGCTACAACTGTGCTTATGGAACTATCGAATTCCTGTTTGTTTTCAGGGAAACAAGGCTTATCACCTGCACGTAGTGAAGATGGACTGTTGATAGCTTCTCATCCAAGAGCTTGTTAAGTGGGAGGAAATGTCATTTGTATCTTATGTCTGCCTTCATAGAGGTTTATATGCAGAGAAGAGGTAGCTTTACATCTGAAATTTGTAGTGCATGTGCCTGTATAATCTACTCAGTGACGTTTTATTTACTTTAGGTTTTCTTGTGTTAAGTTTATGTTATTTTCAGTTTATAGCTATAAACATGTCCCTGAATATTACAAAGAAGCGTTGTTCCCATACCAACCATGCTATTTGCATTACCAGGACAATGAAGATGTGTGATTGTTTAAATTTGTACTCTGTATCCATTGGTTCGATGTGCCAGATCTTAATCACATGCTGGTGGCAGTGACTGTATATAAAATGTGTGTATTTTAATGTTAGCTTTACCATCTACTTATACACCATGCCCATTAGACGTGGATAATAGCTTCTATTTTAAAATCATTGCAGGGTGCCAGATCTACATTTGGTATTCTATGGCACCTTGAAGTAGCGCATGGTGGCGAGGCCGCACGGTGGCGAACCTGATGGACTGTAACAGTGTCGTCGACGGCGAGGGGGTGGCTCGCACCACTTGCTGCAGCACTGAGGGCCCAAATTCTCAGGTCTGTGGTTTGACAAAAACGAGCAGGCTAAAAAAATGTGGCTGCAGGTTCATAAAAGGTCCGAGTCGCTGAAGAAGAGGAAGGACCCAAACACCTTCGCTGAGCAAGGTGAGAAAAAGAATCTTCATATACGGTGTCAGTTTCTTGGCCCCATTGTACCGTTTAGAATGGAATCTTTGCAAAAAAAAAATGGCTCTAGGGAACATGGAGCATAAGAAATTACTACACTTACTTTTCCCCAATGTTTGCAGATTTGGATGAGATAATAATGATACAAAAGCAAGATGAGTGGAAGCGGCAACACAAAGATAAGAAGAATTTAAATGCAGCCATTCAGCACATTGCTAATTGAGCTTTGACTTATGAAATATAACTAACATTCTTATGGTGATGTTAGAATCAGTACAGTTGGTTGAAAGCTGGTTCTAAAATGCTATGATAAGTTTCTCTTATTTGCACATATAATGAGTTGTGTGGCAAGTGTTACTATGATTTTCTGGTGCAAACTGAATATAAATATTGTTTGACATGCTTGATCTTGGATATTGATGTTGTCGATACGATGGCAATGAATATAGATAGCAATGTATGTACTTAATATCTTAGCGTTACCATATCTAATTATAAAAGCCACGTCTGATTGATGAGTATAAGACTCAACTTTTGTTCTTCCTGATGTTCTAGTTCAAATTTATGTTCCACCCATTCTCTATAGGCAAAAGGGACATCAAAGAAGAAAAAAAAAAAAAAACAGGACATGATTACGCGTCTCCCTGCTTCGATCATCCTAAAACCAAATTGAATGAAACGGACCCACAAATTCGTGAAGAACGGCAGCGGCGGCGTGCTCATCAGTGCTGCCATTGCCGGTGCCAAAGTGCAGTATGACTATGAGAACCGTCCTTGGCAGGCCAGCCCACTGCCCACTGATTAGTCAATAATCCATCCAGTTTACACTGGCAAGGCGAAAACGACGACGGCGACGACTTGAAGTCTTCCCGTACCGTGTCTTTTGTCCAGTCTCGTGAACAGAGGGCACAGCCATGAGTCGTACTGACTGTAGGGCCTGGCTCCACCTCCACGTAACATTACGTCTTCCCCCCTTGTCGTGCTCTAAAAGAACAAGTACAACAGGGCCTAGGTGACCTTATATACTGTGAAGACAAGTGAGGAATGAGAGAATTCCGATGTAAGTTTATTTACAGCCAAGAAATTTTATGAGGCAAACAAACCAAGTATAATGAGATAACTGCTATATAAGTGGGTCAATAGATTTGTTATAAGTTTACATGCCAGCACCAAGCTATATTATCAATCTTGCTCTAAATGGTGCAATAGAGGAATATTAGTCTTATAATGGAAAAACGTTGTATTTCCCTTCACAGGCGTTTCCTAGACTGCGAGTGCTAAGAATATGGGGGGCTCCGCAGATCAACCAAGTCATAATAGAAGAAGGAAGATGCACTGGCAAGCCTGGTTGAGTTAGTATTGTCAGACTGTCAAAACCTGAAAATGCCTGCCTCAGGGCATTGAGTACCTTAGGCTATCTCCAACAGAACATGCAAATACTCAAAACAGGTCAGGAACGGTATTTTGGGTATCAAAATCCAACAGAGGAGGCAACCAAGCAACGTATTTTGCGATAAGCGTCGTCCTCCGGGGGCTGCGCATTCCTGGTTCGCGTTGTACTGGTGGGCCTGGCGCGGCTGGCAAGGCAGGCTCACGGTCGCTCCAACGCCGACGACGACGAGGTGGGGCAGAATCGCGGTGTCAAGCCAGCGGCGTGTGTCGAGACGCCCCGGGCGGATGCGCTCCTCCTCGCCCGCGGCCGGCTTTGGGCGGCGCTGGCGGTGGCGGCTCGACCCGACGCCGGCGGACAAGGCCCGAGGCGGCGGCCGGGCGGGCGCGGCGGCTCGACGCGCGGCTTCGACGCGCGGCGGCGAGGAGGGCTCGAGGCGTCGCCGGCGGCGAGGCAGCTCGGGGCAGCGCACGGAGGCGACTTGAGGCTTCGGTGGAGAGAGAAACGTGTGGCGCACGAAGAAGAAATAGGTTGCCTGTTGGAGATCGTTAATTTTAAGGGCTCTTTTTCCACTGTACACGCCCCAAAGCACATATGGGTATCTGTATGCCGTTGGAGATAGTCTTAGAACCCTTGAGGAGCAAACAGGAGGCAAACCTTCTGCATATTCGGGAAAAAACTTGCAATGTTGGACGGCCGACTTCACTTTTCCAATGTTTCATTGCATTTGTTCAAAACTTTCATGTCCGTTTATGGTCGCAGGACACAAAAGAAGTGGATTCTCATCCTCGCAAAAAAAAAAAGGTGGATTCTCAGAAAAGAACAAAAATGAAAAAAAATTGAATCTCCTTCCTTTTAGGTGGGACCAACATGTAAGTGGCGTATCCACCCCTATCTTCCTCCCATCCAGTGCTGCTCTGTCCGTCTCCCATCTCCCATGGCCGCCGCCGCCTCCCTCCACCCCATACACCTCCCTCTTTCCCACTCGCACTCCCACTCATCCCAACCCTAGCCTCGGGCCTCCTCCATAGGTGCAGCACCAAGCCCGCCCCCACTAGCTCTCCCTAGCCCCGGCCGGATCCGGCCACCCGACGCCGCCACCGTGCGTCGAGATGTGAGGGATAGAGAGAGGAAGAGGGTGCTCGAGAGGGAGACGGTGCACGTGGGAGAGAGGAAGGCCGGTAATTATGGGGTTGCTCCATGGGTGCGTGAGGTAGAGGGTTCACACGGGGTGGACGGAGGAAGGGGAGCACGTGCGCATGGGAGAGAAGGGAGACCACGACAGAGAGACTGTGGTAGGGGGAAGAGGAGTGAGGGGAAAACCCTAAGTGCTGGATTATATATGGGCCGAGTAGGCTGAAAGGTATGGGCTTCGGGTTGCCTCTAAGTTGGGCCTTGATTTTTTGTTGCGGGCCTTTTAGGACGTCCGCCACAAAAAATCCAATTAACGTGGCGGCATGTTAGAGCGTCCGTCACGGTTAATCGATTTTCTATGGCTGACACTTTTGACCATCACGGTAAATAAAAAACGACCACCAGGGTTAATCGGGGCATTAATCATAGAGCGAAATACGTGTATGCCATTATGAAAGTTGGGCAATACGTGTATGACATTGAAAAATAAGTTGGTACCTGTGTGCCATGACGCGAACTTTTTGTTACTTGTATGCCATTCTGGATGGATGGAGTGCTAACAGAGGCTAACAGAGGTGGAAAAAGACCGTTGTGCCCTTCTGCTTGGTTGTGTTGGCTGTTGTGCTGGCTGAACGTGCTGCTCGTTGGTAGTTAAAAGATTTCATAAATAAATTCGTAAAGTCATTCTATTTGACAATATATTCCATAAAAAATTTAAAAATTATATATGCATGAAAAAAGTCATTCTATTGAATAATATTGCATAAATAATTTTAATAAAAACGGACAGCATGACATTTAGTAGCAACGAACAAACCACAATAACAAATAATAGCAACAATATGCATCACATAACCTCTAGCTAGTTCCCAAACCACAAGTGTTTTCAATTACATGACCATTACATAAAACATCACAACAAAAGCAGTAGTTTTTGTAGACCACAAGTACTGGGCATGCCAAAAAAGAAAATGATGCATCATCATCACATAAAAATAACACTTTATTTCAGCTCAAGTTTCTTCTTGCTTCTAGTGTTTGAAGCTGGGCTCTCGAACTGGAGCCCTCCTTGGAGTACACTTCTTCATGATGGCACGTTTCTTTTTTTGGTGTCATCTTTATGCATGCGTGCATGATGCTTCATAGGGTCCAATGTCTTGAACAATAGGTGGTTGCTCAATTTGTAGAGGGCAAGGGTCATTGGATCCAGTTACAGATCTTGTATGCAAGTAAGATATAGAGAACAATGAGGTACCTTATTGCTGAAATAATGAGGACAAAGTATGGAAAAGTGAAAACAACTAAAGACCATACGCTTTTTGTTGACATCTGGCTGAAGAAGGTTTTTCTGTTTTTTTTGTATGTAGCATTGGCCACCGCCTCATTAGGTGGGAATACCATCCTTGCTTTGCAGGAGTGGCCACCACAATGCTAGCCTCTGTGCAACTGGTAGATGCTTTCTTCAGCCTTTTCTTTGGAGGACCTCTGAAATAAAGTATTGTTTATCATAAGTAAACATGAACCAATAATTATTGTGTAGATATGCCTAAAAAGTTCACCTCACAGCCAACATTGTAGCTTTGTCTTCTGGATTCCCATCCTTACATGTGTACCAATGGTGCCCATATTGGAAGCATATTGAGCACTTATGTTTTCTCTTGCTAGTACCTTGTCCCTCAGTAGCTGATTTCCTCCTGCTACTACCTCCCTCCATAGCAGATTTCATCCTGTTCTTCCTCCTTCCTGGAGTTGACTTCAGCAATGGAGGATACATGAAGAAGCCATGGGTGGCTTGGGGCCACATGGACTTGTCAGGAATACATGGCACATACACTCTCTATGTTCAGCATATGGAAAAACCTCACTCACCCCATTCATCACTGCGTGCCTAGAGTCAGTGCAAAAGGTAAGCCCAACTGGGTTGCCTATAGCTTCCTTCAACCTCTCCATAAACCACACCCAATTTGGATTTGTTTCCGAGTCAATGACACCAATAGCTATTGGGTACATCTAGCTGTGTCCATCAAATGCACAAGCTACACACAACTGGCCTCTGAACCTTCCATTCAAAATGTACTATCTACTACAAGATATGGCCTACACCCCCGTAGGAACCCATCAACACAAGCTTTCATTGCAAAAAACAACCTATTAAACCTTATCTTATTTTTTATGGTATGGTGATCAATTACAACAAAGGATCCAGGACTGCTTTGCTCAATTTGAGCCTTAAACTGTATAGGTTGTCAAAACATTTGTCCCAAGGGCCATAAAGTTTACCTAGACCAACTTTCCTTTTGGTTACCTCAGCTTTGTAGATGGGTCACTCTTCTCAATATTATAATGGAACTCTCTCAAACTAGCATGTGTTGCTAAAGCCAACTTAAAAGCATTCATGTCAAAATATAAAGTGCCTACTGCCATAGGAGGATCCTTCTTGTCATAATCTGCCTCAGGTTTTGGTTCAGGGGCTCTATCTTGAACCATGTCATCTATGTCCTCTACTTCTTGGTCAGACAAAGATTCATCATCACTATCCTCTGCTCTTTGGTTAGTGCCACTATAAGGGATGGGAGGTACTGGAAGTTGGGGATTCCATTCAATATATAAGCGTTCATCATCAACACCCACGTGCTCATTGGATGGGTTTGGATTAGCCAAGAATTCAGTATCCGTATATTGAGTATGAGTTTGGCTAGGTTCTGCTATGCTAGGACATGACACTGAAGGGGTGATTGGAGCTTCAATTGATTTGCTAGTACCACCTAACTCCCACGGTGGTACCTCAGGAGGCTCACTAGCAGGGCTATGATAAGACACACTCAACAAGCAGCGCTTTGAAGCCATATGTTTTGCAAACATTTCAACTACATCTTGGTCAGAGCGGAGCAAGATATTGGCATTTTTATCCTTGCAAAAATATGAAAGGCTCAGTATGTCACCACCCATCGGAGGATACTCTTCGGCAACTTCATCAACCATATCTCTGAAGTTGGTGAAATCAGCATCCACAATTTTGTTAAAGCTAAACCATCGACCAGGGCAATTGGAAGAAATAATCCGAAATTCTAGGTTGAAACTACTGTCGGAGTCCATCCTACAGATGAACAGCAGCACATGATCGTCACAAATTCATCAAGCAAATAAAATTGGAGAGGAAAATTAAAGTTACCTACTGCTGCGCTTCGGTAGATGGCCTGGAAGCCCGTCCAGGCGCCCGGCCTCCACAGTCGGCGCCCTCCCCGCGCGCCCACACGCATCCTACACCCAATATAGGTCATGGGCGGACAGAGGGGGAGAAGCTCTAGGGGAGGGGGGGGGGCGGGCGAGGGAGGAGAGGCCTGAGCCGGCCGCACGTGGCCTAGCCGAGGGGCGAGGAGGGCCGGCGCTCGTCCGCTGGCGGGGGGGGGGGGCTCCGCTCGTCGCCTTCACGCGCGAAGAAGGAGGGAGCGGGGGCGGGGCGTAGCGTCGGGGACGAAGTGGGGAGCGACGAGATTTTTCCTGGAGGCCGGTGCTCTTCTTTCTGTCAAGGGCAAGATTGTCAAGTGATGTAGATGGTCCCACCTGTTAGAACCCAAAGTCTATTAAGTTTTAACGAATAGGCGACGGAATGGCATGCATGTAACAAAAAGTTGGTGTCATGGCACACAGGTGCCAACTCATTTTTCAATGGCATACACGTATTGACCAACTTTTATAATGGCATACACGTATTTTGCTCTTAATTTTTTTTCGAAAGCATACCATTGGCACGTACTGCATTAAGAGAAGTGGGAATGTTTAAATTACATCCTAATGGGATCCCTTAGCGAGTTGCCCGGAAACCCATTAGGCGACACACAAACAAATGGCACCGGCTCGAACGGTGCCGCTTAGAGGTAAGAAGGAAACTAATTGTGCGACGAAGAGCAAGAGCAAGACATCTAGCTAGCCGAAAGCCTTGGCGAGGACGCGCCCCACCTCGCTTTGGCAGCCAGATGATGACTGCGACGTGGGGTCTCGACGTCGAGGATCCTGGTAGCCCGGGGCGGCGGTCTTGATCTCGGCCGTTTGCGGTCTTTGCCGCGTCGCCATCCACCCCCGTGCTACGACGGCGGGGATGGCCAGCGAGGGGTTGCGAGCTTCGCTGCGGCAAGATCGGCCCACCAATCTTCGCCGCGATGGCGGCGTGGGCAGCGAGTCCCGGAGGCCAAGGCGAGGGAAGCGACAACGGGAGGACGAGCACGAAAACCAAGCTCAATGACAGCCATACCTGCCCACCAATCCTCCGAGGCCGGCGCACGACACAGGCCACCACGACGCCTCCACCTCGATGAGCATGGGGTCAAACTCTCGAGACGGGCCCCCGGTCGCGAAGCACTCAAGGTCGCGGCGGCACACCGTGGAGTTGCGGTGCAACCTGCGCGGTCGACGGAGGCGGCGCCCGTTGGACACGGGGGAGGCGGCGTTGTGTAGTCCAACGGCCCCTCCGGGCGGCGAGGCGGGCAGGTCTTGAAGCGTCGCGGTCCTTGTTGGCGTCATGCACGGCCGCCTCCGGGACGGAGGGCCGCAAGCCATACGCCGGCGCTTGCAAGTCCGCGCCCGGTGCCCGACCTCTTTGCACCGAAGGCGCGTAGCGACGGGGAGTGACAATGAGCGGCGATGTGACGCAGGCGGTTGAATCAACGTCCCGCAAGCTCCGGCGGGACCGGACGGCGTGTCTTGGGTGCCGTTATCCTCGTACGGCGCCGTTGTCGGCGACCCACGACCGTCTGAAAGCCATCGGCATCGACGTCCGGTGCGGACGGCCGCCGCGGGCCAAGTCGCCGGAAGACCGGAACCCTCGCAGCCTGCTGCGGACTCTGTCTGCACTGTGTGCGCCTGCGAACGAGGCCCGACGCTTCCGCGCGCCGTCGGCGCCGAGATCACCCACGACGGCAACAAAGCACGTGGCGTCGGTATTTTGCTCTTAATCATAGCGCACAAAAAAAAAAGGTTAATTTTTAGGTGTGTCTCGCACAATGAATTTGTCAACATTTCTATGACTTGCATGTTTAAAGTCTTATGATTTGATTGCACACGATTTTGATACCCTTACATTGGAAGGGTGAACTAGGTCTCTTGATATCACACACATGGCCAATGAATTAAAGTGTTGGACGACCGAGTTCAGTTTTCGAACGTTTCATTTGCAAGTTTCACCGGTTCAAAACTTTCATGTCCGGTTATGGTTGCAGGACACGAAAATTGAAGTGGGATTCTCAAAAAAGAACAAAGACTACTGAACCCACCTACCTTTTAGGTGGGACCAGCATGTCAGTGACGTATCCACCCGTCTTCCTCCCTTCCACTGCTGGTCTGGCCGGCTCCCATGGCCGCGGCCGCCGCCGCCGCCTCTCTCCACCCCATCCACCTCCCTCTTTCGCACTCCCACTCCCACCCATCCCAACACTAGCCCCAGGCCTCCTCCGTAGGTGCAGCACTAAAGCCCGCCCCACTAGCTAGCCTCTGCCCCAGACCAAAAAGGCATCTTCCTCTCTCGCCTGCGGCTGCGGGGTCTTGGAGAGGAACCTATGCAGCATTGCAGCCTCATCACCGTGGTGGTGCGGGACTACGGCCACCGCCGTCTCGTCGACTACGTTGACGCGCTCGAGCCGGCGCTTCAGAGGCTGTCCGACGAACAGGTGGTGTGCGGCACTTCCTCATCAGCGATTCAGCAGGTGGTTAATTTGTCGATACAGCTTTTGCTAATTGGTTCTACGTGCTCGGCTTGTCAACTAAATGCGCGTCCGTGTGTACTTGAAGGCGGAGTTCCTCTGGCCCTATCCGTGTCCAACCCAGGTGCTTGCCGTGGTTCCTATGCGCGAGGCGTTGGGATGCGGCATTTGGTCATTTTGACCTCTCCCAGGTCTGTAGTCCAATTGCGAGAGCCTTTAATTTTCGTTTTGCTGGAAACTAACGTCTTGTATCTTTGTTTCTCTGAACCTGGTATATATGCTGTCACAGAGACAGAGTAGTTGGTGGTCTGATCCTAGCCTACAAGCCCTTCAGTTTCATCTGCTCAATGAAGTAAAATGTCCTTTTTGCCTAACCGGGCTACCAACACATGCTGCATATGGTATTCATTTTCTTGAGCTTGCTACATTATTGGCCAGTGATAAGCGGTAACATGTTATTGGCAAGAAGCACATCTACAAACATATGCTCTGTTTTCTGGCAACAAAGCAAGTTTTGGGTGCACCGATTCAAGAAATAGCTAGTTTGTCAACTACTGCACTAATTTAGATTTTAAACACTGCATATTCTTATATTCTATCTGGATACCTCTTTTTTTGGACTAGCCCATTTAATTATTCTAATAATTGGCTGTAAACAGACTGCTTGTTATAATGTATACATAGCACACTTGTTACTATGTGATGAACAAACAATATGAATATATGAGACCAACTATAACAATACACAAAGTTAGCATGAACTTCCATGACCACCAAGGATTAGTGACAAATGACCCATTGGAAAAACAGTGGTCTCAATCTCATCGCCTACAAAGAAATGTGAAGACGAAGGATACAAGAACAATCACTAGTAAAATAAAGGCTTGTATGCTGTCACCAGCCCCTTAAATAAATCCTGACATTGGTTTCTCCTTCATCTCACTCATTTCTCTGCTACTGGTTACCCAAGTCAATCAGCGCAAAGGACAAGAGGATAATTAATCAAACTAGCATCAGTGTCAGACCCAACATTGTGAAGACACTTCCCACGAAGCTGCAATAACCCCATGCACATCTCTTTTTGTTCCCAGTTCAAGGGCCTCATGCAGCATCTTCTCGCATAACAACTCCTTGGCTCCAAAGAGTAAGGTTGAAATTGGATTCAGCAACAGCAAATCCATCTGCAGCACATGCTTGTTTCCTAGCTTCACAGCTTGTTCAGGTATCAAATTTAAGCAGTTCAAAGTTTGTTCAGTTTTGGTTCCAAGTTTCAGATTGTTGACCAGAAAACAAGCTCCACAAACTAGACTAAATACAATATTGAAGGAGCACATCGAGTACACCGATTGCATTCAATCAGCAAGAGAGTTTTCCTTGTCTCCTTCATTCCACCAAGCCGCTGGAAGCTTCAGCGTCCTCTCTTTCTCTCTCTTTTAGTTGTGTCACCGGTCATCATCCTCTGCCCTGCATACTCATTGCTGCCAGATATGCAACTCCTCCCACTCCGTCAAGGCTTCCACCTTGACTATGGATGCAACAAACAACACTGACCTGCAACCATTCATGCTTTCTTTCCGGCTTCCTCATATTCGGGTATTGTCCTGTGTCAAAGTTCAGCATTTGCATGTCCAGATTCTTAAGCTGAAAACAAGTTCTGGAAATTGGCATGATTTTTGAAATTCACACATGTACATGATTTTTGAAATTCACGCATGTACAGATTGAGGGTTTTTTCCCATGTGTGTCCTATGTTCAACAAGTAAAAGAAGAACCACTTTATTTGTTGCTGCTCTGCCGGGCATACTCCAATGACTAGTTGAAGGCTTGAAGCATACTATCAACGCGTACTTGTTTGCATCTTTTATTCAGGTAACCCACCACCATTTCACCAGTTCAAAATAAAGTTTGGAATCTTTGCTTTGGATGTCCAGATTATCCATTAGAAGCTAGCTATGAAAATTGAACTGATTTCTGAAATTTGGGTATGGCAGCCATGTGCTGACACCTGTTGTGGGAGTGCTCATGGGCAAGCTCGGTGTGGCCTTGGCGAACCGGGCAATAGACTATGGTGCATCTCAGCTCTCTTCCAAGGAAGCTTATGCTCTCAAGGGTCTCTTTGGTGAGATCAGGAAAGCCAAGAGGAGCTGGAGAGCATGGAGGCCTACCTGCATGAGTCAGAGAAGTTCAAGGATACCAACAAGACCACTGGCATCTTCATCAACAAGATCCGGAAACTATCTTTTCAGATTGAGGATGTTGTCGATGAGTTCATGTACAAGCTAGACGACGACAGCCATGTTGGGTTTGCAGGCAATGACGAGGCGGATCAAGCATGTGAAGGCTTGGCACCATCTAGCTCACAAACTTCATGATATCAATGCTGAGATTCAGGAAGCTGCAAAAAGGAGGGCCCGTTATGTCATCCCAGGAACGCAGGCACGCGCTAGGAATAGTGGCCATCTTGAGGGATCCACCAATCAATATTTATTTTTGCAAGGGAAGAGGATGTAGTGGGCATTGAAGATAATGCAGCCAAGCTCAAACAGTGGCTAGTGGGTGATCTGAAAGAAAAAGAACTACAAAATAGCCACGGTGTGGGGAATGGGTGGCATAGGTAAAACTACTTTGGTTGACCATGTCTACAAGATTGTGAAACTAGATTTTCATGTTGCAGCCTGGGTAACTGTGTCACAGAGTTACCATGTTGAAGACCTTCTAAAGAGGATTGCAAAAGAGTTTGGCATCAAAACTGATGCTACTAACATCGAAATTAGAGGCTTAGTTGAGATCATCCGGAAACATCTTGAAGGTAAGAGGTATATCTTGATTCTAGATGATATTTGGGAAAAGGATGTATGGATTAACAATATCATGGAACTCTTTCCAACTAATTGTACAAGTCGGATTGTCCTCACATCAAGAAAGTTTGAAGTAGCATCATTGGCAACTAGCGATTGCAGAATTAAGATGGAACCTCTAGGAGATAAGCACTCTTGGGAGTTATTTTGCAAAGCAGCTTTCCGGAATAGTGATGACAAAATGTGCCCATCAGAGTTACATGATTTGGTTGCAAAGTTCTTACAAAGGTGTGAAGGCTTGCCTATTGCCATTGCATGCATAGGACGTCTATTGTCTTTCAAACCACTGATATATTCTGAATGGGATAGTGTTTACAAGGAGTTAGAATTGCAGTCAACTCATAATGTGATCCAAGATGTCGATAGTATTCTAAAACTCAGCTTGGAGGACCTTCCATATGAACTAAAGAATTGCTTCTTACATTGTGCATTATTTCCAGAGGATCATGAACTGAGGAGGCGACGGTTAATTAGACACTGGATTACTTCTGGATTCATCAAGGACAAGGAGAACAAAACATTAGAACAAGTGGCAGAGGAATACTTGAATGATCTGGTAAATCGAAGCTTGCTACAAGTTGCGAGCAAGAATGAGTCTGGAAGATTGAAGTGTTGTCAAATGCATGATGTTATCCGCCATCTGGCCCTTGGCAAAGCGTCAAAAGAATGTTTTGGTGAAGTTTATGAGGGCCACAGAACATTTTTGGTACATGAAACACGTAGGCTGTCAATAAAGAGCACTAATATTACTGTACCACCGAATCCATCTACAGGTGTGACACATCTCCGTGCAATCTATGTTTTCAAGAGTCCTGATGATATTGATTTGCTGAGGCCCATCCTTGCATCCTCAACATTGTTGTCAACATTGGATCTGCAAGGTACTAAAATCAAGATGCTCCCTAATGAGGTATTCAGCTTGTTTAATCTGCATTTCTTGGGGCTCCGTGATACTGGAATTGAGACTCTACCAGAGGCAGTTGGAAGACTGCAGAACTTAGAAGTACTAGATGCATTCAACCCGTGTCTACTATCTTTACCAAAGGATGTTGGAAAACTAAAGAAGCTTAGGTACCTATATGCAACTGTAAGTGTCAATGAATGATTTTTTTTTCAGGCATCAACGTGGAGTAAAGGTGCCTAGGGGCATAATAAAGAACCTGATATGTCAAGGGCAGTGATACCCAACGACGGCGGACCTCGACTACGAAGCTCGTAGTCGCGCTCCGTGATAGGCGACGGGGTTATGCCCCCACGTCGGGGCAGTGATACCCAACGATGGCGGACCTCGACTACGAAGCTCGTAGTCGCGCTCCATGATAGGCGACGGGGTTATGCCCCCACGTCGACGCTCGCTGCCGGGTTATACCCCCTGGCTCGCGGCTTAGAGAAGAGAGGAGGAGATTAGATGGGAATAATCTTGCTTGCCTTCAAAGTATTCGGTTACAGGATAAATAGCCTTGGGCTCAACTAATCACTCCTAGAATCAAGGAGGATAATTGGAAACAATCAAAAGGGAAACAAATATCTATTCTCTCTAATCTAGCCACTATGTGCGGCCTCCTCTTCCTGCGCGTGCGCTGCCCGCTCAGCGGCACGCCTGACATCACGGGCTCGCCGGCGTCGGACATACGGGCGGCCCCACATGACATCTCTCCCCTCCTAGAGAGGCAGCTCGTCCTCGAGCTGAAATGTGGGGAACTTGGCGCGGAAGGTGTCGACGTCCTCCCAAGTTGCCGATGCTGGGGACTGGTCCTTCCAATGAATGAGTACCTGGCGGACTCCGCGGGCGAGCCGGGTCTTGACGGCCCGATCAGGCTCCAAGGTGACGGCTCCATGGTGCAGCGGGGGCAGCGGCGGCGTATTAGTCGGTGGGGTGCCGTGGTACTTCTTGAGGACCCCCACATGGAACACGTCATGGATACGGGCGCGTGCCGGGAGCTCGAGGCGGACAGCAACCTCGTTGATGAGCTCTAGAACGCGGTACGGCCCATAGTACCGGGGCTTTAGCTTGTCGGCGCCTTTGGTGGGGATGGAGGCAGGGGACCGGTGGCGGAGGCGGAGCAGCACCCACTCGCCTGCGGTGACCCTGGTCGTAGTACTTCTTCTGGACAGCCTGAGCCTGCTCAAGCCGGTGGCGCACGTCAGCGAGGAACTCCTCGCGCTCCTCCATGGTCCGGGCCACAGCGGCCACGCGCGTCTCGCCCGGTTCATAGGACCGGATGGAGGGAGGGTCGCGCCAATAGACGATCCGGAACGGCATGTCGCGGAGGGAGCTCTGGTAGGCGGTGTTGAAGACGTACTCCGCCCATGGCAGCCACTGCAGCCACTGTCGTGGCCGATCGCCCGTGAGGCACCGCAGGTACATGACGATGACCCTGTTCGCCGACTCGGACTGGCCGTTCGACTGAGGGTGGAAGGCCGACGTCATGTGGAGGTTGGTCCCCATCAACCGCATGAGCTCCCGCCAGAACTTGGAGGTGAACACGACGTCGCGGTCCGACACCATGGACTGCGGCACACCACGGAGGCGGACAATCTCCGCGAAGAATGCTTGGGCCACGGACTCCGCCGAGTAGGGATGCGCCAGTGGAATAAAATGGCAGTACTTGCTGAACCTGTCCACCACCGTCAAGATGATGGACTTGCCGCGCACCCGAGGCAGCGCCTCGACGAAGTCCAGCGCCACGTCCGTCCAGACTCCTTGCGGAATCGGAAGAGGAAGTAGGAGCCCTGCCGGATGTAGATGCTCGGACTTATGGCGCTGGCATGTAGGGCACTCCCGCACATAATCTTGGACCACCTGCTTCATGTTAGGAAAATGAAAGTCACGGTGAAGGCGGTGTAGTGTGCGCTGGACCCCCTCGTGGCCCTCGTCGTGCACAGCAGCCAGCAGCTCCTAGAGCAGTGGTGAAGATGGCGGCAAGTAGAAGCGGCCGGCGTACTGAACCATCCCGTCGACAACCACCCAGGGCGCGCGCCGGGTGCCTGCTTGGACTTCGTCGTGGAGGGTGGTGAGGGCCGGGTCCGTGCGCTACGCCTGACGGAGACGGTCCGGGGACGTCGCCGGCGCGGGCGGAGAGGGCCAACAGAGCCCCGTCGTCCGGCGTGTCGCGGCGGGAGAGAGTATCCGCCACCACATTAGCCGACCCGGCTTGTACTCGACGGAGAAATCGAAGCCTAGGAGCTTGCCCACCCGGTGATGTTGCGGGATCGTCACGAGCCTCTGGTCTAGCAGGTACTTGAGGCTGTAGTGGTCAGTCTTTACGACGAACCGGCGCCCCCACAGGTACGGCCGCCAGTGCCGAACAGCCATGATGAGGCCAATGAGCTCCCGCTCGTACGCCGCCAACGCCTGATGCCGGGGGGCGATAGCCCGACTGAAGAACGCGATGGGGTGGCCCTCTTGACCAGCACCGCGCCGAAGCCGTGGGACGGCGTCGCGACTCGACGACGAACGGCTTGAGAAGTCCGGCATGGCGGGCGGGGCCGAGGTGACCGCGCCCTGAGCGCGCCGTGAACGCCGCCGCGGCGCGCCCGCGCTCCACGCGAACCCGTCCCTTCTTCCAGCAAGGCCGTCGGCCCGTGCGCGCCACCGTACCGTAGTGGTGGGCGAACTTCCGGTAGTAGCCCGCCGGCCGAGGAAGCCCGGACCGCCCAGCGCTGAACGAGGGCGGGCGGTCGCGGATAGCCTGGACCTTGGCCGGGTCCATGGCGACGCCGCCTCGGAGATGACGTGTCCGAGGTAGCCCACCGACGCCGCGCCCGAACGCACACTTGGTGTGCTTAAGGAACAGCTGGTGACGACGAAGCTCTTCGAGGACGGCGCGGATGTGATGAAGGTGTTCGCTCCAGCTCTTGCTGTAGATCAAAATGTCGTCAAAGAACACAAGAACAAAACGGCGAAGAAACGGCCGCAGCACATCATTCATCAAAGCCTGGAACGTCGCAGGGGCGTTGCACAGCCCAAATGGCATCACCAGGAACTCGTACAGGCCATCGTGGGTGCGGAAGGCCATCATATGGATGCCCTCCGGGCGCATCCGGACCTGGTGGTAGCCCGACCGCAAATCGAGCTTGGTGAAGAATTTCGCGCCATGGAGCTCATCAAGGAGCTCGTCCACCACCGGGATGGGGAACGCGTCCTTGACGGTGAGCGCGTTCAGCGCCCTGTAATCGACGCAGAAGCGCCAAGAGCCGTCCGGTTTCTTGACGAGGAGCACCGGGGAGGAGAACGCCAAATCGCTGTGGCGGACGATGCCCTGCTCGATCATGGCCGTGCACCGACGCCGAGCTCGTCCTTGTGTGCCGCCGGGTATCGGTACGGCCGGACCGCCACCGGCAGCGCTCCTGGCTTGAGGACGATGCGGTGGTCATGGGAGCGCTTGGGTGGGAGGCCGCGGGGCTCGGTGAAGACGTCGCCGAGGGAGTGGAGCAGGGCGTCGAGGAGGGGCTCCCGGGCCGGCTGTAGCTGTAGGACCGGGCGCGGGGTGTCGCAGGTGGGCGGCGGAGGGGCGGCTCTGTCGGAGGAGGCGATGCGGTCCAGCGGACGGCGGCGTCCCCGCCGCGTTGGAACTGCATGGTCGTAGCGGCGGCGTCCCGCACGATGGGCCCGAGGGTGCCCGGCCATTGAGTGTCGAGGCGAGGTCGAAAACCGCCGCCGCATGACGAAGAGGTCGACGAGGAACGTCTCGCCGTGCACCGTGATCGACGCTGTCGCGGATGACCCGGGGCGAGCGATGCGTTCGCCGTTGGCCACCGTTGCGGTGAGCCGTGGCGTGGGCGGATGTGCAGCCGGGCGGTCGCGCGGCGGCGTTCGCCGATGAAGTTGTGCATTGACCCGTGTCGAGGAGGGCGACCAAAGACGCCGCCCGTCTGAGGAGCGCGCGGACTGCGGCGTGTCGGCCCTGCACCCCGCCACGGCATGCGAGAGAGTAGACAGGGGCCTCACCTACCGGGTCGGCCCGGCGCCGGCGTCGTCGTCGTCGGTTTCCGGCTCCACGCCGTCGGCGTAGAAGATGCGGCGAGTGCGGTTGTGGCCGCGGAAGTACTTTCGTCGCGGTTGAAACACGCCCGAGCCGGCGGCGTTCCTCCCTGTTCCTCCTTGGATGGCGGCGGCCGGGTTGCCGCTCTCTCCCGGCGGGGGCGCGGCACCGGCTTGGGGCCGGAAGCGCGAGCAACGGGGCGCTGGGGGTGCAGCCAATGCCGGCCGAGGAGGGGCGGCGGGGGCGCGAGGCGCGGTTTTGGCCGCCGCCGCCGCCAGCTGTCGAGCTCCATCAATTCCACTTGGCGGGCGGGCTCATGGCCGCGGCCGGACGCCGGGTTGTGAATCCGGACGGCGTGGCTCGAGGGCGGAAGGAGACCGCCCGTGTGAGCAATTTGGACTCGGCTGGGACTCATCGAGGGGCCCGGCGTGGAAGAGGAGGCTCTGGAGGCGGTTGGCGTACTCCTCCACGGTGCCCGTCCGCCGGCACTCCGACAACTCGAAGAGGGGCGCCGATCGCAGCGGCGGCCCGAATCGCAGATCAAGGAGATCTTTGAATCGCCCCCACGACGGGGTGCCGTCATCCTCCTGGAGTTGCATGAACCATTCCTGGGCGACGCCTTCGAGGTTGTAGGACGCCATCCAGACACGCTCCTCGGCCATGGTGCGCTGCTGACGGAAATAGGACTCACACTTGTTGATGAAGAGCCGGGGATCCGACTTGCCGTCGAAGCGGGGAAAATCCAGCTTCTGGAACTTGGGGGGGCGGTCGATGTCGCGCGGCGCGTCGGTGCGGTTGCCGCCGCTGGTCTCCGACGACAAGCTGGACTTGTCCTTCAACCCAGCGATGTCGACCTTCATGGTCGACATGTCCGTGGTGAGGGAGTTCAGCTTGGCCATGAGGTCGGCGAGGGTCGGCTGATCGCCCATGGTGGACGAGGCGGTGGTGGCTGTTGGTGAGGAGGGAGGGCTAGGGTGTGGTGGTGCGGCTGAGGAAGAGGACCGGGATCGAGAGGACGAGGAACGGCTGACTCTAGATACCAGGCTGTCAAGGGCAGTGATACCCAACGACGGCGGACCTCGACTACGAAGCTCGTAGTCGCGCTCCGGGATAGGCGACGGGGTTATGCCCCCACGTCGACGCTCGCTGCCGGGTTATACCCCCTGGCTCGCGGCTTAGAGAAGAGAGGAGGAGATTAGATGGAATAATCTTGCTTGCCTTCAAAGTATTCGGTTACACGATAAATAGCCTTGGGCTCAACTAATCACTCCTAGAATCAAGGAGGATAATTGGAAACAATCAAAAGGGGAACAAATATCTATTCTCTCTAATCTAGCCACTATGTGCGGCCTCCTCTTCCTGCGCGCGCGCTGCCCGCTCAGCGGCACGCCTGACATCACGGGCTCGCCGGCGTCGGACATACGGGCGGCCCCACATGACATGATAGGACTGCATGCTCTGCAAAATGTTACAGCTAGCTCAGAGACTCTCCGTGATGTTGCAGCTTTGACAGATTTACGAACGTTTGCTGTTGATGACATGACAAGTGAGCACTCATTAGTCCTGCGCAGTGCTCTCCAAAACATGAACAATCTTGTCCATTTGTCAATTGGTATGTCAAACGAAAACGAAGCTTTGCCATTGGAACAACTTGGTTTACCAGAAACTCTTAGTAAACTCGTACTGATAGGGCAGCTGGAAAAGAAAAGGATGCCTGAGATTCTATCTTCCTGGTTGCACCTTAACTATCTCATTCGTTTATCTCTGGCGTTCTCCAAACTTGATGAGAACTCATTTCCTAACATCATGGTGCTGCGTAATTTATGCTCACTTAACCTCTTTAAGGCTTACAATGGGAAGACATTATGCTTCTTTGTGCAGTCATTTCCTAGACTGAGAGAACTATATATATCGGGTGCTCCGCAGCTCAGCCAAGTAGAAATAGAAGAAGATGCACTAGGAAGCCTTGTTAAGCTATGGGTTGCAGACTGCCCAGAGCTGAAGCGCCTCCCTCGTGGCATTGAGTACCTTACGTCGCTTGATGAATTATATTTGGTAGATGCTGCTAATGAGCTTATAAAGATCCTTAGGCAGGAAGGTGAAGCAAATGAATGCAAGGAAGAGCTAATGAAGATTTGCCAGATTAGAAGGGTTTGTTTTAGTGTTACTGGGTAAAACATTTGGCGAAGAATTGTAACCAGAAAAGGGAATGCAATCACTGGCTGAAGGCTTGGATCCTAGCTGCTATTTCAGGAGTTCACGTACAAGGTATGGTTTTTACGCTGCTTCCTCACAGGTTGAATCTCATCAGCTCCTCACACTTGCAATATGGTCATTGTAAATCATCATAGGCATAAAAGGACTCAGTCATAGGTGCGCAATGATCATCATTGCTGCCAATTCAATTTCATGGTAGCCATGGAACCATGGCTCCACCCATGCCCAGCCATTAGTGAGCTAAGTGAGCTCTAGCTGTTTGGGCATGGATGTGAGCCATGCTTTGATGACTAACATGAGGTAATAAAGGTAATGCAGCCCAGATTCATGGCACTAACATCACAGTCATAAAATGTAAGCATTCCAGAACCAATTGTCAAAAATAAGGCTTGAACTGGATCATTGGCCAAGCACAAAATGAGATAGGAGAACAACAGCATGAAAATAAGAGCAAAGCTTCCATAGGTGGCAACAAAAGCAGGTGGCAGCAGATTCAAGACCATATAGATGGGGCCTCAACTTTTCAGGAAGGTTTGTATCATAGGCTTCTTTGTAAATTCAAGATAGTGTAGCCTGCTACTGAAAAGAAAAACATTGAACTCCCCACTTCTTCTTGATGCTCTTAGATCATGAATAAGTAAGGAGCTCAATGTTCTTTCTTTTGAGCAGCGGCAAAAGCTTTGAAGAGAGGTGGGGAGATGGGGAGAATAAATGTGATACTTGCATCACAGGCCACCATTGCAAAACTCTGTCTTGAATAGGAGCGGAACATGGAAACTAACCCATCTACGCATTTATACCTAGGATGGCACCGAGGAAGACGGTAGGGGTCGCCAAGGTACTTTGGCTCGGCTCGGACTGACTCTTCTCTAGAAAAAAAAGAGCATAGAGGTTAGTTCAAAATTTTGACAGCACCTCCCCAACATGATGGCCGACAACCAACCACATATATATATATATATCAACAACCACTTATATACCATCAACACAACCACTCTAGCATGGCCTCTAGCTGTATCTCTTTCGAACGGGAGACGCCTAGGTTACGTGATACAAGAACATGGGATGGGAAGAGGGGTTATTTATACCTAGGGTGGCGTCGAGGTACTCCAGCTCTGCTCGGACCGGCTCTTCTCTGGAAAAAAAGACACGGGGTTAGTGTGAAATTTTGACATAACTACCCTTGCATGGTGAGGTATTTAAACCCTACAATAAAATGCACGGCGTGACGGCCGACAACCACAGTTGCATATTCATTCAAATAACATTCATATAATCATTGTCCTCCACCAAGGTTACTACCACGCTACTACTGTGCAAAGCATAAACAGAACGACAAGATGGCCGACAACGACAACCACCACCACTACAACTAAGCTACTACTTTGCAAAGCATGAACGAAAGAGGAGGCGTGAGCTTACCTAGTGGATGCATGTCGCCGGCGAACTGTCCAAATGGCCGGAGATACCGATGAGCGGCACGGCATCGAGGACTGGGGCAGCAGGAGCGGGGCTAGCGAGCGGCATGACCGGGGCAGCAGCGGGGCGGGCCTCCTCCTCCTCCTCTCGTTCTTCTTCCCTAATCCTCCTCCTCTCCTTCTCTCCTTCTTCCCCTGCTCCTCCTCCTTTTCCTTCTCCCCACGACCAGGGCAGCAGCAGCCGGGCCGGCGGGGGGGGGCCGGTGGCGGCGCCGCAGTGCGGGGGCGGGGGGCGGAGGCAGCACGCGACGGGGGATGGGTCCGCGGCGGGACGGGATGGGACGGCGGTGCGGGGCGCGCCGGGGCGTGGCGAGGTTTCCGGCGGTGGGGGGGGGTGGCGGCGGGTGGGCGGTGGCGGCGGAGAGTGAGAGTGAGGTGAGAGTGAGATGAGAGACTTGGCAATTTCTATTTGGGGGGAGGGGACTCTTTGCGGGCGCCGTAGACCTAGAGTGCTCGGCAAAGTTTTTTTTAATTGCCCCCCCCAAATTGGCTTTCCGGTATGCAACCAAAAAAATCCCGGCAAAACTCAACCCACGCGGGGAAAACCCTTTGCCAAGCGCTGAGCCTCGGTTTGCCGGCGCCCTATCGGCGCTCGGTGAACTATAATTTTTTTTTATTTTCGTATCGAGATTTTTTGCTTTAGATTTGGCAGGGCACTATTCATAGCATCTTGAAATTTGAGATTTTTTCGTACTATTTGCTATTTTTAGGGTGTATTTCATTTTTTAAATTTTTTTTCAAAAGCTAAATTTGAACTACATGTCATTTAAATAAGTGGAAAAGGTGAATGGAAAATTGATATTCTTGTTAGTGAGTGTAGTGTGAGGCCTCATCCAAGGACTCACATTAAAAACCGAAGGAGTTCATGTATGGAAAATAGTACGGAAAAAAAATCCTAAATTTCAATAGCAAATAGTACGGAAAAGAATCCCAAATTTTAATATGTGGTGAACAGTGTCCTACCAAAGCTACAGAAAAAATCTCGATACAAAAAAAAAAAAAAAAGATAGTTCACCGAGCGCTAGGAAGGGCACTCAGCAAACTTAGTGTTTGCCAAGGGCCTTGCATCTGGCGCTCGGCAAACTTACAACGTTTTGCCGAGTGCGAACGGGGTTGCGCTTCGGCAAACGTCACGACATGGATGGCCGTTTGCTTCCATCGTCCTTTGACGAGGATTTTTTTCCCCGAGTGCCGGCGCTTGGCAACGTCGTTTCTTCACCGAGCGTGTTACTTCATCGAGCGTCGGCACTCGGCAAAGGGAAGAGTTTGCCGAGCGCCGGGTTTCGCCGAGCGCATTTCAGCCGGTCGCCGGCAAAATGGCACGTTGCCGAGCGCCCACGTTAGATTCCGGTAGTGAATGGTAGTTTGGATAATGAATTTTAAACAAAGCACATGACATGATTAGTGACGTAGGTCAGTCATCATCACCACTGTCCGGCATGTCTGAAATAAAAAAGACAGCCAGCTGCTCTTAATTTGGAGATAACCTCCATCTCATTAATTACCACTTCGTTAAATACACACTAGTGAGGGAACAAGGAAGGTACCTGTACGTGTAGACTACTACGTACGTACCAATAATCCAGCAGTAGATATATAAGTTCTTGATCACTTCAGAACTCACAAGCATGCCTTCTTCAACCCACGCTCTGTTCATCCCCTACCCGGCGCAGGGCCACGTCCTTCCACTGCTCGAGCTCGCGCACCGCTTCGCCGACCATGGCTTCGCCGTCACTTTCGTCAACACGGACCACATCCACGGGCAGCTCGTAGCTGCGTCGCCAGAGCTGCTGGTGCAGGCAGCAGGACAAGATGATGGAGCGCCACCTGAACCGGGCCAGGTGCGCTTGGTCTCCGTCTCCGACGGCCTTCCACCGGACGGTGACCGTAACGACTTCGGCATGCTGACCAGCGCGCTGGCGAGCTCCCTGCCGTCGGCCGTCGAGCAGATGATCCAAAACGGCCAGTTCTGCTGCATGGTCGTCGACTATGGCCTGGCGTGGGTGCTCGGCATCGCCAAGAAGGCCGGCATGCGCACGGCGACCCTCTGGTCGTCGTGCGCTGCTGTGATTGCCGCGGGGCAAGACTTGCCGGAGCTGATCGCCGATGGCATGCTCGACAAGGATGGTACTAAGATTGCCCTAATAAGATTTCAATTCATTCAAAACTGGTAGCAGATCCGCCGGGCTAAATGCCTAAATCCTCTGGCCGGCGTTGCAGGTTTACCGACGGGCAAACAGATACCTCCGGTAGGCGACCTGCAGATGAACCTGGCACCACTCGCCTGGAACGCCGCCGGCACAGAGGAGGCGCAGAAGCAGATATTCCAGAACCTCAACAACATCCTCAAGGCGTTGGGGCAGGACACAGTGGACCTCATGCTCTGCAACACTGCCAAGGAGCTCGACGAGGGCATCCTATCCAAGCACCCCAGCATCGTCCCCATCGGACCATTACCGACAGGTCTCCGTGAGGGAAAGCCCGTCGGTAATTTCTGGTCAGAGGACGACAGCTGCCTGTCGTGGCTGGACACGCAGCCTGATAGGTCAGTCGTCTACGTGGCCTTCGGTAGCATCACTGTGCTAGATGAGGCACAATTTCATGAGCTCGCTCGTGGGCTGGAGCTATCAGGGAGACCATTTCTTTGGGTGGTCCGTCCTGGCCACCAATACTCACAATTACCCTGACGGATTCCTCGAGACCGTCGAGAAAAGGGGCAAGATTGTGACATGGTCACCTCAGCATAGGGTTCTTGCTCACCCGGCCGTCGCCTGCTTCGTGTCGCACTGCGGGTGGAACTCGGTGATGGAGGGAGTTAGGAACGGGCTGCCGTTCCTGACATGGCCGTACTTCTCCGACCAGTTCATCAATGAGAGCTACGTCTGCGACGTCTGGAAGACCGGCCTCCGTCTGGTGAAGGACACCCAGAGCGGCATGGTGGCGAGTGAGCACATCGCTGCGCGCATAGAGAACCTGCTCAACGATCCGGCGACCGTGTCTAGGGCGTTGGAGTTGCAGAAGGTTGTGTCCGGGAGCATCAGCAAAGGTGGCACGTCGTTCAGCAATCTGAAGGCCGTTATTAACACCATGAAAGGCTGATGAGACAAGATGCACTCATTAGCAATGTGGCGGCGTCAAAAGCCTGAAAATTAAAGAGCGTTTCATTCGCCAAAAAAACAAAAGGCTACGATCAGTTTCCTATATCCAGCAATATACAGTATTGTTTTGCTCGGAACAAGCAAACAGCAATGACTGCGTATCCGTCTGTTTCATGTCATTCGTCATTCGAATTCTTAAACCATATTTTTCTCTCAACGACTGATATGAGAATACAAATATGATGACTCACTAAACCTAGTTTTCAAAGGTAGCTGTCATGGCAAAAAATAAAGTTTTCAAAGGTCACTGAGATTCCAAATGATTTGCACAATGGAATGTAAACCAATAGGAATGTGTGAACTGTGTGGTTATCAGACTGTTTACTCTAATATATAGTACTAAATACTAATCATCACCAATAGGAATGTGTGAACTGTGTGGTTATCAGATTGTTTAAGATTCGTGCAATTTTCTAAAAGAGGTGTACCGGAGTAGTTGCCATTATATTATACAGATATATCGTACTATCAATCCGATCCAATCCTATCCGCAAAACAAAGTTTATCTATTATTCCAATTTCTAACACTACTAGGTTTCACAGGATGCCTGCAGCAATGACTACGTAGTACGAAGGTTACTGCTTTAATAATTGTAGGTTCCAGTTTAACGCTCCCCTCCAACCGTAGCCCCTTCCTGGCCACCCCGGCCGCTAGCCCGGCACCGGCACCCGCTTCGCCTCCCCTTCACCTAGATCTGCCACCCCCGCACCTCCTTCACTTTGGCTTGTCGGCGCATCCCCTCCCAATATACGCGCAGCACCGACCATGTCGGCCTCCGCAGGGACCACGTCCGCCTCCTCCCGTTGCCTCCCCTACACATCTGGGGTCGCTTGTGCGCGGCGAGGACGCCAGCGCCACCCAGCACCGCAGAGATGGCCGTGATGGCGCCAAGCCCAAGGTGGCGACCACCTCCGAGCCACTTCTTCAATCTCTAGCGTGGACAACCAATGATGACATCGATATCACCATGGTGGCCCAGCCCGCGTGGCTGCCCTCCACCTCTAGCTAGCTCCCTCCCCCTCTCCTTCCCGGACCTGCCTTCTCCCGGAATGGGGCAGCCACGCCACCACTGGCCCTAACAAAGGCCACCGGCGTTCGCGCTGGTGAGGTGTCTCCATATAGGCCCCCTCCCCGGCTCTGCTGTTGGCGACACCGTTGGACGAGGTCGAGGACCTGGGTACCCTCGATGTTGGTTTTCAATTTTGGCCGAAATTTTCCAAAATTTCAGAAATTTCGGGTTTCTCGATCGCTACCGAAAGAAATCCTCTTCCGGTCAAAAAAATTTCATGTGAATTCATCTTCCGCCCTCAAATAGCGCCAAACTGGCCCAAAATCGACTTCCCTGTCGGCCCACTATATATATAGCCCTAGAAGACCCTAAAATCACACACAAAATGCACATTCTATTCCCAATCTCCGACTCTCCTCTGTTGGCGGCGGCGGCGGTTCCTGCGGTCCACCGCGCTGCCGCGACCCGTGAGCCCCGTGTAGCCCCATAGAAATGTGGAATTATGTCAAGTTTTTTCATGTATTTGTGGTGTGATCAACCATTGATAGTTTATAGCGAAATCATGTCAAGTTTTTTAAAAAGAATTTTGAATTTAATTTGAATTTGAGCCAAAATTTCTGGAATTTTGGAAATTTCCCTTTTCTCAGTGGGTTCCGGAATTTTATTGTTTCCGAAATTGAAAACCCTAGTTGTGGCCTCCTCGACGTCGACACCGGTGCTGGTGGCCCACCCTGCCGTCAATCCATGGTGCACATGTCATTGGTCAACATCGAGGACGCCTCAAAGGACGAAATCAAGGACGCAGTTGCTGCTCCCCCATGGTCGCGGCCAGTTGTTGGTGTCGG
Organism: Hyparrhenia diplandra; assembly: GCA_015847255.1. Lineage (NCBI taxonomy): Eukaryota > Viridiplantae > Streptophyta > Magnoliopsida > Poales > Poaceae > Hyparrhenia > Hyparrhenia diplandra. The sequence goes on from JADLZK010007854.1 coordinate 115,844, forward strand.
GGCACCCACGCTGACAGCCCTAATGTCCTCCCTTTGAGCCAGTTTCGGGCAGGTGCTCCAAGCACCGCTAGTGGGCGGATAACAACAACGATTCGTTCAATGATAAGCAGGCCTCGCCCTACCTAGATGCCACCCGTCGGGCCGCCACCCGCCGAAGTTTGCCAGGTCCAATCACAAGGAGTCTAGTTGTGGCTCCGGTCCCTAGCAGGGCAGCTGCATGACGACACGAACCTCTGTGATGTTAGAGGAAGCACAGCCGTCCACGTCGCTATGTCCGTAGCTGGTGAGCAGCATCCCTACTCGGCCAGTGAAAGATCATGTCCGTACTCGAAAAGTCGAACACCTTGGACTTTGTGGGAGAGTGTCTACCCCCAACACGGATGGGTGGCCTGATATCCTTCCACGCCAGGAGTTGCAGTCTGTGATGGCTCCGGTTGGGCCACAACCAAGACGACAATCATTCCCCCGGAAGGTCCCTACAAAGCTTCATGATAGTTGTTTCAATTGTATGTCCTTCTCACACCGCGTTGCGACTTGCCGGGTGCCACGACGTTGACTGCGTTGTCGCAGCCTCCACCACCTTGCCAAGGATTGGAGGATGCCTGGGGCTGCTACAAGGTCCATAGCGAAGGGGTTGACCTACCATGACAGCCTGCCGGTGGTGGATCCCTGCCAGCCTCCCAGCACGCACCCCATGCGCTACAACAACATAAGTTGGGACTGCACGGTGTGCCACCGGGAGCGCCGGCAGGTCTCGGTGACAGCATTGGCAGCGTCGGAATCAACCGATAATGGTCGTCATGGGTGCAATCATAGAATTAATTTAGCGCCGCCTCAGGTCATAGCCTGGGGTCGTCGCTTCACCAGGCTTCAGTGCAGGACGTGCTACAAGCTGAAGCCAGGTTGTGCTGGGCGTGGATGGGAGCAGCTGCGGAAGGACATCAACAACGATGTCGACACCGACACTGACAACGACGATGGAGGCGCCATGGTGGTTCAGTTGAGGCCGCCCAAGCAGCGCACAACGTCACATCTATTGTTGTTGTCGCTCAGGCTATGCATGGCGAGCTGACAGATGATGCGATAATCCTGGCCGAGAGATTGACCCATTGTTACTGACCACACGCATGGATGCCACAACTGATCATGACTTCACGGATGACCCGATGCTGCTATAGCTCACGGATTCGCTCACTAGTAGCCAGGTCGTCCCGTGGTCTCTACCGGTCACACAGCCGGAGGATGAGGCCTCGCCGGTGGTTACCTGTGGTTGCACGTAGGCTGTCCTAGCATGGCTTGATGTTGCAGATACCACTCTAGGATGAGGCCTCGCCGGTGGTTACCTGTGGTTGCACGTAGGCTGTCCTAGCATGGCTTGATGTTGCAGATACCACTCTTGTGTCCCGCCACGCCCTTAATGTCACTTGAGCTGTCCCAATTGGTCATGCCAAAACAGTTGGTGTTCGATGACTCCTCAGGCATTGATGCAGCCACGGTGCGTGAAGTGGGATACCCACCAAGCTTTGGTCTATGCAGAAGGACCCAAGTATGCCACCACCTCCAAGAGGTCAACATTGTGTCGTGGATGCTGAGACGGTCGTGTGAACTACCATTGCCACCCCTATAGGCGTGGATGCAGTAGCCTCTCCACATTCAACGTTTTCTCTTACAAGCTCCTGTGTAAGGCATTGTCGTCGTTGGCCTAGCCGTGTGTGGAGGCGACGCCCAGCAGCCAACATTATCGCAACCACTACTACAAAAGTCTACTATGGGAACGCCTCCCTTTTTGAGTAGGGGCGGTTTTTGTTTTGAGCCGCCTCTAATGTGATATAAATCGCCCCTACTATGGACATGTTACAAGCCGCCCCTACAGTGACAACAGTAGGGGCGGTTTTTGTTTTGAGTCGCCCCTAGTAATAGCAGGGGCGGTTTAATATTCAGCTGCCCCTATGTGGTCCACAGTAGGGGTGGCTCTATATTAAGGCGCCCATACATTGGGTTGCGAATTTTAATATGAGACACTAAAAATTAAATTTTCATAAACGACCTCGGATGGAAAACTTCCTAAATATGAAATGTAGATCTCGAAAAGTTATAAAACTTTGTAGTTGACCACTTTTTAGTTTGAAATCATCCGGTCATACAAAAGGCTGTGTTCAAATGTCTCAAATTTGAAATTTAAATTTCATAAATGACGTCGGATGGAAAAACTTCCCAAATATGAAATGTAGATCTCAAAAAGTTATGAAACTTTATAGTTGACCACTTTTTGATTTGAAATCATCTAGTCATGCAAAAGTTGTGTTCAAATGTCTCAAATTTGAAATTCAAATTTTGTAAACGACCTCGGATGGAAAACTTCCTAAATATAAAATGTAGATCTCAAAATTTTATGAAACTTTGTAGTTGACCACTTTTTAATTTGAAATCATCTAGTCATGCAAAAAGCTGCGTTCAAATGTCTCAAATTTGAAATTCAAATTTCGTAAATGATCTCAGACGAAAAAACTTCCTAAATATGAAATGTAGATCTCGAAAAGTCATGAAACTTTGTAGTTGACCACTTTTTAGTTTGAAAATCATCTAGTCATACAAAAGCTGTGTTCAAATATCTCAAATTTGAAATTCAAATTTCGTAAATGCCCTTAGACGGAAAAACTTTTTAAATATGAAATTTAGATCTCAAAAAGTTATGAAACTTTTGTAGTTGACCACTTTTTTATTTGAAATCATCTAGTCACGTAAAAGCTGTGTTCAAATGTCTTAAATTTAAAATTCAAATTTCATAAACCACCTCGGACGAAAAAACTTCCAAAATATGAAAAGTAGATCTTCAAAAGTTATGAAACTTTGTAGTTGACCACTTTTAGTTTGAAATCATCTAGTCATACAAAAGGCTGTGTTCAAATGTCTCAAATTTGAAATTCAAATTTCATAAACGACCTCGGACGGAAAAACTTCCTAAATATGAAATGTAGATCTCAAAAGTTTTTAAAACTTTGTAGTTGACCACATTTTGATTTGAAATCATCTAGTCATGCAAAAGCTGTGTTCAAATGTCTCAAATTTGAAATTCAAATTTTTTTAAACGACCTCGGACGAAAAAAAAACTTCCAAATTATGAAATGTAGATCTCGAAAAGTTATGAACCTTTGCAGTTGACCACTTTTTAGTTTGCAATCATCTAGTCATACAAAAAGCTGTGTTCAAATGTCTCAAATTTGAAATTCAAATTTAAGTAAATGACCTCGGACGGAAAAACTTCTTAAATATGAAATGTAGATCATGAAAAGTTATGAAACTTTGTAGTTGACCACTTTTTGATTTGAAATCATGTAGTCATGCAAAAGCTGTGTTCAAATGTCTCAAATTTGCAATTCAAATTTAAGTAAACGACCTCGGAAAAAAAAAACTTTCTAAATATGAAATGTAGATCTCGAAAATTTATGAAACTTGTAGTTGACCACTTTTTGATTTAAATCCGTTTAGGGACTCAAATAGTCAATTTACACTCAGATTTGTATAATATGTGGGGACGCGAAATTGGATAAGGACACATCAAGTGTGTAGCGCAGTGGTAGGGTGGGTTGCGCGCGAGCTGCAAGTCGCGGGTTTGAATCCTGGCAGCCGCGTAGCGCGTGATTTTGCGCGAAAAATGTTGTGACTTTCCGATTTTTGCACAAAAAATGGCGCTGGCCAATGGGGTCCTCCCTCGATTAAAATAAAATGTTTTATGATTTTTTTTTTAAATTTTGAAAATGCGTTTGCAACCGCCCCTACTCATTAGGGGCAGCTCATATAGTAGGGGCAGTCGCCCCTACTGTGAAACCATAATAGCAACGGACGGTTAGGGGCGGTTTTCGAAAACCGCCCCTACTGTGTCTTATGAGCCGCCCCTATAGAAGGAGGTTGTTGTAGTGACTGCAACAAGAGATTGCCGCACAGCTGCTCTCGCGTGTCCCAGTTTCTCAGTGGGGGAGGTGCTGGTGATGCTTCAGATGGGGTTCATCCATGAACGGATGGTGCCCTCCATGGCGGCCAAGGAGGCCTACGTCTTTTGCAAGGACCTCAACCCCTCACATGAAGAGGCACAATCCAAGAGCTTTTCCCGGAACTACTGTGAGAGGGGCCGAGGCGCCGCCACAAAGCCAAGAGGGGCCGAGGTGTCGAGGGGCCACGCAAGCCACCGCGTTTGATCGACGGTGACAACTAGGTAGTATATGACTAGCGAGTAATAGTGCTTGATCTACACTGCTAGTGAAGGCAGAACCGATTGTGTAACATTATCCCCTAGTGTGTCATCCATGGCACGTCGTTGTAACTTTCACTATTCTCAATCTTATAATACAAAAGATGCGCAAAACCTTTGCATATTTGAGAAAAAAAAAAGTTTCATAGGATTGCACCACACACTCTTGAGTAACCTTTTTTTGTTTATATATTTTTTCGTTCCAGTTAATTAAGAAAATGACGACGCAGACATATCTCTCTCTGGAGGAAGAATCTGTGTACACGAAGCTACACGGCAGTGGATAGTGATCAGTAGGCCGTTGAGCCGTTCAACACGCAAATGCCAGAAGATCTGTGTTCCACGAAAGTTGCCACCATGTTAGGCGTCGACGGTAGACCGTTGACCCGTTGAAAACGCATGACACCTCTGAACTGAAAGACTGGATTTGAAAAGAAATGGCACCGAACCAATCACAAGATACACCAATAATGGGAACCGGGAGTAGCACATGGACTCACTACCTCCTGCCGTTGTTCTTCCTCGCCGTCGTCACCAGGAGCAGCCATTCCACCAGCTGCAAGAACCATATCCTCGGCAAAGAATTATTTGAAAAAAAAAGTTTACAGCTTTGCCAAGTACTGGGCCAGGAGGCTCTCCGCAAAGAATCTTACTATTACTAATTGGAGGCTCCAAAGGAGGCACCGCGTTGATTCTCACCAGACGCGCTAGAAAAATAGATAAATCAAAGAAATTCTCACAATAATTAGAAAGATCTGGCCATCGATTTGATTGCCATCAATTGTAACAACCATTGGATCTATTTAGTTTTTCCAAAGAATTACCCACCTGCCATTATGAAAGTCACGCATCGTATTAGCTAGATCTAATTGAAAAGGAAAACATAATTTAATCCGGTCATCGCATCCTATCTCACGTACATATTAGCCAAACCAACCTAGCTTGGCAGCCGCCAGCCATAGTCACGCACGACTTGAATCAATGAGGGATCGACCTTCCAACCCTGCGCTATGCTACTTCAGGCTTCTCTCACTCACGTTGATCTTGCCTGGGCTTCCCTCCCAATCACGCCATGCAGTTTCTTGGAAGCCCTATGATCAACCTCGGAGGGCAGCCTATGGAAGTTCTTCGCCGCATGCATGAGGGGGCCTGCTATCGTTCCCGCTCTGCGTTCCCGGCTAGGAAGCTTCTAAAGATGCATGCAGGTAAACTAATAATCATCTATTATCTTTTACATCGTTAGGTAGATGACAATCTACCTAGACTTTTGATCAGTGAATATATTCAAGTTGTTTGAAGGGATGCAAGAGCACGGGGCAGTAGATTTCTTCGATCTGTGATCCATGAACTACACAAAGTCAGGCTCTGATCAAGAACATCATAATTGATTTGTTGTTTTTTATCTGCTAGCCATGTCATCATGAGACCACACCGATTGGACTGACCGTGATTGTCAAGTTGCTGACAGATAACCCTTGCAGGAACTAACGGTGAGCAAATTTTTGGTTCCAAACTCCAATTACAAATTTAAATTATTGCCGCCCCATTGATTTCTTTTAGAGTAGATTTGCTTCCCATCGGGATTTTTCTAATTATATTATATCTTTCTCTTCGGCACTAAAGGCATTCTTTCCTCCTTTTCGCAGGCACCAGATTTAAGATATCTTATTATGTGTTGTTTTCTGGAAGACCATGAAAATGTCGAGAAAAGAAGGGTAGATCTAGAATCTAAAATCACTTGGGAAGAGTACAAATCTATGAAATGTATGGCCATAACTGTCAAAGATCGATACTACAATTTATGTGCTTTGATTAGTAGTCATTGTGTCATCATTTAAGCTATAGGTATAGTCTACCGGTAAAACACATCGATTCCTGTACATCCATTGGTGCTAGATTTTTATGTCGTTGGTCTATTACGATGGAACTCAATGTTAACATTCTTTTTCATGTAAATTTGTAAATTAATATTTACATGCACCATACCACAGTTCAAAAACTCCATATATGCTTGCGATGTGAATATGTCATACCATGACACCGTAGCTGGATTTGTGTAATCATTAACGTAAGAAGTGTCTATTTTCACTTTTTGTTTTCATAATCGATCTCCTATTTGAGCTTGGACGTACAGGCTTCATATATAAATCGGTACCGAGATAGATGACATGACAAGTCGGATTATAATGTTCTGGACAAACTGCTACCAGACATCCCCACAACTACACCAGGCGTCCTTAGTCAAAAGCATGGTCGGAGCTACAGGCATGCTGCTCTTGGTGCAAGCGCGAGCTTTGGTGAATCGGAAGATCTTTGTCTACATTGTTAGCATGTCACTGCTAAGCTACAGGTACACTTTGCTCACTCATATTACCATGAATCCGTGTCAATCTCTACCATGCATTTTTGGTCATACACATATGGCAAATTAAAGTAAATAACAAATTCATCCCATGTTTATACATAAATCATACCATGTTAATTAATAAGAATTAAAGGATGGATGGAATATATGATAATACAAGACAACCTGTATATCTAAAAAAGGTGCATTAGAAGGAAGAGAAAAGAATGCTAGTCTTGATATATTACTATATTTTGTCAGCACGTAGGAGTAGAGTTTATTATTTTTTAAAAAATTTTGTAATACTTTGCAACCAGCGAGGACATCGTATTTAAATTGCATTATGGATATGTTATTAATTAATGACATTCAAGTACAATCCCATAAGTCAATCAAGTAATACTTTCATAAATAGTGTATAACCATATAAAATATTTATATTCACCAAAAGTTAACTTACCCTTCATGTTAAATTCTCACCAGATGCATTAGAAAATAAAAGTAAAACTTACAAAAATAGTGTAGCCATATAAAATTTTTACATTAACCAAAAGTTAATGACCCACTATGTTAAATTCTCACCAGATGCATTATAAAATAATAAATTTGAGAAATTGACACAAATTCAAAATTAATAGTAAACATGATTATATATTCCACAATGTCGACCATCTAAGCATATACACATCATTGTAAATATTTATTTTAATAAATTATCATGTGTGTAAGAAATGTTCAAAAAAAAGGTGTGTAGAAAAGTTAGCAAAGCTACTGATAATTAACTTTAAGTGATATTAATAATCACTCATATATAATAAATTACATAAGTATTCAATCTTTGTAGCTTTATAAATTTTGGCTAAAAATATAATGTCTAATCAATTTTGGTAATGTAGTTTTAATCACTCAATATTTTATAAGATAATGTTACTACAAATAAAATTATGTATTAGTGTAATGTTGCAAGGTGAAACTACTATTTATAAAATATAATAATTGAGAGAATAACCTAGAACCCTTTTCAATGAATAAAAGATGAAAATTGTTAATAAACTATAAATAGTCAATAGAATTGAAATTAAAAGTTACATGTGGATAAAAGGAATTGCAATACATAGAGCAAAAGTTGAATTTAAAATATATCTTGATGGTGGAACACAAAGGTATGGAATAATCACATATAACATAATCTTAGCTATCCACTAAATAACAATTCCTACAATGTGTAAATAGAGGACTCCAATGAAGCATCCAGGTTAACTATCTAGAAATTCTCACAAAAAGTTAGAAGCATCAACTACCAATTTTGTAGTAATAAAGATAGGATCCACGCTATTTTCTAAATCATTACCCACCTATTAATGTGTAAATCAATGTAAGGTAACCCAAGAATATTTAAACTACAAACGTATGCTAGTAAATATATAGTATATGCAACCCCTTAAATTTATATGTGAATTACCACTTCTAGAATTATTAAATCTATATCTAAATTAACAATATAGTATTGCCAAAATATGTAAATAGCCATAAAGCATAAAATTTGTTCTACATTATGCACACCTATAAATGGTCATATAACAAAATTTGATTAAAGTACATGCACATCAAATAGTTTTGCGTACGTGAGGGATAAATATATATGTTACGTTTCAGCAATCATGGAAAAAAGATTTCCTACACTAATGATACTAATAAATTATTTAGAATCAATAATAACCATGACATATATTATTTTTAAAAATATATAATTCAGATAATTTATGCACTTTAACTAGAATATTTTACATATAAAAAGTTCATTTATTAATACTATAACGATTTCTACATAAATAACTCTTTGTTAACAAAATTCTAACATCTTGACAAGTGGGGAGGATACCGTGCCGACTATAGGTGGCTATACCTTCATGCACTTTTTCAGATAATAAATTTTCCTCTTCTTCTTTTTGAGGTGGTCAAGCTATGGGGGATTAAAACAATCCCCACCAGATTCAGGGACTGGAGAGGTATTACATGGTGAATGAGTTTCTCCATAATGCTAACTGCAACATAGTCATTATAAGGCTTAAATTAAACAATAATATATGTTCTCTTCAGGTTAGCCTATCCATTTTAGATCTCCCTTCAAGCTCTAAATGAAAATTAAATGAAGTGACTATTTAGGTTATCATTGTACTTAAGAGTATAATCTACAACCTAAAATTCTTATGTAGCAATTAATAAAGCGAATAATTCGAAATCAAAACTAACATTCATGATATCGTAATATATAGATGAAAGACATGCCGATCAATAATTGACAAATTTACCACACTTGAATAAACACCATTAAGTATGTGGTGTACCTATTGAGTTAGAAAAGGAAAAACAAAGAAAAAGTATAATTTAATATAAGTATTATTTATGATCTAGAGACATTAACAATAATTTTAATTAATTCCTATATCTCTTATATGATTCTTGCCCGTGCGCGAGCACGGGTTGATGGACTAGTTTTTGAAAACAAAAATTACAGCTTTACCCGATTAGGGGGCACTCGGTAAAGAATTTTTTTTAAAAAAAGGTAAGAAAATATTTGCCGAGTGGCCGCTAGTGTTGCACTCGGCAAATTTGTTGTTAATGGCGCCCCCGCCACTACTACCTAAAATCTTTTTAGAAGACATTTCCATTTTATTAATCATGGCGGTTGATTTAAAAAAAATGCCACGATTAATGCCTTTATTAATCGTGATGTTTTTTTTGTAATTTACTGTGGCAGTTATAAAAACCGCCAGGGTAAATCAATTAACCATGGTGATTTTTATAAAAACAACCGCCATGGTAAATCAGGACCATCCCATATATATAGCAGACTAGATTTTCTCAGTCACCTCCCTTCACGGCCTCTCCCCACTCCTCTCGTCCCATCGCAGTGGCGCGTGGGCGTCGAATAGATCGGAGCCGGTGCGCGGAGGCGGCGCGCGAGGTGTGCTCGCGCGACGCGGCCGGGAAGCGGGCTCGCAGGGCGGTGCCATTGGCGAGCTCCTCCGCGTCGATGGCTTCCATGGAGAGAAAGGGAAGAGGAAGGCAAAATGGTTCCCATCTCGAAGGCGTGGAATGGTCCATCTAGCAACTCATGGGTCCCATCTCCTCCGACGATGCTCACAGATCCCACAGGAGCAGCGGCGCTAGCGGATCCTCTCATCGCCTACAGCAGCAGCGGCGACCTCGTCTTCTCCGACGGCATGCCACTACCTCCGTCCGCCATCCTCACAGTGGCGGCACTCGCAGACCCAGCCTCGGGCTCGTGGATCCGACTTCGGGCCTCATGGATCCGCTAGCGGGGAGGCCGTCCGATCTCGGGGCACACGGATTCAGTGCCTTCAAGGTGGATCCAGCCCACAGCGCGCAGCATGGCCTGGATCCAACCGGATCTAGGACTTTTGTTTTTTTTATTATTTTTTCTGGATTAACCATGGAGGTTTCTGAGGGTTAGAAAACCGCCATGGTTAATCCATCGATTAACCGTGGGCTTTCCTGGGTAGCGGTTTTAAAAACCGCCACGGCAAATATAAAAAAACTACCATTTACAATTTATGTTTTACCTTTTCAGGCACTCGGCAAAGAGACCATTGACAATAAATTTTTTACCGACTTCTCTTTGCCGATGCGGCACTTAGCAAAGCCGCTATTTCTAGTAGTGCCTCCTGTTTCATGAAAAAAATCAGTTTCAAACTACAATAGGCTCTCTGTATATTTACCAATTAATTGTCAGCAATAGAAATTTAGATGAAAAATATGCTCCAATAATAACTCTTTAAATGGGTATCCAAATATTGTCTTTCTATTCCACATTTGACCTTATTAGTATAGTATAAATCAAGAAAAATTCTCAAGAATGCGAACAGGATATAGAAAGGTTGATAGAGGACGTAAAAAGCAATTTTATGCAAAAGCTGATTCCTTTTTTTTAGAGGATGAGGTTGCATATTTTTCCATTACAAAATAACCGGATAATGCCGCGGTTACTTACGGTTGTTTTCTAGAGGTCAAGCTGCTATGGACCATGGCTACCAATCTAGGTGGAAGTTGGATGTCCATGGATGTCCAATGTATACTCTCTAGTTCAAAAAAATAAACTAGGAAGAGATGGTCCCCCACCAAAATTTGAATTTCTAAGTCATTTGTCAAAATCTATGGATGTCCAAATTAGTTTAGCCTTCCACCTATGGCTACCAACTTATAATAGCAAGTTCGGGAATCTTCAATAAATAAATAAATAGCAAGTTGAAGTTCAGTTGGTACAACGCGATGATCAAGGTACAGTGCATTACAATGGGGCTCGTGAAGTCAGCGATCTTCCAGCCTGTTTGGCTTGGGGCGATCTTTGAGAGAGAAATCTTCGGTTTGGCTCGGGCGGGCTGATGATCTTTGTGAGAGAAAATATCTGGCCGACCGGGCCGGGCTGATAAGCCGTTTAACAGGGCTTCATTTCTGGCTTTGCTTAGTCAAATACTCAAAGTCAGTCAGTCAGATACAGTGCACTGCATATTTTTTTATCTGCGCGTCCTTTCTTTGCATCTGAAGAAATGGAAGCGAACCTATCACACAGACACCAATGGAAGCAGGAGAGTAGGACTTGGACACGCCACCTCCTGCTGCTCTTCTTCGACGCTCTCATCGTCGCCACCCAAGCACCATCACACAGAGTCTAGAGTCTGTGAACCGGGAACGCGGGGACGACGCAGCGATCCTCGTTCGCAGGACGACGCCCCAAAACGCTGAACGGAACACGCCGGTACGGATCACAAACGCAGGCGAACACGCCCCCACCGGTCGTCCGCCCGCCCGTGGAACTTCGACCGCGCGGCGCAGGTTCTCTCGACCCGCCGCTGGAACTTCGACGCGCCCCCCGCGCCAGAACGCGAGGCCAAGCGGCGCCGATGGTGAAGAGGACATAGACGCCGGTGGTGAACTGGAAGAGGCCATCGACGTTGAAGAGGAAGAACCACCCTGTCAGGTTAGTTTGATGAAATCTGCCTGACTGTTGTTCGATGAAATGCCGGAGCAGCCGGACTGTTGTTTTGCAATTGGCTGTTACAGTTTTGCATGTATTTCCTCTATACCTCATCAGTAATCAGCACTTGTTATAGTTGCTAGATGCTGTTCAGTGTATGTGAGATGATAGTGTTCATTCAGTTATGGTGTCAAAAGGTGTAGCTTAATACTAGGCAGGAGCTGCATGCCCTGATGGCCGCAAAAAAAAAAAAGAGCTGCATGCCCTGATGAGTCTTCATTCTTCAGGCAATTAAGCTATTTGGTTAATTTTCATTTGAAGTATTGTTTCAAACAGTATCGATCTATATATACATGGTTCGCATTCCTCGTTCCTTCCCATCGTTCCGGGAACATCGTCCCGAACTAACTTGGATCACGATCCATGTTAACTTGGGACGTGCTGAAGTTGTATATTCGTCGTTCCAAATAGTATTGAACACCGGCCTACCACAATCCTCGTTTCCGTTCCTCGACCCGGTCGACCCGGGAACGCGGTGACTAGGGTACAGACACACTAAATCCCACCAATAATGGGAGCCGGGAGTAGCACTTGGACTCACCTCCTCCTGCTGCTGTTCTTCGTTGCCGTCGCCACCACTAGCAGCCATTCCACCGGCTGCAAGAACCATATCCTTTGTTGGTAGTTGATTCGTTGGTCACTGTTCTTGGGCCTTGCAGCATCGTTGGTCACAGAATGCAACTCCTCCAACTCTGACGACGAGGTTGACAATGACTAGAGCAAGACCAGATCCGCACTACATGCTTGTTTTCTAGTTTACCCAATGTTCAGGTACGCCCTTGCAGCTCAATCACGGTTTGTTCAATGTTACAAATAAAGTTTCCGTTGATAATCTGAAACAAACTCTGAAAATTTTAATTGATTTGTCAGGTTTAGCTTTGGTGGTCACAGTCTTGCTTACACTTTGTCATCCTAAGAACTCAAGCAAGCGCATGCAGCAAAACCACCATGGCTGAGGCTGTTGTCGGGGCACTGATTGGCAAGCTAGGTGCAGCCTTGGCAAAAGAAGCAGCAACCTATGGTGCAGCACTGCTTTGCAAGGATAGTTCTGCCCTCAAGGATCTTTTTCGCGAGATCCGTAGAGCCCAGAGGGAGTTGGAGAGCATGACGGCCTACTTGCGCGAGTCAGAGAAGTTCATGGATACTGATGAGACCATGGGCATCTTCATCAAGACTATCCGGGAACTATCTTTCCGGATAGAGGATGTTGTTGACGAGTTCATGTACAAGCTTCATGGTAATAAACATGGAGGATTTGCGGCCAGGATAAAGAAGAAGATAAAACAAATCAAGGTTTGGCGCCGCCTATCTCGCAAGCTTCATGATATCAATATCGAGCTTAAAGAAACTGTGGAAAGGAGGGACCGTTATGTGCCTCCTCTATTGGGGAGACATACTATAAGTGCCCATCATTTTGCAAGGGAAGATACCATTCAAGCTTCGTGTATTGCAAGGGAAGAGGAACTAGTGGGTATTGAAGATAACGCAGCGAAGCTCAAGGAGTGGCTAGTTGATGATTTGGAACAAAGGAACACAAAAGTCACCACAGTTTGGGGGATGGGTGGAGTAGGCAAAACTACTTTAGTTGATCATGTCTACAAAAGTGTGAAATTGGATTTTGATGCTTCTGCATGGGTAACTGTGTCCAAGAGTTACAGGGTTGAGGACATGCTGGAGAAAATTTGTACACAGTTCAACGTGCCGGTTGATTCTAGCATGGATATGAGAAGTTTAGTTGACGCCATCCGTAGACATCTTAAAGGTCAAAGGTTTATCTTGGTATTGGATGATGTTTGGGGAAAAGAGGTGTGGATAAACAGTATGATGCCTGTATTTCCGGCTAATTGTACTAGCCGATTTGTTCTGACATCAAGATTATCTGAAGTTGCATCTTTGGCAAGTAGTAACTGTGCAATTAAGCTGCAACCACTACAAGACCATCATTCTTATATGTTATTTTGCAAGGTAACCTTTTGGGATAATGATGACAAATGGTGTCCTCCGGAGTTATCGATTTGGCCACAGACTTCTTACGAAAATGTGAAGGTTTGCCTATTGCAATTGTATGCTTAGGCCGCCTACTATCCTGTAAACCCCCAACATACACTGAATGGAAAGCTTTGCTCGACGAGTTAGAGATGCGGTCGGTTGGAAAAACAATCCTCGGTGTTGAAACAATTCTGAAAGTCAGCTTGGAGGATCTTCCATATGAACTGAAGAATTGTTTCTTGCATTCAGCACTATTTCCGAGGATTATGAACTTAAAAGGAGGAGGTTAATAAGGCATTGGATTACTTCGGATTCATCAAGAAAAAGGAAAATAAAACACTAGAACAAGTGGCGAGGGATACTTGAATGATCTTGTGAACCGAAGCCTACTACAAGTTGTGATGAACAATGAGTTTGGGACGAGTAAAATGTTGTCGAATGCATGACGTCATCCGCCAAATTGCCATTGAACGTAAAAAAGAATGCTTGGTAAAAGTTTATGAGGGCAATGAGACTTTTTTGGTACATCAAACTCGTAGACCGTCAATACAGAGCACCGATACTGAACTGTTAAATCTATCTGGGTTCGACACATCTTCGCCAAATCCATGTTTTTACAAAGTTTCTTGATATTGATCGGCTCGGGCCTATCCTTTCATCTTCGATTTTTGTTGTCAACATTGGATCCGCAAGGTACTAAAATCAAGGTGCTGCCCCGATGAGATCTTTAACTTGTTTAATCTGCGTTTCTTGGGTCTTGAAATACCAAAATTGAGGTTACGCTGCCAGAGGCCATTGGAAGATTAGCAAACTTAGAACTACTGGATACATGGTTTACTTGTGCGCTATCTATACCAAATGATGTAGCTAAACTGATAAAACTTAGATACCTATATGCAACTGCAAAGGTCACTGAAGGATCTTTCTCGCGTAATCGTGGAGTGAAGATGCCTAGGGGCATAAAGAACTTGATAGGATTGCATGCTTTGCAAAATGTTAAAGCTACCTCAGAGACTTTATGTGATGTTGCAGCTTTGACAGAGTTACGGACATTTTCAGTTGATGATGTTACAAGTGAACACTCATTATTCTTGAGGAATGCCCTTCTGAAGATGAGCAATCTTGCCAGTTTGTCAATTGCTAGTATGCCAAACACAAATGAGGTATTGCCACTGGAAGAACTTTGTTTACCAGAAAGTCTTTGTAAACTTGGACTGACAGGGGAGTTCAAAAAAAACAGAATGCCTCATATTCTGTCATCTTGGTTGCATCTTAACAATCTCACTCAACTCTATCTGATGTCCTCCGAACTTGATGAGAACTCATTTCTTACCCTCATGGTGTTGCCAAGGTTATGCTTAATCACCCTTGATAAGGCTTATGATGGACAGACACTATGCTTTCCTTCACAGTCATTCCCAAGACTGAAAGAATTACGAGTATGGTGTGCTCCTCACCTCGACCGAGTTGAAATAGAAGAATATGCACTGGGAAGCCTTGCTAAGCTATGGCTTGTAGAGTGCCCAGAACTCAAGCACCTGCCTCATGGCCTCAAGTATCTTACTACCCTTGATGAATTACATTTGGCAGATACAGCAATTGAGCTTATAGAGTTGGCTAATGAATGCGAGGAAGAACTTACGAAGATTAGCCATATTAGAAAGTTTACTTTCATATCAAACAAATGAGGAAAACTTTAGGCGAAGAGTTGTTTCTAGGCATCACTCACGCGTGGACGCGTCCACGGTAGTTGCAAGCAGCAATCCAGCAAGGCATCATGGACTATTCTCTTGTAAAATTAGCCCATTTTTATGCACATTTTAATTTCCTATGAATTGATTAAGCATGTAATATGGCAATTTGTTATTTGACCATTCTGGGCCTTGATGTGTTGTGTGCTACTCTGCTAGTGCCTTGAATGTTCTGATTTCTGAACCTGTAACACGTAATGGTCGTGTGCTAGACTGCTAGTGCCTTGAGCTGTTCTGAACCAGTGAACCTGTAAAGCTAGACAGCAAGACCTTGATGTAAACTTGCAATTTCTTCTGAATCATTGATTGCTGATTTCTAGTGCCCTGTGTTACTTCATTCTGAGCCTTGAATATTCCTTTGCAACACTGGAGCTGTCCCTTTGAGATATGTTTCTACTCTTAGCTCTTATCCATTTGATTGTTACTTGTTGTCTATGCAAGAAGCCTAGTGCCAAGTATCCGATTCACATGAAGTCAAGAACTGTTATGCAGGACCAGCTATGATTAACATATTCTGAATTATCTGTATTCAGTGGTCCACATATGAACATGTCCTTCATTTGCTCATTTCTCTACAAAGTACTTTTGTTTGCCTTTGCAATGCATCATTTTGGCCTTCATTCCAGTACCTTCTGCTCTTGCTCCTACTAGGAAAAGAAAACTTAATCATGTTTAATTTGTGCTTAATCTACTGTGTAGCTCATGGGAAGATGTCATGTAGAGCTATTTTATGCATATAGACAGATGTATAATTGTTGCTACAGTAGAAACATATGGATTGTTTAGGCGTGTAGATGCTTGCTTTAGTATTGCAGGAAGCATAGCTTGATGCCTTCGCCACAGGTTGAAATTCAAATGAATCGCACACACCTCTGGCACCAATAGTTTATTTAGTTGACTTTAGAGCCATCCCTGCTGGCTGTTACATATGTACTAGTACAAGAATACAACAAGTAGAACATACATGGCTATATAGTTTTTAACAGATACTCCCAGCAGTCCTGCTGTTGTTTCAAATCTCAAATTAGAAGGGGAAAAAAATGAGGTCAACTGTAAGTGTCGATCAAGCCCCAGTGCCCATGATCTTTCCCAGTGGCATGCCCTAGAGGTGTGATTTCAACTTTCAACAGTATTCATTGGAATTTTCATCTTCAAAATTTGAACAAAATTAACAAAGAATCTAAGTGAAGAGTCTGCAGAACAGACAGAGGAAGTAATCCATTCCGACATTCTTCTACTTGGCATCATGGAATGGAATTCTTCGATTTCACATTGTAATCAAAACCAAGGTACACTATATATATTTTTTCATGAACAACAACACCTAGAGTCCTGATTCCTGAATTATTACAAAATCACATGACAACACAACGTTACGACATAACCTACACACCTAGTGGATGGTAATACATATTAAAACTGGCCATAACTGCTGAGGGCACAAGCATTATAGGAGCAAAGCAGTTTGTGGAGCACTGAATATCCATTATTGAAGCAAAGCAGGACATGGCCGGTATCTCACCAGTCATCCGTGGAACAGATGAGGTGGTAATATGGTGTTAGTGTTGTTGACCAAGACCTCTGACAAATGGACAATTCTTTATCCATCCATATCACTGATGAGCATTCATGACTGAGCGCACAAGGACAAGCGTGAGGAGCAAGGAGCTCACCACACTGAGCGCTGCCATCCCCAAATCGATCACAGTCATCGTTCCCCTTTCTGCTTCGAATGCCATAATCGTTCCTCCAGCCTTGTCGTGTTGTAGCTCCCATCATCTCTTTGCTTGTTTTCAGCACACAGAAGTGTGCACTTCCATGTTTAGACTTCCAAGACATCCGATACATCGTCGCCTCAGCATTATGGTAAAGATATTCTACCGCCTCGGGCAGCACAAGACTGTCAAGTTGGTGTGGATGAACATTTGCATCTAATAACTGCTCAATTGCTTCTACTGCAGAACTCTCAGCTTCAGTAGCAAACTCGATGTCTTCCAAAGGGTGATGCGGCATGAAGAGAACTCCCAGCTTCAAAAGCGAAACATCCTCTTGGAAAGATGACATACTGTCACATGTCATCTTTGACCCCTGCAATTCCTGATACTCAGACAGTAAAATGTGACGCTGCAAAAACACTCCAATGACTTGTTCTGGGAATCCTGATAGCCCCAGTGCATTTTGTGCTGCTGCTGCTGCCACAAACTCCGGACATGTTTTGGAGCTCATGCTGTTTGCAGCAGAATGGATCTTGATGGAACCATCGAGTCAAAGTGTCATGGCCTTCAGCCCCGCCTCGAAGCTGCTCTTGACGCGTTCCCGCAGTACGCCGCGATGGCCATGACCATCGAGGCAACGGCGACTTGGACACGGTCTCGTCGAGGATATCAGGTCGGGTCCGGCCTCGGCGGAGGGGCGGACCAGCGGACGATTCGAGGAGAAGAAGGACGACATAGCGTGGAAGTCGGTGCTCACCGAGGAAGAGTGGAACGCCGATAAAGCCGCGCATCGGGAGAATTTTCCTTCCGGGCGGAGGCAGGCGGCGGCGGTAGTATGGAAGCTGGCAAGCCGCCCCGGCAAGTGGAAAGAAGAAGGACTGGGGACCAACGGGTGCCGCTTGCGCGGTAAGTCCGTCACCGGGCAAAGGAGTGCCCGTGAAGAAGGAGAAGGAGAAGAAGGTGGAGGAGGCCCACCTGGCTTCACGAGGAGAGCGACGGTTTACCACGCTGGCTTAATGATGGCGAATATCACTGCGTCTTTGCATGGCGAAGCCGAAGAGGCGAGGCGAGAGCGGAGCCGCCGCAATGGCGAGCCTGAAAGCCAAAGGTGTTGTTGAAGGCGCCGGGTCGGCGACGAAGCCTCGGCAGGTGGTACCGGACGGGGCCGGCAACCACATGACGGTGGAACAAGGCCGTCTCCGCTTCGAGCGAACAAGACCGACAATGGATTGGCGACGGCTCGCGGGTGGACATCCGCTGCCAGGCACCATCCCGGCGGTGCCGGAACGGAGCAACGCGCCACGCTGACGTGTACTACATCCCAGTGCCGCTCGAGCATCATCACGCCGGGAGGCAGGCCCGAGACGAGCGTCTGGATGTTCACAGCAAGTCCCGCTCGCTAGCGCTCAGGATCGAACGGAGGCGCAATCCTATTAAGGCTCCAGAAGTAATCGGTTGTATCTTCTCGGAGGTTGAAGGTGGAACAGCCGTGTTCGGCGGCGGTGTGCCGCGGAGCCGAGGAGCCGCGGGCTGTGGCACGGAGGATTCGGCCATCTCGAGCTTAGAGGCTCGGCGCTGAGCAAGATGGTGACCGGCTCTGCCAGCAGATCACGCACGCCGGCGAGCTATGTGATACTGCCCCGGGCGGGGAAGCAGAGGAGGCTCGCTTCCCAAGGCGGCCGTAGACCGCGTGCCGGGCGACAAGCTCGAGCTGGTCCATGGGGACCTTTGCGGGGCCAATCACGCCGCGACGACAGCGAAGGAGGTACTTCCTGCTCCCGTTGACGATCACAGCCGCTACATGTGGCTGCAGCTTTTCACGCAAGAGCGACGCCAGCGAGGCCATCAAGCGCCAAGGCGGGCAGAGGCGGACTCTCGGGAAGAATGCTGGGTGCTCGTGGACAGACCGCTGGGCGGGCGAGTTCACGGCAGTGGAATCTTAGCCAGCTACCGCGAGAGGAAGGGGGTGGTGCGCCACCTGACTGCGCCATACACGCCACGTTGAATGGCGTGGTGGAGGCGGCGAAACCAAACCATCGTCGGCATGGCGCGCTCCATGATGAAGGCGGCGCATGCGGCGGAAATTCGGGAGAGGCGGTGAACACGGCGTGTTCATCCTCAACCGATCGCCGACCAAGGCTCGAAGGGGATGACGCCGCGTGCAGGCGTGGCACGGGCGAGAAGCCTAATGTCTTCCGCGCACCTTCCGGGCCGCATCGGCCATGTGAAGGCCACCAAGCCGCCTCGGCAAGTCTCGGAGGGACGTGAGCACCCGCATGGTGTTCCTAGGCTACGAGGGCGGGTCCAAGGCGACGCCTATGATCCGGCCGGCGGCAAGGTGGCAGTGTCCCAAGACGTCATCTTCGACGAGGCCGCGTCGTGGAGGCGGGACGGCCGAAAGGGGGGAAGAGCAAGGCGGCGAGCTCGCGACTTCGTTTGTCGTGGAGCAAGTTGGAGATCCATGGCCAGCGAGGCTGAAGCACCGGTGGCCGAGGAAGCTCAGGGGCGGAGGAGCCTGCGGGCGACGGCGAGAGGTGGTGGAGCCATCGAGGAGTCGGGGCGGGGTTCCCTGGTTCGCCGGGGACAATGGCGGAGCAGTCCCCTGTTTCGCCACAACAGGGACACCGGCGGCAACAACGATCGAGCACGCCACCCCACCCTCCAACGTCTCGGAGTTCGTGGGCGCATTCCACGAAGGGAGGAGGTGCGATTCCGCCGCATGGACAACGTCGTGGGAGATGCGGCGGTGCCGGGGCGGCGCTGGTTTTCGACGACGATCCCACTGCGCTACGATGGTGGGAGGAGCCCGCCACGCGTTTTGCCGTCGCGGGGGCGGCCGGGGCGCGGGCGATGAAGGCGATGCTAGAGGAGATGACGATCGAGGCCAATAAGACCAGGAGTTGATCGATCCGCCGGCGGGTTGCCGGGCCGATCGGACTCAAGTGGGTCTTTGAGGTCAAGCGATGACGAGCGTGGTGCCGTGGTGAAGCACGGCGCGGCTCGTGGCACGTGGGCGTGCGCGCGAGGATCGACGAGGAGGCTTCGCGCCGGTGGCACGTATGGAGTCGGTGCGTCACTCTCCTCGCTACAGCGGCCAAAGACTGGCAAGTCCATCACCTCGATGTCGCGCCGGCTTTCCTCAACGGCGACTTGGCGGAGACCTTCGTCAAGCGGCGCCGGGCCGTTTGTCAAGGGAGCAGAGCACAGGTGTTACGACCGCAGGCGCACGGGCGCCACGGGCGTGGAATGCCAAGTCGCCGCCGCAGCTCCGCGGGCGTGGAATGCCAAGCTTGACGCCACCATGCGACGGAGCTTGGGTTCACGCGGTGTGCCACGGACCATGCCCTGTACACCCGCCGATCGGGGAAGGAGCATCTCATCGTCCGGGTGTACGTGGATTCCACCTCATTGTCACCGGGGCATGCGCGCCAGACATCGCGGGCTTTAAGGAGGAAATGGCCGCCAGGTTCGGGATGAGCGACCTAGGCGTGTTGTCCTACTACCTCGGCATCGAGGTGAAGCAGGTGAGGACGCCATCAGGGAGGGGCAGCGGGCTTACGCACAAAAGTCGCCGAGCGGGCAGCATGGCAGCGGCAAGGCGGTGGCGACGCTGATGGAGGAGCGCATCAAGCTCTCAAAGGAGAGCACGGGCGGCGAAGGTGGACGCGACGCCTACCGGAGTATCGCCGGCGGACCGCGCCGGCTGGCACACACGCCCGACATCGCGCGTTTGCGGCCGGCTATGCGAGCCGGTTCATGGAGGATCCGAGGGAGGATCACCGGGCGGCGGTCGTTTACTTCTTCGCTACGCCCGTGGAACGTAGAGTTGGGGATCGTCTTCCCCAAGCGCGGGCGGACTGCAGCTGACGGCGGTCACGAGGCGCCGCCAAAATAGGATGGTGAGCCGAGGCTCACGGCATTCAGCGACGCCGGACATGGCAGCGATATGGATGGGCGCGGAGCACTGGCGGCGTGCTCGAGTCTTCCTCGGCGAGCGCCGATCGCCTGGCGCCGCTCGCCGGCGTAAGATGGTGGCCTTGCTACGCGGTGAGGCAGAGTGCGTGGCTGCGGCTACCGCGGCATGCCGTGGTGGTCGCCGCGCCGATCGTTGGGTGAGCTCATCGGCGTTGAGGTTCGCCCACCGTGCTCAAGGTGGACAACGGCCAGGCCATTGCACCGGCAAAAGAACCCGGTGCTCCACGACGAGCAAGCACATTGGCGTGAAGTTCCATTTCTTCGGGGATTGTGTCGATGGAGGACAGCTTGTCATCGAGTTTCGTCGAGACCGGGGCGACAACTCGCCGACATCCTCACCAAGTCACTCCGGACGCCTCGGGTTCATGGAGCTTAGAGGTTTGATTGGCATGGTGGAGGTCAAAGGCTAACAGCAAGGATTAGGGGAAGAATATTAGAAGTAATCCTTGTGTTTAGTGCTAATATTAGTAGAATACTATGGAAGTATCTAGTGACAGCTGCAGCAGGGTTGACAGCTGCAGCAGGGCTGTTTTTACTTAGGTACTACAGCTGTTAGACAGCTAGTAGTAGTAGTCAATTTTGTTTTGCTAAGTGTGTAGCTGGTATACAGCTGTTAGGAAGCAAGTTGGTTGCAAAACCGACTATGTAATGCTATAAATATGTACCCATAGGCAAAGCAATAAAGCAGTTCATTTTGCCACAAACCATCAGTCTTAGGTTTCAGCCCAAGCTGAAACCGTGAGCAGTGTGTGTGTGTGTGTGTGCAGATAGCTCATCGCTCATCTTCTACCTCGAGTCAGAGGGAGAGGGAGGAGCAGGCAGCAGGAGGATTACCTGCTGCAGGTGGCTGGGAAGCCAACAGGTTCCAGTGTTCCATGTCACCTGGTTCATCGTATGTAGGTGACCACTTAAAATCCTGCGTAGGAAGCTGAGTGAGCTCTCCGATGACTACCTCGCTGATAGAGTTGAAGTGAGGTGTGAGTAGCTGCAAACACTTGACAGTAATCCCAATGACGTCTGTACTCTGGGAAAGACGCAGCATGAGCCACAGGCGAAAATTCTGCTTGGGTGTCTCATGGTCTTCATGGATGAATGACAGCATTGCCTCCAGCCCTCGCTCCTCAAAACTCATAGGCCGTATGCTGAAACATTTGAGCTTACTGTCCTGGTGTTGTAACATTTGATAATGTGCATATTTGCCTGCAAAGAGATGACGGGCAAGGGGACCAAGGAAAATGTATGGTCGCGGTGCTCCACTTAACTGCGCCAGTCTGAGAAAATCATCAGCACCATTTGCTAGCCTCTCAAATCTTCGAACGACAGCCTTGCTTGATAGTTCACCATCGTTTTGGTGATTGACAAGAGGGGATAATAATGATTTGGTACTGTGTGCTACACGTCTGGGAAAGGAGGACTGTCTGAGTTTATCTTTGGCCTCTTTGTCTTCAAGATATCGCTGCTTGCATCTTCGAAGCTCGTCATCGCACTCCACAGCGACACGCTTCAGCTTCTTTCTCCAGCGCAGCAGTGGCACATCAGTGATCTGCCACTGGTTGGACGCATCGATGGTTGCATCGAGTTTGATGCATGCCATTTCCAGCCTCTCTATAATGTCTGCATCTGATCCATCCTTGCGCTTGTTTATGATACCAGAAAATACTCTACCGACTACCTCCCCAACAATGGCAGAACCGGCCATCTCAGCCATTGCAATCTGTCTAACTGTCTTATTGTCTATATTTGTAAAGCTATCTACCTTCCCCTGCTCAAGAAAACAAAAGTGGTATTTAGCATGCATAACAATATTAAGCATGTATAATGGCGCATACTTCAAACTGCATGTATAATGCCACATACTTGAAACTGCAAAATATGTAGGAAATACATAACATAAAATTGAGCATGATTTTATATATTTAAAAATGTAAGCATAAATTAAATAAGGAGACTAAGTAATTTAGAGACAACTCAAGGTAAGGCGCTAAGCGAGTCACAAATTGCTATCCTTATTTCCTAACAAAATGAATCTGAATTTAAACTTACACCACCAGAGATGAACAGAACTAGCGCTTCCGAGCTCTCGGTCGAGGAGCACCGCAGCACTTCGATGGACCCCCAAATCAGGGTCCTCTTCGATGCGATGATGGCCCGCTTCGACGAGATGGACAGTCGGCTACCGCCGCCGACGCACGCCTTCAGTCGTTGAGGTGATGCACACGGCGTCGGGCGACGGCTACCGCCGCTTGGCGCCCGCTATGGAGCGGCGACCGCGGGCAGTCCGGGAGGCCCCGTCCGGTGGATCTCGACTGGAGGCGGCTCCGCGGACCCGCAAGCGGGATGCGGTCGACCGCCGAGTTGCGACCTCGGAGGCGTCCTACGCCCGGCCGCGACGCTGAGTTCAACAGCCGCGCCGCCGAGCTTCGAGACCTACGCTCGCCCACATCAACTCCGAGCGTGACACTAGGGTGACCGCGCTGAGACTCTCGTCGGCGACATATCTCGCCGCGGGCGTCCCGGGCGGACGGTCGCTTTCGATTTGAGGGAGGACGGTCCGCGAGCCGGCCGGCCGCTTGCACGCCGAGGTGTTCGACGGAATTCCTCGCGCCGCATCGCCTCGGGCCGACTCCGACTCAGCGGTCGCTGGCGCCCATCTGCGGATTCCCCGCCACCATGCCCGTGTTGGGGCCCCGCCGGATCGTCGGCCGTGATGGCCGGGATCCGCTGCCTCGTGGTATGTCCGGATTCTCTCGCTTCTCCATTTACTTCCATGCCATCTAGCTCTCGTGAAGTCCGATCGCCATCCGCGTTCGCCCATCCTAACCACACTACACGTCCACCGAACCCCCCACGAGTGTCCACCATATTCTCCCACCCACAACCACCCCAGCGTCCACCCGAGCTCTCCACCATGTTCACCCACCTTCCACCTCCCCCAGCGTCCACTGGAGTTATTCCGGTCGACACCATTCCTACCACCCACCTATCCTCCACCCAGACAGCCTGAACGTCGGGAACACCACTCCAACTCCCGTCTTCCCAAAGTGCCTTTCCCTACTTTCGACGGCGACAATCCGCGTCGATGGCGCTCCAGGTGTGAAAAGTACTTCTGCATGTATGGTGTGGATCAGTCTCAGTGGGTTAGCCTGGTTGAGCATTATGTCGAGGGTCCAGCGGCTGTTTGGTACCAATCCGTGTCTTCCCTGTTGCCCACTGCAACTTGGGATTCCTTTTGCCAAATGTTGCACGACCGATTCGATCGCGACCAGCACGAATCTCTCCTCAGACAAATGTTTAATGTTCGCCACTCCAATTCGGTCAACTCCTATGTCACTATATTCTCCCAGTTAGTCGACCAGCTCACCTCATACTCACCAAATTCAGACCCCCTATTCTATGTCACACGATTTATTGATGGGTTAAGACCAGACATCCGTTCTGTTGTTGCGATGCAACGCCCTACTACACTGGATGCTGCCTGCCGTTATGCATTGTTGCAGGAGGAGATGATGGCCGCTCAAGCGGGAAAGCACAACCGCGTTCATGGTGATTGGTCATCTACATCGAAGCACAAGCCAGCTGCTCTTCCTCCTGCTACCATCCCGGCTGACAGGACCGCTGCTTCTCCTAGTGCTTCTTCTACAACTTCAGCCGAGTCTGCACTAAAAGCTTTGAAGGCATACAGGCGAGCTCAGGGTCTCTGCTACAAGTGTGTAGCAAAATGGTCAAGAGATCATAGGTGCCCTCCAGAGGTGCTCATGGCTGTAGAAACAATTTGGCAAGATTGTCCGACGATGAGACTGATGAAGCTGAATTTGCCCCTGCAATTCCTGAAGAAACAAGTGATCAGGCATTCCTGGCTGTCTCTAAAGCTGCTTCACAGGGATCTCTGTCCAATCGTTCTATGCAGTTTGCTGGGTTCGTGGCTTCTGTTCCAGTGTCGATATTGATAGATTCTGGCAGTTCATCTTCATTCGTGAATACAGCGCTGCTCTCTAAGCTCAAGACTGGACCACTGTTACACTCTCCATCCCGGGTACAGGTTGCCGGGGGCACACTCTTGGACAGCCCTGGTGTTTTACAGCAGGTTCCATGGTCTATTGGTGACTGCCATTTTCAGTCGGATTTCAGGGTGTTGCCACTCAGCTCATATGACGTCATCGTTGGCATGGATTGGCTCAATGCCCACAGCCCGATGCAAGTCCATTGGCAACAGAAGTGGCTTGTTATTCCCTATCAGGACCAGTTCATCTTGTTACAGGGTCTGAATTCAGTTTCTCCCTCCAACCTGTATTTGCAGATTTGTGCTCTGGATACAGTGGGACAGTCATCTATAGCATCCTCTGAGGTGCCACCCGATATTCAGGCGATTCTGCAGCAATTCTCGGAGTTGTTTCAGGAACCAACTGAGCTGCCTCCGTCTCGCCCGTGCAATCACCGTATTCAGCTTATACCTGGGGCCCAGCCAGTTTTCACTCGGCCGTATCGTTATCCGCCCGGCCTCAAGGACGAGATCGAGAAGCAAGTGGGCGAGATGTTGAACCAAGGTCTTATACAGCCAAGCCGCAGTCCATTCTCCTCTCCGGTACTCCTGGTAAAGAAAAAGGACGGGTCATATCGGTTTTGTGTGGATTTTCGCCAGTTGAATGCGATCACAGCCAAATCCAAGTTCCCAGTACCTGTCTTTGATCAATTGATGGACGAACTTCATGGCGCAAGTTGGTTCTCTAATCTTGACCTTCGCGCCGGCTTCCACCAGATTCTTTTGCACCCCGGTGACGAGCCAAAGACAGCGTTCCAAACTCACCAAGGGCAATATGAGTTCCGTGTCATGGCGTTTGGATTGTCTGAAGCTCCAGGCACGTTTCAGAGTGCAATGAACGTCACACCGCTCCCGGATTGCGGAAGTTCGTCATTGTCTTCTTCGACGATATATTGGTTTACATAAAACTTATGAGGAGCATTTGGACCATCTCAAGGCTGTGTTCTCTTGGTCGGCCGCAGATGTCCGGAAAATCAAGCTGACAAAATGTTCGTTTGCACAGCGCTCTATGTCCTACCTCGGCCATACAATCTCTCGAGCAAGGACTGTCCACCGACCCAGCCAAGATTGAGGCCATGGGAGTTGGCCTCGGCCTCAGTCCGTCAGAGAGCTTCGAGGATTTCTAGGCTTGGCCGGTTACTATCGAAAATTCATTCGTCATTTCGGCCTGATTGCTAAGCCATTAACTGATCTCGCTTCGGAAGGACACCTTGTTTATTTGGACACCACACCATGAAGAGGCTTTCGTGAGAACTGCAGAATGCTCTCGCCTCAGCCCCAATCCTCGCTTTGCCCAACTTCTCTATGCCATTCCATATCGAGACCGATGCATCGGGCTCGGGCATTGGGGCTGTCTTGCTCCAGCAGGGCCACCCTTTGGCTTTCCTGAGCAAACCGTTGGCGCCACGGAACTTAGGCCTCTCGGCCTATGAAAAGGAGTATCTCGCTATTGTGATGGCAGTGGACCACTGGCGGCACTATCTGCTACAAGCTGAGTTTGTCATTCACACCGACCATCGTAGCCTGGTACACTTGAATGAACAGCGCCTTCACACGCCATGGCAGCAAAAGGCTTTCACCAAGCTTCAGGGCCTCCGCTACAAGATCCAGTATCGCAGAGGCATTGAAAATGGCGTGGCAGACGCGTTGTCTCGCCGTGTCCATCAGGAAGCAGTGCTGGCTGTGTCATCCCCTGTGTATGCTTGGTTGACTGAACTTCAGGATTGGTACTCCACCGATGCAGAGGCCACTGCTCTCCTCACTCGTCTAGCACTGCAACCTGACCAACAGCCATTCTCATTGCGTCAAGGTGTTATATACTACAAAAATCGTATCTGGTTGGGCTCAAACACAGTTATGCAGCAGAGAGTGCTCAAGGCTCTTCATGACAGCGCCGTGGGCGGTCATTCAGGCGCTCCAGCTACCATTCAGAAGGTGCGTCACCTGTTCTTTTGGCCAGGCATGCGGACTACAATTCTGCAGTATGTGCAGGCCTGCTCGGTGTGTGCCCAGGCCAAACCTGACCGGGCGAAATACCCAGGTCTGCTTCAGCCGCTCCCAGTCCCCAAAGGTGCGTGGCAAGTTCTGACAATGGATTTCGTCGAGGGATTGCCTCTCTCTGGTTCTGTTAATGCAGTCATGGTGGTCGTGGACAAGTTCACCAAGTTTGCCCATTTTGTTCCGTTGAAGCACCCAATTACGGCAGAGTCGGTGGCCAAGCTGTTCTTTGATCACATTTACAGACTCCATGGTCTACCACTGCGTATTATCACAGACCGTGACCTCATCTTCACAAGCAATTTCTGGAACACCCTATTCACCATTGCTGATGTGCAGTTGAACAAAAGTACAGCTTATCACCCAGAGTCGGACGGACAAACGGAGCGGGTTAACCAATGCATGGAAACATTCCTCCATTTGTTTTGCCAACTCGTGTCCGCGTCGCTGGTCTACTTGGTCGACAAAGTTGCGGAGTTTTGGTACAATTCCAGCTATCACTCGGCTCTTGGCGCTCCCCATTTGAGGTATTGTATGGTCACCCCCCTCGACATTTGGGTCTGGATATCAATTACGCTTCTGAGATTCCTTCTCTGGACACTTGGCTGAAAGAACGAGAGGTAGCTCATGATCTCATTCAGCAGCACCTTCAGCGAGCTTCCGAGCGTATGAAGCGCCAGGCCGATAAGCACCGCCGAGCGCAGTTTTTCGGTCAAGGCAACCGGGTCTTTGTCAAATTACAGCCTTACGTGCGAGCTCCCTTGCTCGCCGCAAGCAACCACAGAAGCTTTCTTTCCGGTTCTTTGGTCCATTCCGCATCCCCGGAGTGCATCGCTCGGTGGCATACCGTCTGGCTCGCCCCAGATTCTGCAGTCCACCCGGTCTTCCATGTCTCACAACTCAAGAAGTCCACGGGCACTAATCCATTCTTCGCTACTCTACCTTCTGAACTTGTGGCATTTCAGGTTCCATTGGCCGTTCTGCAACGTCGCTGGTCTTCTGACCGAGTTCCTGTGGAGGAAGGCCTCATTCACTGGTCGCACATGCCGCTCTCTCACGCAACCCGGGAACCTTTGAGGCGCTCAAGAATCAGTTTCCCAGGGCACCGGCGTGGGGTCACGCCGTGTCTCAAGAGGGGGAGGATGTTAGCCACCAGGAGTCTACCCTGACGCCGGCCCATGACAATGCTGCCCCAGACGAGGACACTGTCCAGTCCCGGCCCAGGAGGGCTCTGAAGCCCAATGTGAAGCTGGCAGGATTTGTGAGGGAGTGAAGAGGAGTATAAGTAGTTGAGAGTGATTCGATGCCAGGCATCAAACAAATTGTATCTGAACTCGTATTTTGAATTCATTACATCGTTCCTAGCTTTCCCCTTCTCCAAGTTGGTCTTCTTCCTCCCCCATCTGCTAACAAGGCTCCCCAACAAGACCATATAAAATATTTGACCGACTACCTCCCCAACAATGGCAGAACTTGCATCTCAGCCATTTTGATTTGTCTTGCTGTCTATTTAAAGCAAACTTCCCCTGCACAAGAAAAGAAAAGGAGTGGCACTGGAGTCGCAGGTATGTAAGATTCCAGATACAAATCTTTTGTCACACTATACGAGATGTCATCCTAATCCTAACCTTGTCTTACGTATGGACTGACCTAATGATTTGGGAGCATGAGAAGAACAAAGCAAGCTGAAAGGTGTACAACAGAATGTGCTTTCAAGTTGAGTTTTGACTAATTGATTACTTTTGATTAACTATGGGAGCTGTGGTGAAAGATTGAAACTTGAAGCTGTGTTTATGATTAATACAAATACAAATCTGAAAAAAAAAAAAAACTCCCATTGGTGAACCAAATTATAGTGGGCAAATTTAGAAAACCAGAACAAGTGATCTGCAGGTGCAGCTTGTTGTTGTTGTTCTGCATCTTGTTGCCTTTGTGGTTCCAGTTCATCTAACTGAGGTGCTGCTTCTTGTTCTTGTCTCTGCTGTCCCAAATCACCTAACTGAAGTATTGGATGAGCATTAAACGGGTCTTCACCTTCTCCTTCCCCTTCCCTTCCCCTTCCCCTTCCCCAATAGATGACTATCTTTTTTCTTTTTCTTTTGTAAAAGGAACTGAAATGGGGAAAGAAAGAAATTGGGGATCAAACTAACCTGTAGCAAGCCAGCAAGGGGCAGCGTTGAGCGCTCCTACATTCTATCTAGAAGCTGGACGGCTGGACGCGGCCGCGGCGGGGGTCGCCGGGAGTCGGGATCTCGTCGTCTCGCCCGCGCCGAGGACTCGAGCACTGCGGCGACGCAAGAGGAGGGCGACAACCGCGCTTGCCGCTGGGTGCTGCTGGCTGAGTGACCGGAGCCTGAAGCTGGAGCAGCGAGCACGCCGTGATGCAGAGCGGCGCAGGGAAGGACCGCCGGACGGCCGGAGGCGAAGAGGCGGCACAACACAAGATACGATGCGAGTCCGCCGTCACGCGAAGCCTGGAGTCGTCTGTCCTCCCTGCCTCTGCCTCCGTTCCTTTTTCCATTTTGTGGCGCGGCAATTCTAACGGACTACACGCTAACTAAACGCGTGGCACCCATGACTTTGAACGGAAATGCTCTGGTTGCAAATGTTTCGTCTTGAGTTTGAAAAGTAAATCTTGGTGTGTGTGCATGTATTGCAATGGCTATACATGTATGTTTCAAGCATTCAATATGTTTCAACTGTATGCTGCATATATTGCATTGGCTATTTACACATATTATTTGTGATCAATTTGGATTTCTGTTAATGTAAAAATACTAGTCCATCAATTAGTGGTCCTGCATGGACTAAAATCCTATGCATATGTATTAGATGTTAATGCTAAATACCTACTATTAAATATTTTAATTTGCATGCATTTTTCTTATCATTTTTTCCTAACACAATTTACATTAGATACTCTATAGTCTCTCGTCATTATACTAGGAGAATTCTCTACGCGTTGTCGTGGGTATGAGGAGAAATATAAATGGGTTAGCATGTTAACCACTAAGTATTAGGAGATGAATGCATCGCAAGATTACCCCATGCGGCCACGTATCGCCGCGGGATTTGGAGATGTAATTACAATGTGGAGAACAAATGCTAAAATGGTAGATTATTTTGTCATACTATTCCTAGAATTACAAACGCATGCATTACAAGACCGAATGAAAAAAAATGAAACAAACTGATTTTTGTCATCCTCCAGTGATACAACACAGAGCTTGAAAACATTCAAAGTAGGACCAAGTGAAAACATTCTGTTATCAATTCTAGTGAACTGAAAGATTCAGTAGCTACAAAAAAAAATATGCAGAAAAGCATAAGCATATCTACTGAACATTTCACTCAGTGGGTTCAGTGATACAACAAAAAGCTAAATTAGCTAGAAAGCAAAAGAAACTGTGTAGAGTTTCTTACAGATTAAATTGTAAAACTACGTGGAGTTGCTAGAGTTGACCTCCTTGCTGATTAAGTGAAACTAAAAATGAACATTCAGTAGATTTGGGGATGACATTTCACACAGGTTCACATACATGTTCAGCTTCAAATAGCAGCTAGAAACAACTAAATGTTCAGTTTGGAGATGATGACACTCAGTAGCTAGAAACAACCAAAGTCTGACATTCAATAGCTAGGCTAGATCCCTACTTGATTGATGCCCAAATGGGGAGAAATCAGACTGATAAAGCCATGCGAAGAGCCAAATCTGACTGGGTAGCCTCTTCTGCCATGGATTGGTGAAGAATCCTCAATCAGGGAATGAGGATGAATCATACCTGAGTTGGGTGTTGGACCAAGTTGATTCCGCGAGGAATACAGCTCGCAGATGCCCTCGCCCGCCGCCGCCGCCGCTAGTGCCGCCATAGGCTTCCTCGCTGGTGCCGCCGCCGCCGCCGCTGATAGCACCGTGGCCTTCCTTGTGGACATTGTTGCCCGCAAATACCAAAGACAGGAGAAAGGGTGTAAAATTGATTTGCGGGAGAACGGCAACCAAATATGGGCGCTAGAGACACATATATCGTGGATTTTTGGCGCCAATCACTCACCTCGCGGCGGTCGTAGCTGGATCCGCGCACCGCCGACTTGAGACGACGGCCGACAACGCGCGACCCGCCGTCTTCTTCGTGCGGGAGCACGAAGCGCCGCGGCGTCTCACCAGGCGACGTCTTCCCACTCTATCTCTTCAGGTGGCCGGCCGGAGACAGCTGAAAGAGGATACTAACCTGGGGCTCCAAGCTGGGCTCGTGCCACGGCGTGCACGATTGACGGGCGCCGACAAGCATCCGAGCATCATTCTGCAGCAGGTTCCTTGATCTGGTTGGAGGGCTCTCGCAGAGCACCTGGTGGCCGGCTAGAGAGGCAGATGGGCAGCGACATCCATTGACCGAGAGGCAACAAGTGAAGGGGCGGCGGCAGCAGGACACGCACGATGTGGTCGGGCATACAATGCACTTCTCCGCGGCGCTCTTCTCTTGCTCTTCCATCTCTTATGGGCACCGCCAAGAACGTCGGCTTCGTGGGAAGGCGGTGGAGTAGACGGGGGACGTGGGAGGCCGGCAAACAGCGGCGCGACGAACGAAGTGGAGGGGGCGGATGGTCGGCACCACCGCACCGGGCGCGATGACGGGGTCGCGAGGGGCGTGAACGAAGACGGTGCAACGGAGGTAGATGGTCGGAAAGGAAGAGGGTGATCTCGTGGTGCACGCGGATGGTCGAAGTGGAGCGAACGACTAAGCTGAATGACAAAGTGGGCTGCCGAGGTGGCATAGATGCATGTGCAGAGAACTCTCTAGTGGGGGTTCTCTACATAGACGTAGTAGATTTATGTATGTAAATCTATTGTTTTTTTTGGTTGGGGGTTGGGGGGGATTACAGGCCAAGGAATCTGCGTAAGAGTAGGCCCACTAATAGATAGCTGGACGCCAAACAGACTCTGACTTACGTGGGCCAGCATAAGAAAACCGAAGCTGCTGCCTATGCCCATCCTTATCTCAGCAGCCCAACAACGGCCCAAGATAGGTGCGGTGGTGCTCTGCCTCGCTACTCTGCTTTCTTTCTTGAAACAGAGCACAGCTCAGGCTCGCTACTCTGTTTTGCCGACGAAGCAGATCAAGTTTTGGCGCGAAGGACCACGGCACGCTTCTGTCTATGCCTCTGTGGTATGCCCTTGCTCTAAGCACCAGGGCAGCGTGTTCTTGGCGGGCGTCTCACACACGAGGCGGCGCCGGCTCATGTCGAGACTCGAGAGAAGGGAGCTGGAGCGGCCTGACGCGGTGGCCTGATGCGGCTCTACTGTGCCAACGGACAGTTCCTCCCTTTTCGATGCTCGCACAAGGCAGAACAGAAACAGAGCGTCCTCATATGGTCTCATGCTGGAATTCAGCCATCCACGCTCCTCGCCGTTCAGTATTTGTGTCCATCACCAGAGACCAACCTATGGCTGAAGCACCGAGGGACAGTTCCATTACGAATCTGTTGCCATATACTTACACCCCCCAACCCACCCCCCCCCACACACACACACACACCCACCCCCCACAAAAAAAAAAAAATGCGCCAACGAAGAAACTGGGATACACCAACAAGTTTCTGGTATCAAGAATACATTGGAAAACATTTGGTGCAACAAAATTCAACGTATAAAAAAGTTAAATTTCTGCCACTCATTAAAAACTCCCGTTAAACCATTTGCCACATTGTGTTCTCTAACACACAAAACATATTTTGGAGTATTACATGGCGTGCGTGGCTTGGGGCCATATACTCGAGGTTCAGCGGCGCTGGCGCTGTAGCCCCTACTAGAGGTCCAATGGTGCTCTAAGTTCATTGGCCTTGCTCAAGGTTCGGTGGCATGAGATACGCGACAGTGACGGGTGCGGTACGTGGCTTGGTGGCATGATAGCCAGTGGTGCGCGAGGCGAGGCAGCATTTGCTACTTTTTATTTTGTTTTGTTTTGTTTTGTGAAAATGAGTTTCAATACTGAGTTAGCGGCCAACAAAGACAAAGGGGCTGTTTGGTTTAGGGACTTTTAGTCCTTATGACTAAAAAAAGTCCCTTTTAGTCTCTACTAAACCAAACAGGGAGGGACTTTTTTGAGACTTTTTCTCTATTAGTCCCTAAAAGACTTTCTTGGAAGGACTTTTTTTATTAGTCCCTAGGACTAAAAAAAGTTTAGTCATTGTCAACCAAACAGCCCCAAAGAAACATCGTAGCCATCACTGTTGTTATCAAAAAAAAAAACATCACTGCCGGATCAAAATTCAACAGTGAAAGACTGTCGTTTTTTTTTTTAACTTGGTACTCTTACAATGGTACTGTCTTTGTCGTACTCCAATGGTCACTTTGGATGGACTGCTACTCATGAGTTTTAAGGCCTTGTTTATATTGCTAAAATTTTTAACTCTTTTTCCACTCTCCCTCCGTCACATCACATTAAATACACCAAAAGACATATGTTTGGAGTATAAAATGTAGGTAAAAAAACAACTAATTACACAGTTTAGATGTACATTGCGAGACGATTCTTTTTAGTCTAGTTATGGTAGGATAATATTTACCCCATGACCGGATCTTCACGAGGAATGCATGAAGAGGATTGCACACCTTGATGTCAAAACCGCAAAAAATATATCTGTTAGACGACAATTTCGATGCCAAACTCTCGGATTTTGGGCTCTGCAAGCTCTCGACCGGGATGTGAGCCCGGTTGTTACCGAATGAGGGGCACGCTTGGTTATTTATCGCCTGAGTGGTTGACATCTCATATCACGAGAGAAGGTAGATGTCTACAGCTATGGCGTAAAAGAACCTGGACACTTTTCGGTCCGAGAACAACGTTCATCTGATTACCATGTTGGAAGAGAAGTGAAGAGTAATGAGTTAGTAGATTTGATTGATACTAATGTCGGTCCGGCACGTGGGGAAGCAATTCAGATGATCTTGCTTGCAATTGCAATTCGATGATCCCGCTTGCAATTGCAATTCAGATGATCCCGCTTGCAATTTGGTGCTTGCGGGTTGATTGGAAACAACGGCGGAAAATGTCGAGGTTGTAAAAGTTTTGAAGGTACTGAGGGTCAAAACTGTTATAAGCGTGATGACGGAAAACAACAAAGAACAAGATCAAACCACAGGGAGACACAAGATTTAACATGGAAAACCCTCCAATGTAGGAGAGTATAAAAACACGGCGCCCGCCAAAGAAACACTCTTCACTATTATCAAGGGTTGGGTTACAACACCGATGCACGGCGGCTTACAAGAGAATGGAACGATGCGCCCGGTGGAAACCCTAGAAGTGTATACGCACCGCACCGCGGGGGGGGCTCCGCCCCTACACCCCCAAAGCGCCCTCGGGGTACGCCCGATGGGCCGGCTTACCTCCATTATGGATTGAATTTGGAAATTACTCAACAAGAATAGACATAGATTGCAACCCCCTGTCGCGATAAATCCCTTGGGTGCTCCCTAACCGCAGCATGTCGGCTCCATCTCAAGCCCAAACCGCAGGTGTCATGTAGGGCCACACGTATACTCGACGAAGGAGTCCTCTGGTGGCTAAGTTAGTTAAGAAAGATAAGATAGAGTCCCTACAATCTAGGAGCAATTACCTCTAGCTAGTCGGTTTGGGCCTTAGGCCATATATTCCTTGTCTTCAAAGTAAGCCCGGCGGGTTGAGGGGTAAAACCTCACCGACGACGACGAGACTCACGCCACGAACTACATAGCCATGGTCCCGCTACCCTAGGACCCGAGGTCCTTGACACCGGTATCAGCTACCCGGCGATCCTCATCTTCCCGATCCCGCCATACCTCCCCTGCCCGCTTGCCCTCACCACCACCAGCCGCCGCACCCACCAGCCCAGCCTCTACTTCCTCTTGCGCCAGTACCCGGCGAGGGAGGCGGTGATCTATTCATTGGTCATGGGAGGGAAGGTGGTGAGGACACCGGAGGAGACCGGTGCTAACTGTTGGACAATTGCGGAGGTGGTGGTGAGTGGCAGCGATAGTGGTGGCGGTTGGGAGGCAGGTGGCGGAGCTATGGATGAGTTCGGCGGTATGCTCATGGTGGAGGGAGGATCGGAGGTCTCAGATACCATATTGATAGGATTTCAGAACCTACTAGGGACCTCTCTCAAGCGGTAGGGATGGTTGGCTGGAGGGCGATCAGATTCACGGCGCTAGTGCGCTGTGGCTGCTGGTGGTGACGGCGGGGAAGGAGAGGGCGTGCGAGAGAGAGGAATTAGGGCTGGGAAATCCTGGCTCCCTGAGGAAAGCCGGAAACAATAATATGTTTTTGCTTAATTGTTCCAATTGGGGAATTACAATATTTATAGTCCTTGGACTCTAATAATAGGAATATTAATATAAATCTACTAATAATAGATAAGCTATGGGCCTTTAGCCCCCTCTAATGACTGGCAGCCCTAGCCACTATTGGGCTTGCGCCTGATATACGGAATGCCGGTCATAACAGACCATCACTGCTGCTAGAAGACATTCTTCAGTAGTGGTACGTAGTTGGATAATTCATTTAAAACAAGCATATGATTAGTGAAATGAAAAGACGTACAGCTAGCTGCTCTTAATTTCACTACCGGGAACAGTGAATAAGTGAATTGCCGAGTGCCACCCTTGGCAAACCTCGCTCGACCTAAATTTTGACGGTAAACAGCTCTTTGTCGGGTGCTTTCTGTCGGGAATCGACCCTCAGAAAAAATAAGAGTAATGTGGACGGCGAGAAGACGGTGACCCTGGGGTATGTGTACGTCATGTTGTTGTGCTAGGTAGATCTGTAGAGAATGATCTTGGTGCTGGGCCACCTCCTGAAAATCCTGTTCCAAAAAGGCACTAATTTTCAAAACAAAAAAGGTTTGTTAGCATTTATTCGAATGGAATCGAGCGGCGTGAGGATCAAAGTGTGATCGCTGCGCAGCATGGGGATGTGATACACCGTCGTCCAAGGGTACAACGTACACCATTCCACGTTCATTCGCAAGGCAACCATCGAGGCGGTGGAAATGTTGGAATCGTGTTGAACCTCTTGTTGGACCAAGTGTACGCATGACCTCTGTATCCCAAATCTACAAGATCACATTGCTTCACATGATCACAAAATGCATTCATACGTCTAAGATCTAGACGATCAGGACTGAGTTTTTCATTCACATGCATGATATCGTTCATGTCACCCATACATAAAATTGGCAAGTAGTCATTTGTTACGACAAAGTTTAGCGCTTGGAGCCATACAACATTATTGGTGGTTCTGTGATGAGGATCACCGGAGATACGGAATAAACCAAATTCCTGTAAACTTAGACTGTTTGTACATAAAGCAAATATGTAGTGGTGAGAATGATCTACTTGAGAAACACTAACTTCATCATTTCATATTAGCCAAAGGCCAGCTGATTGGCCTTGTGATGGACACGCCGGTCCTACGTGTATTTGACGACTTGGGACCGAACCTAAAATTTTGGACCTTTTTATATGAACATGAGAATACTACTAATACTAGCCATTGGCAGTATAGACACATATTTTAGAATGGATACTAACAAGCAATTAACTGCAAGGAAGGGCAATATTCATATGAATTAATGTGTATACATATCGAGTTACCTCAAAAATTTCGTGTAACATTCCTTGATGCGAAGTCGTTGATGATAGTTTCAATATCAATTTCATCCAACAATCCCTTCTCAATGCATAATGTTGCCAATCCATTCAACCTCTCTTGTGACATTGCAGATCTCAAATTGTTCTTCAACAATTTTAATTTTATAGGTCTCAAAGTAATCCATTATGCCTTTTATCTGCTTCATGGCAGAAGAATGCACATAGATGACGACTGCAATTTTTGCTCACTTTGTTGATAACAAATAGAATGTCAAGCCAAATAACCATGGAAAAAATAAATTCAAAGTTGCCAAGAGCATCAAATAAATTATTTGCATCACTCCTATCCTTGGATCCAACTTCTGGATCTTCACTTAACGCATGTAAAGCCGCCCTTAGCTAAGGAGCTTGATATCTAATTGCTGCAACACTTTTAATCCGACTCTCCCAACGTGTGTTGCATAATGATTTCACAGTTAGACCATCAACATGGTTACATGGAACCGCTAACTGATGTTTGATGAAGTGTGGTGCCCAATTGCCGATCAGGTCTGAGGGAAGATGATTAGGCGATCAGATCCAACGTGAATGCGTGATCAAGGAAGGGAAAAGGATCAGGGAGGCCTCACCTGGAAATTGGAAGGCAGGGATGCCAAGCGTCAGGCAGGCCCTCCCGTGATCGCTTTCGCTTCGTGAGGGAATCACCGAGCGGCGGGAGGGAATCACCGAGGCCGAGCGTCGGCGTTGCGTCCGTGAGCAAGGTCACGACGGTGAAACGATCTAGAGACGGTGTCGTCGGCGCGACCGCACGGCTTCTGGTTCTGGGCCTTCTGTCGTATGGACGTATCAGTGTATATGAATCACGTATATGCGTACATGTACATTTTTTTTGAGTTTTTTTGAGTAAAATATGCATACATGTACATACTAGTACTTACCTACTGCCTACTAGGGGGCCATGAAAAAAAATGGACCTGGGAGTGTTTAGTTCCCATGCATACTCAAAAAAGTTGCTACAGTTTCCTGTCACATCAAATCTCTTAACGCATATATAAAGTATTAAATCTAGGTAAACAAAACGACTAATTGTACAGTTTGGCTGAAAAGTTCGAGATGAATCTTTTGAGGTTAGTTAGTCTATGGTTGGACAATAATTATCAAATACAAACGAAAAGTGCTACAAAGAGCCCAACCCAATATATTTCACCAACTAAACACCCCCCAAAGAAGCTAAAACGATTTATAAGACTAGTGGCGAGATATATAGGAATTCCTAGTTTCTGATATGAAGCATACTTGGGCTTTTAGTTGATTGGAGCAAGCAGGCGAGGTGCGTCGTCATGGCAGTTCCATGCAAGGAACGTCATGGCCCCCCTGGCGCCCTTGAGGCCGACACCGTGGTCCTTGGCCTGAGCAGGTCAGGAACGAGCACCTTGGTGACTGAAGAATAGGGGGCACTTGAGCTTGGGAAGAATCAGGTGGTTGAGGAGGAATCGTCTAGGAGCAGGATCTAGATGAGGGATCTCGGGGGATTAGGGATTGGAGAAGGTAGGATACTATGTTCTAGCAAGAACTTCTTAGGAAGAAGTACTTGAAAATAAGACCATCGGTGAAGTTGAGTGGAAACCAGGAGACTCACATTTTTGGTCAGGCCTTATGAAGGTCAAAGATCGTTTCCTTCATCTGTCTACTTTTAACCATCGTAATGGTACATATGTTAGATTCTGGGAGGATAGACAGCTAGAAAAATCCAGCCCCAAAGAACAATACTCATCCCTATCCAATATTTGTAGGAAGAAACACATTTTCAGTAGCTAGTGTCGTGATCTCTATAGCCCTTAATATCTCTTTTAGAAGAGCATTAGTTGGGCAAATTTATTTAAATGGAATGACTTAGTTATGAGGATTGCATTTGGGTGATTGGATGACCAACAAGATTCCATTAAGTGAAGCTTTTCAAAACTAGGATCTTTTCGCTGTACAATTGAACCAATTTGCCTTGCCTCTAAACAAATCAATATGGAAGTTAAAAATACCCTTATAATCAAGATTTTTATCTGGTTCATACTAAAAGGGGTAATTTTAACGAAAGACAGCTTATTAAGAAGCCATTGGAAAGGAGGATGTTGTTTTTTGTGACAACAAGGAAACCATCCAAAACATCTATTTTGATTGTCATGTGGCGAGAATTGTCTAGAGTTATTACTATGACTTTTGGTTTTGAACCTCCTACACAAGTAGAAGATTTATGTGACCAACATATGGGTTCTTTAATTTGTATGGAAAAAAGTGTAATTTTATTGTCTGTTTGGCTTTATAGAAATGATGTGACTTTTGACAAAAGAAGATTATACTTTTTTTGCAGGTTATTTTTTAAAGCAACTTATTAGACTCGTTTCTAAAACATTCTGCAAAAGGAGAGCAACAAATCACCTTTGAAGTGGGCATGTTGAAATTTGAAGACTTTAGCCATGAAGATCTTCACCAAGCATGAGTGGTTGTCTTTTAAAAGAATTAATCCTTAGATAGACACTCACTTGATTGGTTTCGCTTTTTAGAGTTTGAAACTGTAATAAGAATTGGTTGTGTGGATAGGCCGAATACAAATTCCTGAGGTGGACGCTTATAGAATACAAATTCCTTTTCAAAAAAAAAAAAAAAAAATATAGATATGATGTCGATTCTGAATAAAATGTGTTGATGGGAGTTCGATGGGCTGTATGTATCCTGCCTGCCCAACCTGGGCCCGGGCACGGAAATGGCTCACCCCGCCCGTGTGTGCGCAACATATAGGACTGCCTGGCCGTCGGATGCAAATCTACGGCACAGCCACGTTAAACATTTCTGGCGGCCGTCTCTCTTCTCCAACGCGGGCGGCGGCGGCGGCGGCGGCGCCGCTCCTCCTCTCTCCACCTCCTTCTCCCCCGCGCGAATGCCGGCGTCGAGAGATGGTGGCCAGGCGCGCCGTGGTACT
Organism: Hyparrhenia diplandra; assembly: GCA_015847255.1. NCBI lineage: Eukaryota > Viridiplantae > Streptophyta > Magnoliopsida > Poales > Poaceae > Hyparrhenia > Hyparrhenia diplandra. Next base: position 155,565 of record JADLZK010007854.1, read on the forward strand.
TCGCCGGGCGCTTCGCGTGCGGCAACGCACGCACGCGGCTCCCGTCGAGGGGCTCCACCTGCGGCTCCCTTTGGGCGGAGCCACACACGCCTACAGCAAAGGCGGCGGGGACGGCGGTCCAGCTCACGACCGCCCCGAGGCGCACTAAGCGCGCACGTGCCGGGTCCGATGGCGGCGCACGTATGCTGTTTGGTCAGATCCGGCCGGGCGTGCGCATGGGCATGGCAACGTCCTCATCGCTCGTGCAGTTAAGGGCAACTCCGGCCGGCTCAGCGGCGCCGGTGATCCACGTGTGGCGGCTTCAACTCGTCCCGTGAGCGGCTACATGGCGAGTATATAGAGGTGAGTTTGCTCAACGTGAGGTTACCGTTAGTTTCAAAACTTATAGTTAGATTCGGAACATTGAGGAATTTATTTGAAGATTTTTGGGAAGGTTGGCCGGTGAGGCTTGCGAGAAGGTTGGTTGGTAAACATTGAGAATGGTTCGAGAAGGTTGGCCGGTGAGACTTGGGATGACAGCGGCTCGATCTATCTGGACACCAATGGAAGGTTAGATATATAATGATCATGGTGCATGCATGTACGGTCACAACTAGCTAAAGCTAACCTGTGTTTATATATGCTTGAAGGACGAACGCAGAAGCTAAATGCCCTCATATCACGCAGATGTGTAAATATGTGTTTGTGATTCCTTCATATAAAGGGCGTACTCAGTGCCGTAGGCTCCCGCAATGCGCGGGGTCTGGGAAAGGGTCTCCAGACATGCTTTTTTACATGCCTAAGATGAACGTTGAGTTGTGTCTGTGCTGGAGGTTGAGCCACGTCTCTAATGAGCGGATTTCTTTTGTTCTCAAATGCTGTGCATCTTTTTTTGTATTGAGAGAAAAACAGTTCCTTACAAATAAGACCATCTCATTCCAGGCTGAGCTATAATGAGCGGATATAACATAGTGAGATCGAGATGAAGGTTGAGCCACGACTCTATCTACCGGACGTGACATAGTGAGATAGAGTCCAGATCAGGAGACAGTTTGATTGTTCTGTCTCCAAGTATTTTGTCCTCTCTTTTTTCCAACGAAAGAAAAAAAAAAAGCAAATGACTAGGCAGTCAGCTGCAGCATCCATGCAGTTTTTTCTGACCCAGCAAACTTCTATATGTTTGACTTCTATTTCTTTTCTGGGGACATTTGACGTGATCCCTTTGCTGAAATGAGGACCACAAAGTTAGGCAAGCCAAAACGATTAACTTCCGTGCTGAAAGTGAAAGATGACTGACTTTTGCACCAAAATAATTCAACTTCCTCTCTTTATGTCTCTCCCGTTCTCTTGTAGGTTAGTGATTGATCCTAACCAGACGCAACTCCTCCCACCCACTCCAGGTTGACTGGATTCAACAAGGTCTGATCTTCAGCCATTCATGCTTGCTTCTTTCTACCTTCCTCATATTCGGGTAATAATCCTCCGACAAATTTAATCTGTTCAAAATTTGTTCAGTACTTGTTTGGGAGTCAGATTTTTTAATTTGAAACGAAGCTCTAGAAATCGAATTGATTTGTGGGAGTCACGTGTGCACAGCTTTATGTGTTTTTTCTTTTTCCGCGTCTTCTATGTTCAGCAAGTTAACGAAGAACAACTCTCTTTATTGCTGGTCACTCATCATCTGGAGCAGCCTATCGTGGTAACCCTCCACTTAATTTTACCATTTTAAATAAAGTTTAAAATCTTGCTTTTGGAAGTTCAGATTGTTCAGCAGAATGCTAGATCTGAAATTTGATCTGATTTGTGAAATTTGTGACTTCGAGATCTCAAGCAAGTGCATACAACGACCATGGCAGAGGCTGTTGTGGGGGTGCTGATCAGCAAGCTCAGTGAGGCCTTGGCAAACGAGGCAGCTGCCTATGGTGTATCCCTGCTGTCCAAGGAAGCTTCTGCCCTCAAGGGTATTTTTGGTGAGATTCGAAAAGCTGGGAGGGAGTTGGAGAGCATGAAGGCCTACCTGCGTGAGTCGAGAGAAGTTCAAGGATACTAATGAGACCATGGGCATTTTCATCAAGAATATCCGGGAATTATCTTTCCGGATCGAGGATATTGTCGGCGAGTTCATGTACAATCTTGAGGATGACAAGCGTGGAGGATTTGCTGCCAAGATGATGAAGAGGATCAAGCATGTAAGGGTTTGGCGCCGTCGGCTCATGACCTCCATGATATCAATGCCGAGCTTGAAGACGCTGCAAAAAGAAAGAACCGTTATGTTATCCCAGGAATGATTGGATGCACTTGGGCCCATCGACAATAATGCTAGATCCATCAATCAAAACTTGTATTTTGCAAGGGAAGATGATGTTGTGGGTATTGATTATAATGCAACCAAGCTCAAGCAGTGGCTAGTAGATGATCCGGAAGAAAAGAACTACAAAATAGCCACAGTATGGGGGGAATGGGTGGTGTAGGCAAAACTACTTTGGTTGATCATGTCTACAAGATTGTGAAACTGGATTTCGATCTTTGCAGCCTGGGTAAGCTGTGTCAAAGAGTTACCGGGTTGAAGACTTTTGCTAAAGAGGATCGCAAGAGAGTTTGGCATTATGGCGATGTTAATAACATGGAAATCGGAAGGTTAGTTGAGATCATCCGAAAACATCTTGAAGGTAAAAAGTATATCTTGGTTCTTGATGATGTTTGGGAAAAGGATGTATGGATTAATGATATTATGGAAGTCTTTCCAACTAATTGTACCAGCCGGTTTGTCTTCACATCAAGGAAATTTGAAGTTGCATCATTGGCAACTCGTGATTGTGTTATTAAGCTGGAACCTCTAGAAGAAAAACACTCTTGGAAGTTATTCGCAAAGGCTGCTTTTCGGAATAGTGATGACAAAAGGTGCCCCTCCGAGTTACTGAGGATTTGGCGGTAAAGTTCTTACAAAAGTGTGAAGGCTTGCCTATTGCCATTGCATGCATAGGGCGTCTGTTGTCCGTCAAACAACCAACATACTACGAATGGGATAGTGTGTACACATGGAGCTAGAATTGCAGTCAAATAATAATGTGATCCAAGGAGTCGATAGTATTCTAAAAGTAAGTTTGGAGGACCTTCATGAGGCGAAGAATTGCTTCTTACATTGTGCAATATTTCACGAGGATTCTGAATTGGGGAGGCGAAGATTAATTAGGCTTTGGATTACATCTGGATTCATCAAGGAAAAGGAGAACAAAACACTAGAACAAGTGGCAGAGGGATACTTGAATGATCTTGTAAACCGAAGCTTGCTACAAGTCGTGATGAAGAATGAATTTGGACGATTGAAGTGTTGCCGAATGCATGATATCATCCGCCATTTTGCCCTTGTAAAGCATCAAAAGAATGCTTTTGTACAGTTTATGAGGGCCATGGGACATTTTCAGTACATGAAACACGCAAACTATCAATAAATAGCACCAATATGGTACCGCTGAATCAATGCAGTGCGATGCAGCTCCGTGCAATCTATGTTTTTACAAGTTACGTTGATATCGATTTGTTGAGGACTATCCTTGCATCCTCAACATTGTTGTCAACATTGGATCTTCAAGGTACTAAAATCAAGATGCTCCCTAATCAGGTCTTGACTTGTTTTAATCTGCGTTTCTTGGGTCTCCGTGATCTTTGGAATTGAGACCCTACCGAGGAGGTTGTTGGAAGATTGCGAAACTTAGAAGTTTGGGACGCAGACCAACAGCGATCTACTATCTTTACCAAAGCATGTAGGAAAACTGAAGAAGCTTAGGTACCTGTATGCAACCTGTAAGTGTCAATGAAGGATTTTTCTTGCATCATCGTGGAGTAAAGGTGCCTAGGGGCATAATAAAGAACCTCGACAGGACTGCATGCTCGCAAAAGGTAAAGCTAGCTCGGAGACTCTCCGTGATGTTGCGGCTTTGACGGATTTCTGAACATTTCAGTTGATGGCGTGACAAGTGAGCACTTGTTGGTCCTGCATAGTGCTCTCCGGAAGATGAGCAATCTTGTCCATTTGTCAATTGGTATGTCAAATGAAAACGAAGTGTTGCCATTGGAACAACTTAGTTTACCACGAAACTCTTAGTAAACTAGTACTTGGCTGGGCAATTTGGAAAAGAAAAGGATGCCTGAGATTCTCTCTTCTTGGTTGCACCTTAACAATCTCACTTGTCTATGGCTCAGGTTCTCCAAACTTGATGAGAACTCATTTCCTAGCCTCATGGTGTTTGCGTAATTTATGCTTTCTATCACTTTCTAAGGCTTACAATGGGAAGGCATTATGCTTCTCTGCACAGTCATTTCCTAAACTGAGAGAACTACAGATAAAAGGTGCTCCACAGCTCAGCCAAGTAGAAATAGAAGAAGATGCAATGGGAAGTCTTGTTAAGCTATATTTTTCAGGGTGCCCTAAACTGAAGCGCCTCCCTCATGGCATTAAATACCTTAGGACGCTTGATGAATTATATTTAGAAGATGCTGCTGATGAGCTTATAAAGATCCTTAGGCTGGAAGGCGAATTAAATGAATGCAAGGAAGAGCTAATGAAGATAAGCCACATTAGAAGGGTTCATTTTAGTGCAATTGGGGAAGACACTTGGCAAAGAATTGTAAGCAAAGAAGGGAATGCATTCGCTGAATAAAGGCTTGGATCCTAAGCTACTATTTCAGGAGTTCACATACAAACAGGTATGGTTTTTATGTACACTGCTTCTTGTTTATTGTACCAGCCAGAACACATCATTTTATTGTTTAGTCCGTTTCATTTCCTAAGGTTGCTGCTGTCTTTGTTGGTCTGCTTTGGACCCTTGGTGATTCATCAGTTCAGGGGCAAGTGAACATGTATTGAGCTAGCCATCGAGGAAGCAGACACCCAGCCATCATCAGCAGGGGAAGTGAATGAATTCTCTTCATGGTTGCAGATTGCAGGATAGAGTGTCAATCCAAATTTACTAAATCTGTTTGTGAATTAAGGGCAAACACTGTTGTGATTTTAGTTGCTTGGTCATGTCATTTGGGAATTAAAGTCTGACAATCCAAATTATGAGTTTGTAATAAGCTTGTCAGATTCTTTACTTCTCAGTTTTGCTGTACATAACTTTCTTGTTTGACGATCCTTTCTGTTCTGAGATAAAACTCAAAGTTCCAGTCAGCAGTACATTTTTAATCGGTGTTATTAGCCTAAAAGGTGACTCCTGTAGTTCTATGGCTTTATAATTCTAGTTATTTTGAGTGATCTCTTCCTCCTTGCCGCTGCTCCCACTCCCACCTGGCTGCTTGTGCTTCCCATAGCCGCCGCACTGTCGCCACCATCACCTCCCTCGTTCCACTCTTACGGGCTAGACCCAGTCCCAAACCCAAAAAGTGCCCTCCTCTCTCCTGTGGCCTCGGGGTCATGGAGGAAACATATGCTGCCTCGTCGACTCTGTTGGCGCGCACAAGCTGGCACTCCAGGCTCTCCGATTAGCCCATCACTCTGCAAAAATCACTCTGCAAATAACGGTTGGATTTTGTGATCGCCTCGGTTAATAAAAGACCATCACTCTGCAAAAATCGTTTTGTGCAGTAGTGATAACTCAGCCTAGCCCATTAGAATTGATCCATACACAACCACCATACCATCTTCTCCTGTCACTTTCTCTAGTTCACGCCGAAGCCCTATTTTGAAGTGGTTTTCAAGGTGGTTTGATCCTTATTTAATTGCAAAATCCCATGAATGCCAAATAAGATATTTTAAATCATGAAAGATGTCTATACATTTCTAAAATTGAAGAAAAAAACCATAAATTTAAGAATGTCTTGGCACACTTCCTAGAAGGTTTCGAAGGGTTAGCATGACTCGCATCGGTATCAATTTTTGGTGTGGATTGCCCACAGTTGTTTAGATCTACCTACTTTAGTCTTTATTTTTAGGCACTGGTGCACACAATATAGTTGTCAAAATTCGATTTCATGCTAATAATCTTGGCAAAAAAGCACAATTAGTCATTGGCGTCAACATTTCTATGACTTGCATGTTTGAAGTCTTATGATTTGATTGCACACGATTTTGATAGCCTTAGGGTGAACCGCGTCTCTTGATATTGCAGACGCGGCCAATGAACTTGCAGTATTGACAGCCGAGTTCAGTTTCCCAATGTTTATTGTCTGAGAGTTTATGGATGCAGGACACAAAAAATTGAAGTGGATTTTCTCAAAAAAGAAAAGAAAAAAATAAATCTGAACCATCTTCTTTTAGGTGGGACCAGCATGTAAGTGACGTATGCCCCCCTGTCTTCCTCCCTTCCACTACTGCTCTGGCCGTCTCCCATGGCCACCGCCGCCGCACTCCACCCCATCCACCTCCCTCTTTCCCACTCGCACTACCACCCATCCCAACCCTAGCCTCGGGCCTCCTCCGTAGGTGGAGAACCAAGCCCATCCCGCTAGCTTGCCCCAGCCCAGAGGCCAGACCAAAAAGGCAGCCTCCTCTCTCGCCTGCTACTGCAGGATCATGGTGCAGCATTGCAGCCTCATCGCCTCGGTGGTGCGGGCCTACGGCCACCGCGGCCTCGCCGATTCCGTTGGCGCACTCGAGCTGGCGCTTCGGAGGCCGTCCGACGAACAGGTGGTGTGCGGCGGTGCGGCACTTCCTCATCAGCGATTCAGTATGTGGTTAATTTGTCAATACAGCTTTCGCTAATTGGTTTTACCTAATACGGGAGACATGGAACTAAATGTGCGTTCGTGTGTACTTGAAGGAGGAATTCCTCTCGTCCAATCCAGGTGCTTGTCGTTGTTCCTGTGCGCGAGGCGTCCAAGACGCTTGGGAGTTGAGATGCGGCATCTAGTCCTTTCGTCCTCTCCCAGGTCTGTAATCCAAGTGCGAGAGCCTTTAATTTTCGTTTTGCTGGAAACTAAGGTCTTGTATCTTTGGTTCTCTGAACCTGGTATATATGCTGTCACAGAGACAGAGTAGTTGGTGGTCTGATCCTAGCCTACTACAAGCCCTTCAGTTTCATCTGCTCAATGAAGCAAAATGTCCCTTTTGCCTAACTGAGCTACCAACACATACTGAATATGGTATTCATTTTCTTGAGCTTGCTACATTACTGTGCAGTGATAAGCGTATTGGTAAGAAGCACATCTACACACATATGCTCTATTTTCTGGGAAAGAGCAAGTTTGGGTGCACCGATTCAAGAAATAACTAGTCTGTCAACTACTGCACCGATTCAGATTTTTAAACACTGCATATTCTTATGCTATCTGTATACCTCTTTTTTGGAATAGCCCATTTATTTGTCCTAATAATTGGCTGTAAACAGACTGCTTGTTATAATGTATACATAGCACACTTGTTACTATGTGAGAAGAACAAACAATATGAATATATAAGACCAACCATAACAATGCACCAAAGCTAGCATGAACTGTCATGACCAACAAGGACAAGTGACAAATGATCCATTTGGAAAAACAATGATCTCATCGCCTAGCTACTAAGAAATGTAAGGCCAAAGGATACAAGAACAATCACTAGTAAAAAAAGGCTTATATCCTGTCACCTGACCCCTAAATAAATCCTGGCATTGGTTTCTCCATCATCTCACTCATTTCTCTACTGTTGGCTACACAAGTCAATCAACGCAAAGGACAAGAAGATAATTAGTCATACTAGCATCAGTGTCAGACCAACATTGTGAAGACACTTCCCACGAAGCTGCAATTATCACTTTTTGTTCACTGTTCAAGGGCCTCATGCAGCATCTTCTCGCATGACACAACTCCTTGGCTCCAAAGAATAAGGGTGCAATTGGATTCAGCAATAGCAAATCCATCTGCAATGCATGCTTGTTTCCCAGCTTCACAGCTTGTCCAGGTATCAAATTTAACCAGTTCAAAGTTTGTTCAGTTTTGGTTCCAAGGTTCAGATTGTTGACCAGAAAACAAGCTCCACAAACTGGACTAAATTCGATGTTGAAGGAGCGCATCTAGTGCACTGATTGGGTTCAACTAGCAAGAGATTTTTCTTGATCTCCTTCATTCCTCCAAGCCGCTAGAAGCTTCAGCTTCCTCTTTTAGTTGTGTCACTAGTCATCATCCTCTGGCCCTGCATAGTCATTGTTTGTCATATATGCAACTCCTCCCACTCCGTTGAGGCTTCCATCTTGACTGTGGATGCAACAAACAACACTGACCTGCAACCAATTAAGCTTTCTTTCTGGCTTCCTCATATTCAGGTATTATCCTGTGTCAAAGTTAAGTACTCATTTGCATGTCCAGATTCTTACGCTGAAAACAAGTTCTAGAAATTGACATGATTTGTGAAATCCACGCATGTACAGATTGAGGGGGGGTTTTTTTCCACATGTCTCCTCTGTTCAACAAGTTAAAGAAGAACCACTTTATTAGTTGCTTCTCTGCGGGCATACCTCCTCTAACAAGTTGAAGGCTTGAAGCGCACTATCAACGTGTACTTGTTTGCATCTTCTATTCAGGTAACCCACCCATAATTTCACCAGTTCAAAATAAAGTTTGGAATCGTTGCTTTGGATGTCCAGATTATCCACTAGAAGCTAGCTATGAAAATTGAACAGATTTCTCAAATTTGGGTATGGCAGCGTTCTCAGCACTCAAGAAAGTCCACACAATCATCATGGCCGGGGCTGTTGTGGGAGTGCTGATGGGCAAGCTCGGTGTGGCCTTGGCGAACCAGGCAATAGACTATGGTGCATCTCAGCTTTCTTCCAAGGAAGCTTCTGCTCTCAAGAGTCTCTTTGGTGAGATCAGGAAAGCCAAGGATGAGCTGGAGAGCATGGAGGCCTACCTGCATGAGTCAGAGAAGTTCAAGGATACTGACAAGACCACTGACATCTTCATCAACAAGATCCGGAAACTATCTTTTCAGATTGAGGATGTTGTCGATGAGTTCATGTACAAGCTAGACAACGACAACCATGCTGGGTTTGCAGGCAGCATGACGAGGCGGATCAAGCATGTCAAGGCTTGGCACCGCCTAGCTCACAAACTTCATGATATCAATGCTGAGATTCAGGAAGCTGCAAAAAGGAGGGCCCGTTATGTCATCCCAGGAACACAGGGACGCGCTAGGAATAGTGGCCATCTTGAGGGATCCACCAATCAAAATTTATTTTTTGCAAGGGAAGAGGATGTAGTGGGCATTGAAGATAATGCAACCAAGCTCAAACAGTGGCTAGTGGGTGATCTGAAAGAAAAGAACTACAAAATAGCCACAGTGTGGGGAATGGGTGGCATAGGTAAAACTACTTTGGTTGACCATGTCTACAAGATTGTGAAACTAGATTTTCATGTTGCAGCCTGGGTAACTGTGTCACAGAGTTACCATGTTGAAGACCTTCTAAAGAGGATTGCAAAAGAGTTTGGCATCATAACTGATGCTACTAACATCGAAATTAGAGGCTTAGTTGAGATCATCCGGAAACATCTTGAAGGTAAGAGGTATATCTTGATTCTAGATGATGTTTGGGAAAAGGATGTATGGATTAACAATATCATGGAAGTCTTTCCAACTAATTGTACCAGTCGGATTGTCCTCACATCAAGAAAGTTTGAAGTAGCATCATTGGCAACTAGCGATTGCAGAATTAAGATGGAACCTCTAGGAGATAAGCACTCTTGGGAGTTATTCTGCAAAGCAGCTTTCGGAATAGTGATGACAAAATGTGCCCGTCAGAGTTACATGATTTGGTTGCAAAGTTCTTACAAAGGTGTGAAGGCTTGCCTATTGCCATTGCATGCATAGGGACGTCTATTGTCTTTCAAACCACTGATATATTCTGAATGGGATAGTGTTTACAAGGAGTTAGAATTGCAGTCAACTCATAATGTGATCCAAGGTGTCGATAGTATTCTAAAACTCAGCTTGGAGGACCTTCCATATGAACTAAAGAACTGCTTCTTACATTGTGCAATATTTCCAGAGGATTATGGACTGATGCGGCGAAGATTAATTAGGCACTGGATTACTTCTGGATTCATCAAGGAGAAGGAGAACAAAACACTAGAACAAGTGGCAGAGGGGTACTTGAATGATCTTGTAAACCGAAGCCTACTGCAAGTTGTGACGAAAAATGTATTTGGACGAGTGAAATGTTGCGAATGCATGATGTTATCCGCCGTCTTGCCCTTGACAAAGCAGCAAAAGAATGTTTTGGTAATATTTATGATGGTTCTGGGACACTTTTGGTAGAAGGGACACGTAGACTATCAATAAATTGCACCAATATGACATTGAATCCGTCTGGTGCGACAAATCTCCGTGCAATCTATGTTTTTGCAAGTTCTGCTGACATCAATTTGCTGAGGTCTATCCTTACAACCTCAACATTGCTGTCATCATTGGATCTGCATGGTACTAAAATCAAGATGCTGCCTAATGAGGTCTTCAGCTTATTTAATCTGCGTTTATTGGGTCTTCGACATACTCAAGTTGATATTCTACCCGAGGTCATTGGAAGATTGCAAAACTTAGAAGTACTGGATGCTGCAAGGACTCGTCTACTATCTTTACCAAAGGATGTAGCAAAACTGAAGAAGCTTAGGTACCTATATGCAACAGCACTAGTCAATGAAGGATCTTTCTGGCGTTACCGTGGAGTAAAGGTGCCTAGGGGCATAATAAAGAACTTGACTGGACTTCATACTCTTCAAAAGGTTAAAGCTTGCTCAGAGATTCTACACGATGTTACAGCTTTGACCGACTTACTGAACATTTTCAGTTGACGATGTGACAAGTGAGCACTCGTTAATCTTGCGTAGTGCTGTCCTTAACATGAGAAATCTTGTGCATTTGACAATTACTATGTCAAATGAAAATGAAGTGTTGCCATTGGAACAACTCAGTTTACCTGAAACTCTTAGTAAACTTGAATTGACAGGGCAGCTGGAAAAGAAAAAGGTTGCCTGAGATTTCTCTCTTCCTGGTTGCACCTTAACTATCTCATTGGTTTATCTCTCATGTTCTCCAAACTTGATGAGAACTCATTTCCTAACCTCATGGTGCTGCGTAATTTATGCTCACTTCACCTTTCTAAAGCTTACGATGGCAAGACATTATACTTCTCTGCGCAGTCATTTCCTAGACTGAGAGAACTATATATATCGGGTGCTCCACAACTCAGCCAAGTAGAAATAGAAGAAGATGCACTAGGAAGTCTTGTTAAGCTATGGGTTGCAGACTGCCCAGAGCTGAAGCGCCTCCCTCGTGGCATTGAGAACCTTACGACGCTTGATGAACTATATTTGGTAGATGCTGCTAATGAGCTTATAAGGATCGTCAGGCATGAAGGTGAAGCAGATGAATGCAAGGAAGAGCTATTGAAGATTAGCCACATTAGAAGTGTTGTTTTTTCAGAGTAAGGGGGAAAACTTTTTGCAAAGCATTGTAATCAGAGAAGGGAATGCAATCGCTGGCTGAAGGCTTGGATCCTAGCTGCTATTTCAAGAGTTCACGTGCAAGGTATGGTTTTTACGCTGGTTCTGTTTATTGGGACCGGCTAGAACACACTGCCATTCCTAATTAAATGTCTCCTTGATATCATTTTCGTCAGGTTGCTACTGCCTTTGTTGGTCTGCTTTGTTCAGTTCAGCCAGTTGGTGCACATGTATTGAGCTAGCAATCGAGAAAGCACTAGACATCCGCTCATCAGCAAGGGAAGTACCTGAATAATAGATTGTCAATACAAATTTGTAAATCGTTTTTGCGAATTAATTGCAAACACTGTTGTGATTTTATTTGCTCCTTCATGTCGTTCTTGTTTAATCTCTGGTCCTAAGATATTGGCTTGGTGTCCATAGATGAGGCATCCCCCTGGTTTGTAATAAGCTTGTCAGACGTTTTACTTCTCGTTTTGCAGAGCTTCATTTTTTTTTTGTCTGTCGATGCTTTCTGTTGGGTGTGGGACCAAAACTTTTAAGTTCCAATCAGCAGTATGTTTATGACGAATAATTTGACCGAATCAATGGAACGTAATGGGGTGTGCACACTTGGATCTCGGTTGGGGTTGGTGGAGTGTCATGGTTTGGAGTTAGTGGTGGTTCTCTTTTCCTTCTTGTTTTTGGAGTTGGTGTGGTAAGAAAAAGCCACATGCATTAATTGATGCAGAGATTGAGATATTAATATATTCTCTTTTAAATTAAAAAGAGAATAACCAAATTAGTATCTTTATGGTGCTTTTTGGAAATTGGCAATTGTTATGCTCTTTTTAGTTGGCAACATGAGTATGCATACCCTGCCATCAGTTACTTAATATACAAGAATAGTTTTATAATGCATTAACCTAGGGAATCGGATGAGGTATCATCAAGTTGGAGGCACACTACTTAGAAGATTTGGAAGAGTTTGCAATTGCATGACTGTGTGCTTCGGATTGCATTACCTGTGGTTGTTTGAGTTACTGTCTCATCTATCAAGAATGAGCTTATTTTTATTCTTTTTTTTTTGTACATGCACTGTAAATTATATAAGTTGTGGTTATTAAAATTCCAATTCGTCTTAATAATCAGGGAAAAAAGGGTTGATTAACCATCAACATCTCTATCAATTGGATGTTTGAAGTCTTATTATTATTTTAAAAAAGTCTTATTATGGTTTGATTACACATGATTTTGGTAACCATGCATTAGACGCAAGGGTGAACCAGGTCGCAGATGCAGCCAATGAACTTGCAGCATTGGACGGACAGGTCTATTGAGCACAGGAATCACACCGAAATTTCACAAGAATTGGTTTATTTTTTAAAAAAAAAACACAGGAAATAGGCAAAATTTCTCAGAGAGTTCGACTTTTCACCGGTTCGAAATGTTGACGTCCGTTTAAGTTTGCAGGACAGAAAGTTTGAAAAGTCTCGGCGTCTCGTTACAGGCGACTTCGAAGTCGGTTCCCAGGCGGTTTTAGAGTTCTTCGCTTGCTCTCTCGATCTCCTCAGTTTCTTGCTCTGATCTCGATCGGATTTCAGGGCTGAATCCAGTTTTCCCATCTTTCTTCAACGTCCACTTCCAAATTCTCCGCCGAGCCCAACCCAAATTTGCTAACCCAACTGGTTCGTCGGTGCTGTGGCGGCCCCAGGGCCGATCGCCATGGACAAGATGGCGGACTTAATGAAGAACCTGAATTTGTCGGCTGCGGAGAAGAAGAAGGTGAAGCTTGGGGAGGATGTGATACAAAGGGGAGTTTGGGTAGCGATCTACATAGAGCGTTCGGGAAGTTCTTTCATGCGAGAAAAGCGTTTGTGCTGATGTGATCGAACAGGCGTTAGGGTGGATTTGGTGCCCAATGAAAGGCACTGAATGTAAGGATCTTGGCGACAATCATTTTCTTTTTACTTTCGGTCAGGCAGCGGGAAGAGAAAATCTCTAGATGAAGGTCCTTGGATGATATCAAACAAACTCTTAGTTGTGGCAGATTTTGATGGTTCAAAAACCATTGATGAAATTTCCTTTGATTTCATCCCGATATGGGTTCGGGTGGCGAACTTGCCAATGGGATTGATGAATGGAGCCTTGCCGGGCCATTGGTGAGGAGATTGGGGAGTTCATGGAGATGGAGAAGGAATCGGACCCAAAAAAGAGTTCTTGGCGGGCAGGTCTTTCGCCTTAAAGTGAAGCTTGATATTCGCAAGCCATTGATGAGGGGTGTTACAGTGTCATTGGATGAGAAGGAGGAAGACCGCTGGTGCCCTTTGTCGTATGAGTTCCTTCCCGATTTTTTGCTCTTGTTGTGGCATTATTGGCCACACGCAGACAAAGTGTGCCCTTTGAATGTGGAGAAGAAAGCTGCACGGGTCTTTGGAAGAGAACCGTTTCATCCCACCAAAGAGGAGGTATGGTGGTGCGGGTCGAAGGTTTTTGGCAAGCAATGGTAGTGGTGGAGCAATGAGAACCCGGCTAGGGAGATAGGAGTTACGGTGGGAGATCGCGAAGTGATGCTATGACATGGAGGAAGTCTCCAGAGAAGATCATGGGGGTTGCAGAGGAGAGAGGGGAAGAAAAAGAGGTGGAGAAAAATCTTTCAAAGGTAGCCAGTAAGGAAGTTGTGGCACGTGAGGATGCCCTTTCTCTTGAGCAAAAGACTTTTGATTCGCAGAAAGATGGGAAGAAGGAGACGGGCGACGTGAACAGTGCTCTACACGCCATGCACGTGGCTGAGACATCATCCCCAGAAGAGCAACCTAATGCAACGGTGCAACCGTCTAAAGCTAGGGGGAAGGGGACGTATAAGAAGATGTAGAGAGGGGAAGTGAGAAGCCCGAAGGGGAATGTGTCGCTAGGAGTTGGCACCAAAAGGGGTGCGGATGATGATATGCTGATTGACGGTGTGGTGACATCGAAGAAGGTGAGGACGGGAGTCGGAGAGCATTGTCTCGGATATCGTACTTGTGAAAGCGGGGCTGTCGGAACAGCTCCGCGGGGCCCAATGAAAATCATAGCATGGAACCGGCGTGGATTGGGGAACGGCGCGGTAGTTCGAGGCCTTTCGAGCCTTCGAAGGAGGAGGACCCCGACATCTTGTTCTTGTCCGAAACCAAAATGGACAAGCGCGCAAGATTGATGGTTTTAGGTGGAAATTGGGATTAACAAATATGATGGCGAAAGATTGTGAAGGGAGAAGTGGGGGTTTGGCAATTTTCTGGCGGCGAGGTGTGGATGTACATGTCCACATGATGTCTAGATTCTACATTGATGCGGATGTGACGGAGGAGGATGGTTTTGTGTGGCGTTTTACTGGCTTCTATGGGGAGCCGGATCGAAAATTCCTATCTTGGAAGGCATTGAGAGTTTTGAATGCGGCGAGACGTCATCCGTGGCTGTGCATGGGTGATTTTAATGAGATCTTGCTTGGTGGAGAGAAAGAAGGAGGTCCACCAAGATCGCAAGCTTGTATGGACGCTTTCAAGGAGGCTCGGATGATTGCAGTATTTCGATCTAGGTTTCGCGGTGATCCTTTCACATGGTGGAACAACAATCATGTTGATGCAAGCTATGTTCGTGAGAGATTGGATCGTGCAGTGGCGGATAGTGAGTGGAGGGGCGATTCCCAACCTACAAGGTTACAAACGGTGACCCAAAGCATTCAGACCACCGTCCGGTGATTGTGGAGACTGATTGGGGGTCGTCTCAACCATTGAGGAGGGCTGGTAATCCAACTTTTCGTTTTGAGGCTGGGTGGGTACAGGAAGATCAATGTGCTGAGATTGTTAGTAATGCGTGGAAGCTTTCTATTGGAGCTAGGGGGGTAAGGTTGAAGATGCTTTGAAGGGTGTGGCGCTTGACCTCCAAGATTGGAGTAGAAACATCTTGGGAGACTTGGAGAAGCGTATAAAAAGAGCTCGCAAAGCTTTAGAGGAGAGAAGGCGGGGAGCTATCGACAACAACATAGCTGATCGTGTGGAGTTGCTGAAATTTAAACTGGAGAGATTGGAGGAGCAGAAAAAATTTATACTTTGGAGGCAGCGGGCAAAAGTTCATTGGTTGGAGAAGGGAGATAAAAATACAAAATATTTCCACCAGTATGCTAGTGAAAGGAAGAGGAGAAATAGAATTCAGAAGATTGTGCTTGATGATGGGCGTGTGATGGAAGAGGAGGGTGACATGGTGGGGGCGGTGACTAATTTTTATAGTGACTTGTTTGCCTCAAGTGCAGGTGGGAATGTGGATGATCTGCTACAATGCATTAATCCCGAGTCACGCCCGTGATGAATGGGATCTTGTTAGAGGAGTTTTCTGATGAAGAAATCAAACAAGCATTGGATAGTATTGGTAATTTGAAGGCACCTGGTGCTGATGGGATGCCAGCGATTTTTTATAAGTCCTACTGGGATATAGTAGGGGCTGATGTTATCCAGGAAGTGAAAGCCTTCTTGTTTGGTGGGACGATGCTGGAATCATGGAATAATACAGTGGTGGTGCTCATTCCTAAAGTGAAATGTCCTGACAAGCTCAAAGATCTTCATCCGATCAGCTTATGCAATGTCATATATAAAATTGCATCAAAGGTGTTAGCCAACAGGTTGAAAGTGATCCTACCTGATATCATTTCACAAAATCAAAGTGCCTTTGTTCCGGGTCGTTTGATCACAGATAATGTTCTCATTGCCTATGAGATGAATCACTTTATGCAGAATAAAAGAAGCGGGAAAGAGGGGTACGCGGCGCTCAAACTCGACATGAGTAAAGCATATGATAGGGTGGAGTGGACTTTTATGGAGAAAATTATGAGGAAAATGAGTTTTGCTGAAAGATGGATAAATCTGATTATGCAATGCATTGTTACAGTAAAATACCGTATTAAGGTGAATGGGGTCCTGACAGAACAAATTAGTCCAACAAGGGGGCTACGACAAGGGGATCCTTTGTCTCCTTACCTCTTTTTATTATGTGCTGAAGGCTTCTCAGGTCTAATCAATGACGCAGAGGAAAAAGGAAAAATACAGGGGGTGACTATATGTGATGGAGCCCCAAGTATCACTCATCTTTTGTTCGCAGATGACTCGTTGCTTCTCCTGAAAGCAAACGAAGAGAATGCAGCTCATCTGCGGCATGTGCTACAAATCTATGAGATGTGCTCGGGGCAAAAAATCAATAAGGATAAGTCATCCATCACTTTCAGTAAAAACACAAACGATCAGGATAGAAGAAGATTTATGCAGGTTATGGAGCTCACACAGGAGGGCTTGAATTCAAAATATTTGGGCTTGCCCACCTACATGGGGAAATCCAAGGCAAGTCTCTTTGCTTATTTAAAAGAGAGGTTGTGGAAGCGCATACAGGGGTGGAAAGAGAAGTTGCTGTCAAAAGCAGGAAAGGATACTCTTATAAAAGCAGTGGCACAAGCTATTCCATCTTATGCTATGTCATGCTTTGACCTGACAAAGTCCCTATGTGATGATATGATTAAAATGATTTGTTGCTTTTGGTGGGCTCAACAAGACAAAAGAAAATAAAATGCACTGGGTCTCCTGGGAAAATATGAGTAGAAGAAAGGAGCAGGGAGGACTGGGTTACAGAGACCTACACTTGTTTAATCTAGCTATGTTGGCTCGTCAGGGATGGAGAATCATACAATACCCAGAGTCCTTGTGTGCGCAGTTGCTTAAGGCAAAATATTGCAGGCATATATCGCCCTTACAGGCTGAAGAAGGACCGGGCATATCATACTCGGGCATATCATACTCTTGGCGTAGTATTTTGAGAGGACTCCAAGCCTTGCAACAAGGATTAATATGGCGTGTTGGGGATGGATCTCATATTAAGATTTGGGAAGATCCTGGATACAAAATGAATTCTCTAGGAGGCCGATTACCCCAAGGGGGCATGTCTTGGTGACAAAAGTTTCAGAACTACTGGACCCTGTGACTGGTTCATGGGATGAGGTGATGGTGCGTGAAATTTTTTTGGCCTGAAGATGTGCGGCATATTCTGTCAACACCCACAAATCCTAGTCATGATGATGCTTTGGCTTGGCATTTCGATCGTAAGGGTCAATTCTCAGTTAAGAGTGTCTACCATGTGCTTGATGATGTCAAACACAGGGCGAATGTCAGGCAAGAGGGTGAATCGAGCAACAATGGAAGTGATATGAAGCTGACAAAAGTGATTTGGCGCAAACTATGGAACCTTCCATGCAAACCCAAGGTGAAACATTTTGCATGGCGTCTGGCACGCAATAGTTTACCTCTGAAGATGAACATTCGTCGTCAGGGTATTCTCCTTGACACAATATGTCCAGTTTACAATCGGTTTGATGAGGATGGAGGCCATTGCTTTCTCAAATGCAAAATGGTACAGCGGTGCTGGTCTGGATTATCCTTGGAACCTATACATCAATTGCTATTGCTAAAAAGTTCAGCCTGGGAGGTGATTGTGGAAGTGATTCAGATGAAAGAGGACATGTGTATCAAGATTTTATTATTACTTTGGCGCTGGTGGGATGTGAGAAACAAAATAAATAAAGGGGAGAAGGGACTGTCAGGAGATATAGTTGCAGCGGCAGTCACACAACTCATGGCTGATTTGGGCAGAAAAAGAATTCAGCAACCGGCCTGTACACAGCCACCAATCCTCCCTGGCTGGTGTAAACCTCCAACAGACCTACTAAAGATTAATGTAGATGGGTCATTCGTTCGGTTCTTGCAGGTGCTGGACGTCTCGGTGCATTACCTGACGCTCTAATAGCTGAGGCAAATGCATGTAAGCAGGCTCTTCAAGCGGCCACTGACTATGGAATCTCAAGAATACAGCTAGAGACAGACTCAGTTGTTCTCAAGCAAGCTCTGCAGTCTACTTCGATGGACTTGGCGCCACGTGGAATGCTTATCAGAGATATCCGGTCCTTGTTGAGAGAACACTTTATATGTAATGCTGTTTTATCTGTTCCTAGAGCTTGTAACATAGTGGCTAATGATCTAGCTAAACTAGCGTTGAGTTGGGACCCAGGAGAGTTGCATGTCTGGCCCCCAGAATTTGTAAAAACAATTGTCACTCGCGATTCGGTCGAGTCCATGGTTGCAATGCAAAGGCCATAGAGCCATAGTTATTATCAAAAAAGTTTGCAGGACAGAAAGATAGTACAATATATATTCTGAGAAAACAAAAAACAAAAAGATAAAAGTACGAAACCACCATCCTTCCAGGTGGGACCAACATGTAAGTGACGTATCCACCCCTGTCTTCCTCCCTTCCAGTGCTGCTCTGGCCGGCTCCCATGGCTGCCGCCGCCGCCTCTCTCCACCCGATCCACCTCCCTCTTCCCCACTCGCACTCCCACCCATCCCAACCCTAGCCTCGGGCCTCCTCCGTAGGTGCAGCACCAAGCCCGCCCCCACTAGCTCGCCCCAGCCCCAGGCCAAAAAGGCACCCTCCTCTCTCGCCTGCGGCCGCGGGGTCATGGAGAGGGACCTTTGCAGCCTCATCGCCGGGGTGGTGCGGGACTACGGCCACCGCGGCCTCGTCGACTCCGTTTTCGCGCTCGAGCCGGCGCTTCGGAGGCCCTCCGAAGAACAGGTGGTGTGCGGCGGTGCGGCACTTCCTCATCAGCTATCCAACGGGTGGTCGGCCTCTCCCAGGTCTGTAATCCAAGTGACATAGGAGTAGCCTTTAACGTGCTGTATCTCTGGGTTGATGGTTTCTCTGAACCTTGTATATGATGTATGTTTGGTTTCTCTGAACCTGGTATATTGGTGTCACAGAGATCGACAGGGCAGTTGGCCGTCTCCTATCCTGCAAGTCCTTCAGTTTGATCAGATGATAAATGAAGCAAAATGTCCTTTCTGCCTAACCTTCCTAGCACATGCTAAATAAGGTACTCATTTTATACAGCTTTCTAGGCAGTGGTGACACATTATTATAGTAAGTAGTTCCATACATGTATGTTCTGTTTCATTTTCTTCAGGTTGTTGATGCCTTGCTTGCACTGCTTTGGTGCCTTGAGCTGAATGCTTTGGGGAGATCTAATAATGAGCTGCTGGGTTCCTGCAACAACGTTGCACAGTTTGGTGGACTGCTTAACACTGTGCAAGCCTAAATTCTAATGACCAAGTCAGTATAATGCTGTGTGACAGACAGCCCTCACTTAGTGGATGATGCATTAGGTGATGGCCCACGCATTGATTGGTGCTTTTAACCAAACAGCGTCCCATCACTGACAGATTAATGATTATGTAACTTTCAATCAGCCCCTAATACTACACGCACAGAGACGTTTTTTCACGGCTCCTTCCAGCATGACTTCCCCCTTTCCATCTCTGACGATAAAGCTCCTCCCACTCCCCAATGCTAACCGTGACTAAAAAGAAGGCCTTATCTTCAACTTCAACGCGTGTTTGTTCTATAGCTTCTCGTATTCAGGTAAATGAAGAAGTTTCAACACTGCAAGGTTTGAATTTGTTTGTTTATTTTTTTATTTTAAAAAAAGGTTCAGATTGTGGATCTAAAAGGTAACTCAAGTTAATCTTGTGAAATTTACATCACAAATTTATTCTGGCATCTAGTGTTTCTCTTTTTTAGGCAAAAAAAAAAAAAAAAAAAAAAAGTGACTATGTCAACTACTGCATCGGTTCAGATTTTTTAACACTGCCTACTCATGCAATCCGTAGATTTTTCGGTTTGAGGACTGGCCCAATTGTTCAAATAACAATTGGTTGTAAACAACCAACTTTTGTTAGTTGTTAGTTGTTACTATATGAACAAACATTAGGAATATATATGAATCAACCGAAACAATGCACCAAGTCAGCATGAACTGCCATGATGACCAACAAAGGACTAGCAAATTGACAATCATGTCATTGTCTATATAAGAAATGCAAGGTGAAAGGATAGAAAAACCATCTTATTCTACAAAAAAAGGCTTATTCTGGTCAACTGCTCCTTAAACAAATCTTTGGATTGCTTCCTGCTCCTTCTATCCCATTTCTCTGTTTCTGGTACAGAGTTGTTGCCCAAGTACAATCAGCCCAGAGGACATGAAGATAATTAATCAAACTAGAACTAACATCACTGGCAGACCAACATTGTAAAGACAGTTTCCACGAAGCTGCAACAACATGTCTTCCTGGTCGCTGTTCTAGGGCCTCTTGCATCATCTTTGCTCGCAAAACATAACCACTATGTGGAGCGAGGTTGACATTGGATTCAGCAACAACAAATCCATCTGCAACGCATGCTACTTTCCTAGCTTCACTGTTTGTTCAGGTATCAAATTTCACCAATTCATTGTTTGTTCAATTTTGGTTCCAACTTTTCGTATTGAGGACCTGAAAACAAGCTCCAAAGACTGGATCTGATTCGATGTTGAAGGAGATTTTTTCCTTGTTTCCTTCATTCACTAAGCTGCAGGAGGATTCAGCTTCTTCTCTTTCTATCTCTTCCGCAGTTCTTTGTCACCGGTCATCATCATCTGACCTTGCAGGATCGTTGCTTGCCAGATCCAACTCCTCCAACTCCATAGACATTGACTGTGGATGTAATAAGGACCAGAAACCTCCAACCATTCATACTTTCTTTGTGGCATCCTTGTATTCAGGTATTATCCTCTCAGATTTCACCGGTTCAAAGTTTGTTCAGTCCCATGCATGTCTAGATCCTTGAGCTGAAAATAAGTTCTGTAAATTGACTTGATTTGTAAAATTCACTCGTGTACAGCTTCAAGTTGATTCTCGCTGGGCGTACCTCCTCTGACTCGTTGAAGCATACTATCACTTACTTCTTTTCATCTCCTATTCAGGTAACCGACCACCTACTTTCACCAGTTCAAAGTAAAGTTCTAAATCTTGCTCTGGAGGTTCAGATTATCCAGTTCAAATAAAGCTACCTCCGAGAACTAAAATGGTTTTTGAAATTTGGATATGGCAGCCACGTGTGCACAGCTGTGATTCTGAGCAGTCAAGGAAGTCAACACAACCACCATGGCTGAGGCTGTTGTGGGAGTGCTGATCGTCAAGCTTGGTGCGGCCTTGGCGAATCAGGCAGGAACTTATGGTTCATCCCTGCTTGGCAAAGAGGCTTCTGCTCTCAAGGGTCTCTTTGGCGAGATCCATAAAAGCCAAGGAGGAGCTGGAGAGCATGAAAACCTACCTATGTGAGTCAGAGAAGTTTAAAGATACCGATGATACTACAGGCATCTTCATCAATAAGGTCCGGGAACTATCTTTCCAGATCGAGGATGTTGTTGATGAGTTCATGTACAAGCTTGAGGATGCCAAACATGGAGGATTTGCAGCAAAGATGAAGAAGAGGATCAAGCTTCTCAAGGTTTGGCACCGTCTAGCTCACAGGCTCTCTGATGTTAATGCTGAGCTTGAAGAAGCTGCAAAAAGGAAGGTCCGTTATGTCATCCCAGGAATGCAGGGACATGCTGGGAGCAGTGACCATCGTGGCAGATCCACCTATCAAAATTTCAGTTTTGCAAGAGAAGAGGATGTAATCGGTATTGAAGATAATGCAACCAAGCTCAAACATTGGCTAGTAGGAGATCTAGAAGAAAAGAACTACAAAATAGTAACTGTGTGGGGAATGGGTGGTGTAGGTAAAACTACTTTGGTTGACCATGTCTACAGGATTCTGAAACTTGATTTTGATACTGCAGCCTGGGTAACTGTGTCACAGAGTTACCAAGTTGAAGACCTTCTAAAGAGGATTGCGAGAGAGTTTGGAATTTTAACTGATGCTACTAACATGGAAACTAGAAGCTTAGTTGAGACCATCCGGAAACATCTCAAAGGCAAAAGGTATATCTTGGTTCTTGATGATGTTTGGGAAAAGGATGTATGGATTAATTATATCATGGATGTCTTTCCGACAAACTGTACCAGCAGGTTTGTCCTCACATCAAGAAAGTTTGAAGTTGCATCATTGGCAACTAGCAATTGCAGTATTAAGATGGAACCTCTAGGACAAAAACACTCTTGGAACTTATTCTGCAAAGCAGCTTTCTGGAATAGTGATGACAAAAGTTGCCCATCAGAGTTACATGATTTGGCGACAAAGTTCTTACAAAAGTGTGAAGGCTTGCCTATTGCCATTGCATGCATGGGATGTCTATTGTCTTTCAAACAACCAACACACTCTGAATGGGATAGTGTGTACAAGGAGTTAGAATTGCAGTCAACTAATAATGTTCTCCAAGGTATTGATAGTATTCTAAAACTCAGCTTGGAGGACCTTCCATATCAACTAAAGTATTGCTTCTTGCATTGTGCAATATTCCCAGAGGATTATGAACTGAAGAGGAGAAGATTAATTAGGCACTGGATTACCTCTAGATTGATCAAGGAAGAGGAGAACAAAACACTAGAACAAGTGGCAGAGGGCTACATGAATGATCTTTTAAACCGAAGCCTACTGCAAGCTAGTGGAAAAAATGCATCTGGACGAGTGATATGTTGCCGAATGCATGATGTTATCCGCCATCTTGCCCTTCAAAAAGCAGCAAAAGAATGTTTTGGTAAAGTTTATGAGGGTCGTGGGACATTTTCGGTAGATGTAACTCGTAGACTATCAATCAATAGCACTAATATGCCATTGAATATATCTGGTGCAACACATCTCGCGCAATCTATGTGTTTACGAGTTCTGTTAGCATTGATTTGCTGAGGTCAATCATTACATCCTCAAAATTGTTGTCAACATTGGATCTGCAAGATACTAAAATAAAGATGCTCCCTAATGAGGTCTTCAGCTTGTTTAATCTGTGTTTCTTGGGTTTTGAAATACTCAAATTGAGATTCTACCAGAGGCCATTGGAAGATTGCAAAACTTAGAAGTACTGGATGCTGCAAACACTTGTCTATTATCTTTACCAAAGAATGTAGCAAAACTGAAGAAGCTTAGGTACCTGCATGCATCTGTAAGTATCAATGAAGGATATTTCTATCGGTACAGTGGTGTAAATATGCCTAGTGCCATAATAAAGAACTTGACAAGACTTCATACTCTACAAAATATCAAAGCTAGCTCAGAGACTTTGCATGATGTTGCAGCTTTGACAGAGTTACGGACATTTTACGTTGACGATGTGACAAGTGAGCACTCAATAATCTTGTGTAGCGCTGTCCGTAACATGAGCAATCTTGTCAGTTTGTCAATTACTATGTCAAACGAAAATGAAGTGTTGCCATTGGAACAACTTAGTTTACCAGAAACTCTTTCTAAACTCTTGCTGGTTGGGCAGCTAGAAAAGAAACGGATGTCTCAGATTCTCTCTTCCTGGTTGCACCTTAACAATCTCACTTATCTATGGCTGACATTCTCCAAACTAGATGAGAACTCATTTCCTAACCTCATGGTGCTGCGTAATTTATGGTCACTTCACCTTTGTAAGGCTTACGATGGGAAGACATTATGCTTCTCTGTGCAGTCATTTCCTAGACTGAAAGAACTATTTATATGGGATGCTCCGCAGCTCAGCCAAGTGGAAATAGAAGAAAATGCACTAGGAAGCCTTGTTAAGCTATGGGTTGCAGACTGCCCAGAGCTGAAGCGCCTCCCTCATGGCATTGAGTACCTTACAGCGCTTGATGAATTATATTTGGGACATGCTGCAGATGAGCTTGTAAAGATCCTTACGCAGGAAGGTGAAGCCAAAGAATGCAAGGAAGAGCTAATGAAGATTAGCCATGTTAGAGTGGCGGTTTATAGTGCAATTGGGGAAAAACTTTGGCGAAGAGTCGCCACCAGAAAAGGGAATGAATTCGCTGGCTGAAGGATTGGATCCTAGCTACTATTTCAGAAGTGCATGTACTAGGTACGGTTTTTACCCTGCTTGTTTATTACTAGAAAAATTGTGCGGCCTTGCCGCGCATGGCCATCCTTAGCCTATTTTGTTTTCTTTGTAGTTAGGTAGATGAGCACGAATAATGGTAACTGAAATGTTCTTTATACAATACATTAGTGATATTTTCCCGTCCTTTTTTGCTTTTGGCCCTTTTGATGGGTGAGGAACCAAAACTGACAGTATATGAGCACTCGTTAATCTTGTGTAGTGCTGTCCGTAACCTGAGCAATCTTGTCAGTTTGTCAATTACTATGTCAAACGAAAATGAGGTGCTGCCAACAGCGTAGTTTACGGAAACTCTTTCTAAACTCATACTGAATGGCCAGCTGGAAAAGAAACAGATGCCTCAGATTCTCTCTTCCTGGCTACACGTTAACTGTCTCACTCATTTAGTGCTGATGTTCTCCAAACCTGATGAGAACTCATTTCCTAGCCTCATGGTTTTGTATAATTTATGCTTTCCTGACCTTTCTAATGCTTATGATGGGAAGACATTATCCTTCTCTACGCAGTCATTTCCTAGACTGACAGAACTACAGAGAAAACATGCTCCACTGCTCAGCCAAGTAGAAATAGAAGAAGATGCACTAGGAAGCCTTGTTAAGCTATGGTGTTTGGACTGCCCTGAATTGAAGCGGCTCTCTCATGGCATTGAGTACCTTACGACGCTTGATGAATTATATTTGGTACATGCTGCAGATGAGCTTGTAAAGGTCCTTAGGCAGGAAGGTGAAGCAAATGAATGCGACAAAGAGCTAATGAAGATTAGCCACATTAGAATGGTTGGTTTTAGTGTAACTGGGAAAACTTTTGCAAAGAATTGTAACCAGAGAAGGGGATGCACTTGTGGCTGAAAACTTTAGATCCTAGCTACTATATTTCGTGAGTTCGTGTACAAGGTACTGTTTTTATGCTGCTTCTTGTTTATTGGACTAGCCGGATCACAACCGTGGCTCTTAAAATGCCTTGTCTGTTTCATTTCCTCAGGTTGTTGCTGATTTTGTTGGTCTGCATTGGACCCTTGGTGATTCATCAGTTCAGGGGTAAGTGGACATGTATTGAGCTAGTGATCGCAGAAGCAGAGCACAGGACAACCAGCCATCATGAGCAGGGAAGTGACTGAATTCTCTGCATGGTTGCAGATTGCTGAAAAGTGCCAATCCGAATTTACTAAATCTGTTGGCAAATTAAGCGCAAACACTGTTGTGATTTTAGTTGCTTCATCATGTCATTTGTGCCTGGTGCAGAGACCAGAGAGTCCATGCTCTGGGATTCTATTTAGTCTCTCTGGTTCTAAGAGATTGGCTTGATGTCCTTTATGGAATTATGGGGTGAGCATCTTGCCATCTCCCAGGTTTGTAATAAGTTTGTCAAACTCTTTACTTCTCAGTTTTGCTGAACATAACTTTCTTGTTTGTCAATGCTTTCTGTTGTGTGGAGCCAAAACTCGAATTTCCAGTTAGCAGTATGTTTATGAGTAATTTGATTGTATCAATGGAATATAATGGGTGTGATTAGCCTAAAAGGCTACTACTCCTATCGCATAACAATTTTATTAGTTATTTTACTAAATGATACCGTACACTGTAATAGAATCCAATAGCCAAATTAGTATCTTTAGGCTGCGCCCTGTTTAGAAATTGGCAATTATGTTCTTTTAGTTGGTAACGTGAGTATATGGCTTCTTTTCTAGCTATATGAAGCATACCCTGCTGTCGGTTACTTGATATGCAAGAATATTGTTGTACTAAAGCAAAGCATTTAGTTTTGCGGCGCATCAACTTGATGAAGTAGATGAACTTAGAGTTAGCATGACTCTAAGCATGTATTGTTACCAATTCTAGGGCATGGATTGCCCATGGTTGTTTGAGTGCCTGTCGGCTGCTGGCTTTGTTCTGCTTTGGAGAACTAATGAGGATTAGCCACATTAGAAGGGTTCTTTTAGAGCAACTAGGCAAGACTATTGGCAAAAAATTGTAACCAAAGAAAGGAATGCATTCGCTGGCTGAAGGCTTGGATCCTACAGTAGCTACATTTCAGGAGTTCACGAACAAGGTACTGTTTTTATGCTTCTTCTTTATATTGGAACACAACCGTGGCTCTGAAAATGCCTCAGGTTGCTGCTGGCTTTGTTCTGCTTTGGACCTTTGGTGGTTCAGTTCAGTGGTTATTTAGTGGACATGTATTGAGCTACGACAGAGGAAGACATCTGCCCATCAGCAAGAGAAATGCCTGAATTCTGCATGGGTGCAGATTACAAAATAGAATGTCAATACGAATTTACTAAATCAGTTTGCGAACAAGCGCTATTGTGATCTTAGTTGCTCTGTCATGTTGTTTGTAGTGTATATCAGAAAAAAAAAAAAATTGTGCCTGGTGCAGAGACTAGAGAGTGCTTGCTTTGGGTTTTTGTAGTCTTTCTGGTCGTTATGGATTGGCCTGATGACCTTTATGGGTAAGGCACCTCCCAGGTCGATAATAAGCTTGTTTGCCTTTACTTCTCGTTTTGCAGAACTTAATCTTTTTATTTGGTGGTGCTTTCTGATGTATGGAGACAAAACTTTTAAGTTTCAACCAGAAATTTGTTTACGAATGATTTGATCAGATGAATGAAATATGGGTGTGATTAGCCTAAAAGGCTGCTCCTATGACATTGTCATTTTAATTATCATAAAGATTGTTGGAATATAAGTGAATTGCACACCTCTCCCCATTAGATTAAGCTTTTAGGTTGAATTGGTCGGTGCATGCAACTTAATATGTTATCAAAGTGAGGTCTTGAGTTTGAATCCTGGTTAGCGCAATTAATTATAATAATTGTTGCTCGCTACGTCTGACCCTCCACGTGAGGGGAGTGATTCACTGTGTACTACAAATAAGGGCTGAATATGCAGGTTTAGGCTGTACCTCTGGTCACAAATGGGCAATTTGTATGTTCTTTTTAATTGGCAACAGGAGTATATGGTTTGGTTTCTAGCTACATGCCCCCCTTATTTTTGCGGAATCAGGAGGAGGCTCCTACTGTAAATATATTAAAGTAGAAGAGGTCCAAACCAGGAACTAAAGCAAATTACAAAGCTGAGAGAGGAGATAAAACAAATTACATGCCCGGTGTTGCTGGTATCGCGGGAAGCTAAGGAATTCATGTAGTCATGTCCACAGGAGTAGCAGGCTCGGCTAAACTTCACGAGCAAAGATTGTGTGCTTCTAGTGTCATATGTGATCTTGCATGTTCATCTCTAGGGAAGAGGTGGGTCTAGGGAAGAATATGTACAGGTCTCAAACGAACACATGTTTCTTCACCGTTGTTGAGAAAGTTCCCACGTCCTGCTAATCGTGGGGGTTTGACCTAAATTCCTAAAATGCAGCGGTTCCCAGCCCAATAGAACATGCTCATATCTAGCTTTGGAATGTAGGATGATGTGAGATGGAATCGATTGATCCTTTTTCTTTTGGGCGCTGTTTGATCAAGGGACAATGAGGATAGGGTTCATCTGATTAGAAAATATTCTAGGAATATACTAGTAAATCAAGGATATCATTGTCCGCCAACGGGCGCATTCCCTTTTTTCTTCCTTCGCCATGGCCAAGAAGGGCCAAGTGTGGGTAGCGTGCACGGGTGTGAGCGGTCTATAGAGTGGCACATGACAAGAGCATACGCGACCAATTCGGCGTGCATGCGGGGCTGCTGTACAATGAGCATCCGAGGCGGCAGAGCACCAGCAGGCACGAGCGACTTGTGGCGGCGACCTAGGCGAGCTGCTTGGTCAACCTCCTAGTGAGCTCACACGGGGTGATGTGTCTACGAACGTTGCGTGGGGCGACCTATTGGTGTACTTCCTCCGTTCCAAAAACTTGCAATTCTAGCATAGTGTTACGGTTTAGTATCCCAAGTTTGATTAATTATATTATAGATAAAAAAACTATCAATATTTATGCTATTAAATAAATTTCATTAGATTCATTACGTGTAGTTTTTAATAAATTAATTTAAAGTCATAAATATAAATAGTATTTGGTAAAAATTTGGTCAAATATAGTTGCAAGTATTGTGGAACGGAGGAGGGAGTAGGTCGACTAGCATGGGCGCTGCGCTAGGCACATGCGGCCATGCAGGGCCCTTGGGGCCTCACAGGGGATATGTAAATCCCCCTGTCAATGGGCAGCGAGGGCAAGACAATGGGGCAAGACGGTGACATTGTCGGTCTATTTTTAAGCGAATATGTAAATTCCATTACTCGCTTGACACCAAATATTACCTGACATGGTTGAGTGAATACCTAATACAATTTGGCACTTCAGCCGACGCTAAAGGCCAGGCCTCCTGACATTTACAACCTATAGCTACTAATTCATATAGATGAGTAAAAGTTTTCGCTATTAACTCCTTTACCTCATGACTTTATATTCCTCCCACCTCCCTCCGGTTTGGTATTAGGCCAGTCTCAATGCATAGTTTCATCTCACACTTTTCAAAGTGCCTTATCGGATTTAGAGATTTAGTTTGATGTATGAAATAGTCTGTCTCAATGCATAGTTTCATCTCACGATTTCATAGACAAGTTATAGTATTAAATTAGCATCTATTTGTTGCATTGAGATTGGTCAAAATGTATTGGGATGAAACTCTATGTTCTCAATGGAAGTTTCAATGGTGTTTCATACCTATGAAATAGTGCCAAATGCCCGATTTCATATTAATTACTACGCCACATCATCTCTTTTGCTTATGTGACACCTCATTTAATGCCGATGAAACCCCCGGGGAGACTGACCTTAGAAGTCGTTTTTTTGGACAGGGTTTGGGTCAAACATTGGGAATATAAATCATCAATAACTTTTAAATTGTTGAGTTTGTAAATGTAAAAATTATATGAGTTGATTTGTCTTAAAAAATACTTTGATAAAAGTATACATGTATCAAATTTTCATAAATATTTTTTAATAATAAGAGGTCAAAAGATGTGTTTTGGAGACCGTGTCATTTGTCCTAAACGACTTCTAATACCAAACCGGAGGGAGTAAGGAGGAAATCAGAAAATAATGGATAGGCGCCATGTGTCAGATAGTTGATCCTATCACTATGTTACCAAACAAAGAACGCAAAGGAATTTGTCCTTGCATCTACAAAACAAGGTCGATCCTGTCCTAAAAATAAAGATGAGACTATTCCATCCCGTACTATCCCCAAACTAATCAGAGATGTCCTGCAATCCAATCCTATGTTACCATGAATGAAGGAGGGTGGGCGCGGGCGTGGGCCAAAACCTCACCAGTCAACGGCCACGGCTGCGTCGTCGGTGTCTTTGAATCCATGGTAGATGCCTCGTGGAGTGCCACGTCGGCTACTGGACTAAGCACGCCCGAGTCCATGACGGACATCTCGTGCGGGGGTTTAGACCCGTTCCAATGAATGATCGGCGAGACCCGAACAAACTCTTGAAACCAAAAATGCAAATCGAGACTTTGCGACACTTAAGAAAATTTAGAGACTTAGAGCATCTCCAATGGACCCCTAAACAAAGCCCCTACTTTATTTTAGGGGCCAGAGAGCAAAAACACAGCTCCAGTGGAGCCCCTACTCTGACCCCCTATTTTAGGTAGGCACGAGAAATTACGCCATCAGGCCCCGGCCCTAGGGGCTCTCCCACCCGACCCCCAATCACGTGGGTCCCCACTCCACCGCCCCCTTGTGCCACGGGCATTTGCTCATCTGCCGCCCGGCCGTTTGCTTATGCCGCCGGGCCTCCTCTTCCACCAGGGGGGCGGGCCGCTAGGCACGGGTGCGGAGCAAGGTCGTCGGGCGCGGCGCCGCAATGCCTTGGTTCCTCCGCCGCGGGGCAAGGCTCCCCAGGCGGGGATGGGCACGAGGAGATGGGACAACAAGTTCGGAACCGCGCGCGCGCCGTGCCCCCTCACCTCCTCGCGAGCCGATCCGCGGTCGCCGCCGCGTGGAAGATGGGCTCTGCCCACCGCCGGATCTGGCTGCGGGACCGGCTCTTTCCCCTCGTCGGCGGTTGTCGGCCTGGCGTGGCTGCGTTCTTGACATGGTGGCATCGGGGTCGGAGGCGGCCTCGGCGTAGTCCACAGCTCCGGCCTTCGTCTTGCACCACGCCGCGGCCGGCCGCGACTTGGCGCCTCGCCCGACCCGCGGCTGCCCGCGATGGCGGCCCCGGATCACCCGCCGTGCTCCGCACCGCTTCGCCCGCGGCGCCTCGTCCTCCTATCCGTCCATGGCGTCTTCTTGCAATCTGTTGCCGAGGCCAATCCTCCGGCGGCACTAGGGCGGCTCCACCGTGGCATGACCGCGCCCCCGTGCTCGTCTGCGGCTGCGCCCGCCGTGGCCGTGCCCGGCCTGCGCTCGCGCGACGACTCGCGAATCTCCCTCTCACTCGTAGGAGCCCGCTAGCCGGCGTGGAAAGGAGGAGCAGCGGCGGCTTTCGCGATCTCGTGCTCTTGTTCACGAAGGAGAAGGACTTCTTGGGGGGCGGGCTCGGAGGCGGCGACCACGTGTGTAGCGGAGGTCGTGGCGGTGGCGAGGGCGGCATGGAGGTCGTGGGGGCGGTGCGTGGGAGGTGTGGTGGCTTTGGCGGCCGGCTCTGGGCGGACATGGGAGAGAAGGCATCGACACGATGATCCCACATGGTAGTGGCTGTGGAAAGAAATTTTAGGGTCTTTGTTTGAATGCTATGGCTGGAGTTGGGAAACAAAATGGGCCAGCGAAAATGAAGTGTGGGCACCTAAATAAAAAATAGAGGCTCTAATATAGGGTCCATGGCTGGAGTTTAGAGTGAATTTCACTCTTGCTAAGATTAGCAAAGGGTAGAGTTTATCGGCCATGTAGGAAATCAATCAAAATGAATCATAAATAAATAATTATAAACATCCATGCAAGGAAAAGAGAAATTAAGGAACTAACGTAAGAAAGTGAGATGTATTTATGTGGGAAAAAATTACAATCAATCAACTAAAATAATTAAATCTGTTGGGACAATATATATCTAAATTTAAAACCATGCATTGCAACAAGCAAATTTCTCCTGCCGCAGCCTCCCTGCCATGTGGGGAGAACTTGTAAGGCTGTGTTTAGTTGGTGGGAAAATGTGGAAAAAAAACAACATTAGAATCAAAAAGTAATCAGAAGACGCGTTTCGTTTGTTTGTGGTAAACATTATCCTACCATGGCGTAACTAGGCTCAAAAGAATCGTCTCGTCGTGTTCATCAAAACTATGTAATTAGTTTTTTATTTACCTACATTTAGTGGTCGATACATGTGCCGGCATTTTGATGTGATGCGGTGAATAGTGAGTTTGGATTTTCAGTTTCGGCATCTAAACACGGGCTAAGTTACAGAGCATGTCTGTGTTTAGAGGCCCAAATTTTTGGGCAAAATTTTGCATGCATGTCACATGTATGTCATGTCGCATTATTATAACAGCGTTTTGTTTGTTTGTGGTAAATATTATCCTACCATGAGTAACTAGACTCAAAAGAATCATCTCATGATGTACATCTAAACTGTGTAATTAGTTTTTTTTTTATCTATATTTCGTCTTTCTCGGATATCGTCTTTGGTGCGACTTATTGTTTTGATGTAATGAGATGTGATGAGAGTGCAGATAAATTTTGGAGAGAAACTTGGGGCTCTAAACACATGTAAGTAATCTTCTCCTCTCTGTTCTTCTCATCCCAAACTGACAACTGGCCGACTCCCATGGCTGCCGCCGCCTCCGCCGGCGGCTCTCTCTCCACCGCCTCCCTCGTCCCCACTCCCACCCCAACCCCAGCTCCTCGCTTTCTCCGCAGGCGAAGCACCAAGCCCACCACACGAGCTAGCCCCACCCCCAGACCAAAAAGCCGCCTCCTCTCTCCTGCGCGGCAGCAGCCACTCCCCACCCCGCCCCCGCCCCCGTCGGCCGGGTCATGGAGGGACCTGTGCAGTCTCAACGCCTGGGTGGTGCGGGACTACCGCCGCTCGGCTTGGCTGATTGAGACTGCGTGCGTGTTTTCTATGTAGGCACGGTTCCTCTCTCCGCGTTCGCTCCAGAGGTGTTTGCCGTAGTGCTGGTCCGCGAGGCAATGAGGAGGACGGTTGGTACGATGCATTTTGTTGCTGAGGCCTCTCCATCTCAGGTCTGTAATCCAAGTTATAGAGCCTTTAGTTTTCATTTCGCTGGAAAATATTTTGTTTTCTCTGAACCAGCTCTATGGTGTCACTGTCACATAGACAGGGTAGTAGTTGGAGGTCCTTCAGTTTTCACCTGATAAAAGAAGCAAAATGTCCTTTTTGCCTAACCGGGCCAGAACATGCTAAATTTGGTACTTATTTTATATACAGCTTTCTGGGCAGTGGTAATGGTAACACGCTATTAGTAAGTAGGTCTACAAACGTACGCTCTATTTTCTCGAAACAGAGCAAGTTTTGGCACAGAGATGGTAGTGGTACTAGCCATTTACATCTGTCCGGTTGGAGCATCATGAGGGGAAGACTAAGGCAGTTCTTACATGGGCTGCCAGGCTATTTGCTATTTGGTATTCAGCACTTGTGCCCTTTCTTTTCCTTTTTCTCTATCTTCCAGTGAAGCGAAGGACCAATTTGCTAACAGGTTGTACACTCAACAGTTATGTCTATTTCTTCTTAGTTGGCACAGTTTGATTTGATTTCACGTCACAGTTAATTTATTCCAGCATCTAGTGTTCCTCTTTTTTTGGCAAAAGAAGAAATGACTAGTTTGTCAACTACTGCATCGATTAACATTTTTAACACTGCATACCCATGCAATCCGTAGACTTTTCTGTTTGAGGACTAGCCCACTTGTTCCAACAATAATTGGTTGTAAACAAACCACTTGTTAATTGTTATATTATACATAGCCCACTTGTTGGTTGTTACTCTGTGAACAACATGTCTTCCTGGTCGCTGTTCTAGGGCCTCTTGCATCATCTTTGCTCATAAAATACAACCACTCTGTGGAGAGAGGTTGACAATGGATTCAGCAACAGCAAATCCATCTGTTTCCTAACTTCACAGTTTGTTGAGGTATCAAATTTCACCAATTCACAGTTTGTTCAATTTTGGTTCCAACTTTCATATTGTTGACCTGAAAACAAGCTCCAAAGACTGGATCTGATTCGATGTTGAAGGAGATTTTCCTTGTCTCCTAAATTCACAAAGCTGCAGGAAGATTCAGCTTCTTCTCTTTCTATCTCTCCTGCAGTTGTGTGTCACCGGTCATCATCTGCTGGCCTTGCAGACTCTGGATGCAACATGGACCAGCAATCTGCAACCATTCATGCTTTGTTTCTGGCATCCTTGTATTCAGGTATTATCCTCTCTCAGATTTCACCGGTTCAAAGTTTGTTCAGTCCCATCTCCCATCTGCATGTCTAGATCCTTAAGCTGAAAGAGTTGTGGAAATTGACTTGATTTCTAAAATTCACTCGTGTACAGCTTCAAGTTGATTCTCGCTGGGCATACCTCCTCTGACTCGTTGAAGCATACTATCACTTACTTCTTTTCATCTCCTATTCAGGTAACCGACCACCTTCTTTCACCAGTTCAAAGTAAAATTCCAAATCTTGTTCTGGAGGTTCAGATTATCCAGTTCAAGTAAAGCTACCTCCGAGAATTAAAATGGTTTTGAAATTTGGATATGGCAGCCACGTGTGCACACCTGTGATTCTGAGCACTCAAGGAAGTCAACACAACCACCATGGCCGAGGCTGTTGTGGGAGTGCTGATCGGCAAGCTTGGTGCGGCCTTGGTGAACCAGGCAGGAACTTATGGTTCATCCCTGCTTGGCAAAGAGGCTTCTGCTCTCAAGGGTCTCTTTGGCGAGATCCATAAAAGCCAAGGACGAGCTGGAGAGCATGAAAGCCTACCTATGTGAGTCAGAGAAGTTTAAAGATACCGATGATACTACAGGCATCTTCATCAATAAGGTCCGGGAACTATCTTTCAAGATCGAGGATGTTGTTGATGAGTTCATGTACAAGCTTGAGGATGACAAACATGGAGGATTTGCAGCAAAGATGAAGAAGAGGATCAAGCATCTTAAGGTTTGGCACCGTCTAGCTCACAGGCTCTGTGATATCAATGCTGAGCTTGAAGAAGCTGCAAAAAGGAAGGTCCGTTATGTTATCCCAGGAATGCAGGGACACGCTGGGAGCAGTGACCATCATGGCAGATCCACCAATCAAAATTTCTGTTTTGCAAGAGAAGAGGATGTAGTCGGTATTGAAGATAATGCAACCATGCTCAAGCAGTGGCTAGTAGGGGATCTAGAAGAAAAGAACCACAAAATAGCCACAGTTTGGGGTATGGGTGGTGTAGGTAAAACTACTTTGGTTGATCATGTCTACAAGACTGTGAAACTGGATTTTGATGCTACTGCTTGGGTAACTGTGTCAAAGAGTTATCAAGTTGAAGATTTGCTGAAGAGGATTGCTAGAGAGTTTGGCATCTCAAGTGATGCTACTAACATGGAAATTAGAAGCTTAGTTGAGAACATCCGCAAACATCTTGAAGGTAAAAAGTATATCTTGGTTCTTGATGATGTATGGGGAAAAAGATGTATGGATTAATATTATGGATGTCTTTCCAACTAATTGTACCAAACGATTTGTTCTCACATCAAGAAAGCTTGAGGTTGCATCATTGGCAACTAGTAATTGCACAATTGAACTGGAACCTCTAGGAGACAAGGACTCTTTGAAGTTTTTCTGCAAAGTAGCCTTCCAGAATAGTGATCACAGAAGCTACCCTTCAGAGTTACAGGACTTGTCTATAAAGTTCCTGCAAAAATGTGAAGGCTTGCCTATTGCAATTGCATGCATAGGGTGTCTATTGTCTGTCAAACAACCAACATACTCTGAATGGGATAGAGTGTACAAGGACTTAGAATTGCAGTCAAGTATTAATGTGATCCAAGGTGTCGATGCTATTCTAAAAGTCAGCTTGGAAGACCTTCCATATGAACTAAAGAATTGCTTCTTACATTGTGCATTATTTCCAGAGGATTATGAATTGAAGAGGCGAAGGTTAATTAGGCATTGGATAAGTTCTAGATTCATCAAGGAAAAAGGGAACACAACACTAGAACAAGTAGGAGAAGCCTACTTGAGTGATCTTGTAAAACCGAAGCCTACTACAGTTTGTGACAAAGAACGAGTCTGGACGAGTGAAATGTTGCCGGATGCATGATGTTATCCGCCAACTTGCCCTTGATAAAGCAGCAAAAGAATGCTTTGGTAAAGTTTATGAGGGCCATGGAACAATTTCGGTAGTTGAAACAAGTAGACTGTCAATTAAGAGCACCAATATTGTACCACTGAATCAATCTGGTGTGACACATCTCCGTGCAATCTATGTTTTTACACATCCTGTTTATCTGGATTTGCTGAGGCCTATCCTTTTTTTGTCTTCAATGTTGTTGTCAACGTTGGATCTGCAAGGAACTAGAATCAAAATCGTTCCAAGTGAGGTTTTCAGCTTGCTTAATCTACGCTTCTTAGGTCTTCGGGATATTAGAAACTAGAATCAAGATCCTACCAGAGGCTGTTGGAAGATTGCAAAACTTAGAAGTACTTGATACGTGGTCTACTTGCCTGGCATCTTTACCAAAGGGTGTAGCAAAACTGAAGAAGCTTAGATACCTATATGCAACTGTAAAGGTTACTAAAGGAACTTACTCATATCATCATGGAGTAAAGGTGCCAAGGGGTATGAAGACCTTTACTGGACTGCATGCTCTGCAAACCGTTAAAGCTAGCTTAGAGACCCTATGTGATGTTGCAGCTATGACAGAGTTACGAACATTTGCAGTTGAGGATGTGACAAGTGAACACTCATTAATCTTGCGCAGTGCTCTCCTGAACATGAGCAATCTTGTGCATTTGACAATTTTGACATCGAATGAAAATGAAGTATTGCCATTGCAAGAACTTCATTTTCCTGGAACTCTATATAAACTTGTACTAGCAGGGCAGCTGGAAAAGGAACGGATGCCTCATGTTCTTTCATCCTGGTTGCACCTTAACAACCTCAATAAATTTTTTCGAAACCAGGCACTTAGACCCGTTCTGCATTAAGAGAAGTGAGAAATGTTTTTACAACATAGTGGACCCCCTAGCGAGCTGCACGGGGGCACACGAGGCTAACACACTAACAGAAGGCACCGACTTGAACGGCGGAGCTTAGAGGGTTGTGCTAAGAGTGATAATAAAGAGCGACTAAAGCCAAGCGTAAGCTAAGAGCACTGGTCAACGACTACCAGCACGTCCATCACCGCGGCCATGTTGGGGATGGGGCTGGGGCCTGGGGCAGTATACGGACTACCTCACGCTTGTGGTGTGGAACCGAACCTCTCGAAGTGGGCCGAGAAGCCTGTTGGCGGCAGCGTCGTCGGGTGTGGACGAGGTGGCCCCCTCTGGGCAGCCTTCCCACTTGTTGAGCAGGACACGTTGTGCCCTCCGCTCGGGTTAGGGTCCCGGAAGACCGACTTGGCCGCGGGACGTGTGCTGCGCTGGGGATCCAAGTCGTCATGAGTGGTCGCAGTGGGGGCGGCGAGGGCGATAAAGTGGCTTCTCCGGCGACAACTTGAAGGAATCGGCGAATCTTTGCGATCGCTTGTGCTGGAGGGTACTAATGGCACGGCGGGAGGCGTATTAGAGGCCCGGCGCCGCCCGTTGCGGTGTGGGGCGGGCATCGTGAGGTGCGGCGAGACCCTCCGCCCGCGGGCGGGCGTCGTCGTTGCTGTCGCCCGACAACGCATCAACCTCGAGACGCCACGGCATCCGCGAAGTTGAGCTCGACCAAGCGTAGCGGCGAGGGGGGCTCCACGGCGCCGCTGGGAGAACGGTCGCGATGAGGGGGCTTGAAGCTCATCGATCATTGGGTCCACCCTAGTGGGGATCCGTGCCCTGGCAAGCCGCTCGGCGAGGCGGTACGTGGGTGTGCGGCGTTGCCCACCACCAAGGATGGCACGGCGCCCATCACCCCGCGAGGGGCAAGGCCAAAGTCAAGGGGGCGAGCAAAGGATCCGCCGGCGAAGAAGGGAGGCACCGGCGACCCGGCCGTCCCTAGGGCGTCCGGGCCCGGACACGGTTGATGGCGGCAGCGGTCTTGAAGCACAGCGGAGGCTCTCGAACACGGCGTGGAGGCTCCAGCGCCTTTGCTCGTGGGCGTCTTTGTGGTTGGGCTTGGCGGCGTTGGTGCTGCTCGCTCCTCGCTTAGTGCCCGTCTTTGGAGCGGGCGGATGAGGCGGCGGGGACGGAGCGGGACACCGAACGGTGACGTGATCCCCCGGCCCGAGGCGGTTGAAGCATAGCTCGGCGAGGATGGTGGCACAGGGCGTCGATGGCGATGGTTGGGAGAACGCGCCGTCGCCACGCGCTGCGCCTCTAAACAAGAGTGAAACCGCCGTCGTCGTCGACGGGCGTTGACGGCGGTTGGGGCCCCGGCGATACCGTGCCAGCGAGCGAAGACGGAGGTCACCGGACGGCAGAGGCCGGTGGCGGGGCGAGCCGTTGGTGGTGAACAAGGGCCTTGCTTCGGTGTTGGCGAGCCTCTGGGGTGCCGGCACCCTGGTCGAAGAAAGTAGGGCGCACCGCGGGGGCGTCGGAGGGGTTAGTGGGGCACTGCCGGCGACGGCGGCTGCGTCACCCTGCGCCCGGTTCCGTTGTCAGGGGACAACTTCCCGGCTCCCGGCCGGGGCGCTGACCGGTCCGTCCCGCAGCGAGCCCTGGAGCGCTCCCGGCGAGGAGGATGGACAAACGCGCCGCACGATGGTGGGGGCCTCCGGTTCGATGAACTCATCCTCATTGTCCGAGCGGTCGGAGAAGAAGTCGTCCACCCACCACATGCCCTTGGGTCTTCCAACGGTGGGGAAGTAGGGGGCCGCCTCGGGGAGAGGGCCTTTGCCGCACCGGCGCGACGATCCCGGGCGGAGGAACGCACGAGGGCGACCTCGGGTGGCCACCATGAAGGGCGTTTGCTGCTGGATCCGCAGGGGACGGCGGCGTCGCGGCGGGCAGCGCTCACGGGGCGACTCCCGGGCCGCCGGCGGCGACCGTTGCTCGAGACGAGTGGGTGGGGCTGCGGCGTTCGCGCGATCTCACCTTCCTCAAGGGCGTCGAAGCCCCTGTCCGGGAAGCGCGGAAGCCCGACGGAGCTCAAGCGGCGGCGGCTAGAAGCCGCGGCGCCGCCGGTGGCCGCGGCGAGGCGGACGTCGCGCCGGCACATCCCGAGCCGGACGCGGTAGGGGCGGTAGTAGCCAGCGCGGGCGGCGAAGCGGCGGCGGTGGGCGCTTCCGCTTCGCCCGCGTCGTCGGGGACGAGGAGGAGCGGGAGAAAACAAGGAGGCTGCGGGCGAAGTGGGCCGGACGAGGACCAGAGGGGCGGCGGCGGGGCGGGAGGGGTGTCCGCCGGGACTCCCCAACGGTCACACACTCCTCTCGCCCCGGAGATGGTTGCGGCCGCAGCGGCCAGCCTGGGCAATGGTGAAGGGGAGGGGGCCAGCGCCGAGAAGAGCTGTCGTGGCCATATCCGGGCGTAGGGATGCCCCCGTGAGCCACCCCAGCGCAGACGATGGCCCGGGCGGGGAGGAGCACGGGCCCCAGTGGCGGGCGGGCGGCGCCCAAGGCGACGAGATGGCCGCCGGGGGGAACGGGCGGGATCACCGGATCCGCCGCGGCACAGCCGGATCCGCCCCTGCGCGGCGGCGGGAGGGGCGGAGGCCGGCGACGACGGGACAAGGGTGGCGTCCTCATGCGGTCGGGCTCGCCCACGACGGGAAAGGGACGGGCAGCGGAGGAGAGGAGGGAGGGGAGGTGGGGTCTCGAGGAGGGGGACGGGCGCCGGGGCTGGGGAGGCCACCGGCGCCAGCCGACGGCGCAGCGAGCATCGCCTCCAGCGGGCAACGGTCGCCTCCTCCCGAAGGGCCGTGGTCACTCTGGGAGCTTAGGAATTCAAAATGAACAGCACAACCTCAATAAATTGACTCTGGTATTTTCCAAACTTGATGACAACTCATTTCCTAGCCTCATGGTGTTGCATAATCTATGCTTTCTTGAGCTTTCTAGGCAGGGGCATACGATGGAAAGATATTATGCTTTTCTGCAGTCATTTCCAAGGCTGAGAGAACTACAAATATTAGGGTGCTCCGGAGCTCAACCAAGTAAAACTAGAAAAAGATTCGCTGGGAAGCCTTGTTAAGTTACGGTTTTTTGACTGCCCACAATTGAAGCGCCTCCCTCATGGCATTGAATACCTTACAGGCCTTGATGAATTACGGTTGGTAGATGCTACAGTTGAGCTTATAGAGATACTTAGGCAGGAAAATAAAGCAAATGAATGCAATGAAGAACTTGTGAAGATTAGCCACATTAGAGAGGTTTTTATTGGATCCACTGAAAAAAGGTTTTGGCGAAGAATTGTTTCCAGAGAAGAGAGTGAATTTGCTGGCTGAAGGCTTTGTCTCCGCTGCTATTTCCAAAGTTCATGTGCATGTGCAAGGTATGAGTTTTATGTGGCTTCTTGTTTATTAGGCCAGTAGCAACACAATATGTCAGTATCACTCCTATAAACGTCTTGTTGCCTTCATTTTCCTCAGGTTGCTGCTTCCTTTGTTCAGTAGTACTGAATATATTGAGCTAGCGATCAAGGAGGAACAGGCCATGCGTACATCAAATGAGGGGAAGAAGGGCCTCAGTTTTGCATGGGTTCAGATTGCGGTAACACACAAACAGAGTGTTAATGCACACTTAAGTAAATTAAGCTCCATGGATGTTGTAATTTAAGTGGTCGAAATGAATTGGTTTTGTGTCATTTGTCACTTGTGACTTGTGACTCGAGTGAGGCATTAGGTCTGAAATTAAACTGCTTGAGGATTTTTAAATATTCACGTTCTACTGAATATACTTAGCTTTCGGTGATGTTTTTTGTCTCGTGCATTCAAATTAACTGTTTTGTTTCATGTTTTCATCCAGTCATCAATTCACAGTGTGAATGGGTTGTGTTTGGACGGTGAAAGAACCAGTTGATGATTAGAGTGTGGTAAATAGCCTATTAGAAATTCTTGACAAAACACTAGCGAAATTAGTTAGACATCAAGATAGCCTAATAAGCATTACACTAGAAAGCATACCTATGAACTTATGAAGCAGATCAGGGCGTTCTGCTGGGGTGCTGAAAATGGTCGCCGGAAAGTGCAGTGGATTCCATGCGAGAAGCAGGTGATGCCAAAGGCTTTTTTGGTGGCATGGGCTTTAAGGACCTCCACTTGATGAACCAGGCTATGCTAGCCCGTCAGGCATGGAGACTTATAGCGTTCCCAGATAGCCTCCGTGCACGGATTTTGAAAGCCAAATACTACCCGAACAGCAAACTGCTAGATCGAGCACCGGCTGGGGAAGCTTCTCAGACTTGGCGGGCGATTGAGTATGGTCTGGAACTATTGAAACAAGGTGTCATTCATCGCATAGGTGATGGGCGACGCAAATTTGGAGAGACAACTGGTTGCCCAGGGGTCATGGCCTGAAACCGATTGGTCCACGGCGTGCTTGTCGACTACGTTGGGTGAACCATCTCATTGATGACAGTGGCTCGTGGGATGAGACGACCATTCGCAGGTATTTTTACCCTTGTGATGCTGCTGAGATTTTCAAGTTAAAATTGCCTGTACATGACACACAAATGACTTCGTGGCCTGGCATTATGAGAAAACGGGTATTTTTTCGGTCCACAGTGCGTACAAGCTGGCTGTTCGGAACTTCTATGATGTGGGGAACATGGGGCCTAGTTCCAACCCAGACCAAGGCAGGGCTGCATGGAAGAAATTGTGGCAAGTTCAGGTACCTTCTAAGGTTAGTGTTTTTGCCATGAAAGTTGTTAACAATGGGCTGCCAACTAGAGTGAATAAGAAATATTGCCATTTGGAGGACCAGGACGTGTGCCAGTTGTGTGGTCAGCAAGCTGAAGACTCCTATCATGCCCTGGTGCGTTGTCTTCATGCCTCGGCTCTTCGGCAAGCCATGAGAAGTCACTGGTCGCTGCCATCAGAGCGGGTACTTGCACAAAGTGGTCCAGATTGGCTGCTCATGTTGGTGTCTCATAATTCCTTGGAGGTTTTGGCTAATCTATTCATGCTATTCTGGCACACATGGAGCATCAGAAACAAGGTAATACATGAGAACGCTAATCCTTTTATTGCTAGCTCAGTTAAATTCCTTACACGCACGCTACATGGAGTCACTGTTGATTATCAGACAACAGAATGTGCCATTAGACCTGAAAGGGAAACAAACCTTGCTACCTGCTGTCAGTACCAACAAGAAGAAGAGTGGTTCATCATTCAGAGGTGTCTGGACTCGGCCGGTGCAGGGTACATACAAGATAAATGTTGATGCTGCTTTTTAATCCCCTATCGGGTGATGCTGCTGTAGGTGTGGTTGTTAGAGATTGGACAGGGGCTCTCAAATTAACATCTTGGCGAACCATTTCAAATTGCAGGGACGCTGAGGACGCTGAAGCTCGGGCATGCTTGGAGGGTCTTAATATGGCGCTGAGGTGGCCGGATATTCCGATGATTCTTGAGATGGATTGTCAATCGGTGGTTTCCAAAATCCATACAAAAGGCCGTGATCGCTCAATTCTGTGTCATATCATTGAAGAAATTCGTGCACTGGGTGACCAGTTTGGTAAACTTGATATAGTTAAGATTAGTAGAGTTCAGAATAATTTCGCGCATGAGTTAGCGCAGTTTGCTATTAGGTCTAGGGATTGTCAGTGTTTTTTTGCTTTGTTTCCAGAGTGGGTTATGAGTCTCTCTTGTAAGGATATCACTTAATGTTTAATAAAGCTCTTTGTT
The DNA here is from genome assembly GCA_015847255.1 of Hyparrhenia diplandra. Lineage (NCBI taxonomy): Eukaryota > Viridiplantae > Streptophyta > Magnoliopsida > Poales > Poaceae > Hyparrhenia > Hyparrhenia diplandra. Next base: position 197,721 of record JADLZK010007854.1, read on the forward strand.
TCTCAAAAAAAAAAAAAAAAAAAAAAAAAAGAAAGCATACCTAGCAGGCCCGACTGATCGTTCTGACAGAGTGACAGGGAACATCACATCACATTGATACGCGACCAACAGCAGGCTCTCTCAGCCATTGGATGTGTCCATGCAGTTGGTATGCTGCGAAGGGCAAGCTGAGGCACTTCTTACATGGGCCACTAGCCTGATTTGACGCTAACATTACAGGTTTGATGATACAATTGGAATATATGGACTTAGTCTATTTGGTATTCTCTTCTCCATATTCCCAAACAAGAAATGACTAGTTTCTCAATTACTGCACTGATTCAGATTTTTAAACACTGCTTATTCTTATGCTATCTGCATACCTTTATTTTACTAGCCCATTTATTTGTCCTAATAGTTGGCTGTAAAATACCTGCTTGTATAATGTACATAGCCCACTTGTTACAATAGGCTTTTTTTCTCTTCTTATCAGCACCGCCACCCAAATAATAAGGACTACTTTTGTCTGCACTTTAATCTTATCTTACTATTACTAATTAGATACCCTAATAGAGGCTCCACGTTAATCCCTATGCACTCTAGAAAAGCAGAAAAGTTCTAGAATTTTTTCAAAAAAATTAGAAACATCCGGCTATCAAATCCAAAAGCCTCTCACAATGATAGCCATTCGATCTATTTCATTTTTGAAAAATACATTTGCCATGAAGAACACGAAGGAGCTGGTGACGAAGGCGGTGAGGAGGGAGAACTGCCACACCGTTATGCTTCTTGGGGGCATGCAGCGCCTTCGAGCATCCGCAGCTTCGGGAGGTGTCTGCTTACCTATGCCTGTCCCGAATGAAATGAGTGGGTCGCCGAAGAAGGACTGCTCGTCGAAGGTGCCGAATTGGGCAGTGGTGGGGACGCTGCCAGTGAGATGTGGGTTGTAGGACACGTTGAACTTGGTCAGGTCCGTGAGCTGGCTCAGGCTCCCCGGCAGCTCACCGGAAAAGTTGTTGTAGGACAGGTCCATCATCTCGAGGGACAGAATGCGGCCGATCTCCGACGGGATCGCGCCTGAGATGTCGTTTCTCGAGACGTTAAGCACGACGAGGGGGAGCCTGCTGATCTCTGGTGGCAGCCGTCCAGTGAGCCTGTTGTCGTCGAGGTGGAGCAGGCTGACGCTCACTATCGCGCCGATCGCTGGAGGTATGTATCCGGATAGCTGGTTCTTGGATAGCTGAACGTACCCGGAGATCACGTCGGAGTACTCGAAGCCATATCCCTTGATGATTCGGTCCCATATGGCGAGGCAGTTCTCCCGAGTACTCGAAGCTGAACGGGGATAGCTCGCCGGGATCCACCGCCTCATGGCTTCACAATCGCCGGAACCGGTGAGCACGCTGTAACTGTTCCGGTTCTTGGCGAACGTCGCGCCGGGGTTCCTCCCTACGTTTGCCATCTCCGGCGGGATGTTCCCAGTCAACTTGTTGTCGGCCAGGTTCAACCAGAGCAAGCTGCTGCATTTGCCAATTTCCGACGGAATCTTTCCAGACAGCTGATTTCCAGCGAGCATCAGCCACAAAAGCGACGTGAGGTTCCCAATGGTTGCCGGTATCTCGCCAGAGAGGTCGTTATTTGATAGGTCCAGCGCTTGGAGCTCGGTGAGACGGCTGTACGCCGGCGGTATCGCGCCGGAGAATTGGTTGGAGGCAAGCATCAGGTACTTGAGGCTCTTCGTGTCAGCAACCTCGGGAGGAAGCTCGCCGGTGAACTCGTTGAAGCTGAGGTCCAACCACGCGAGCACCGGTAGCTGGAGCACGCCAGAGGTGACGATGCCGCCAGTGTAGTTGTTGTGGTGCAGCACAAGGTATCTCAGACTCACAAACTTGTCAAAGGTGTCTTGCACGTCTCCTCCAAACATGTTGTTGCTGATGTCCAAAAACTGAAGCTTCGTGCAGTTTGTCAGCGACGGCGGTATCCGGCGATCGAAGCAGTTCTTCCCGAGAAACAGCGTCTCGATCGCGGCGAGCTTCCCAATCCCGGCAGGTATGAAGCCGTTGAAGCCATTCCCCACAGAGACAGGTACGTCAGGTTCGCGCACTTGGCGATGGAGTCCGGGAAGCTTCCAGTCAGGTTATTCGCTGACAGGTCCAAAGACTGGAGCTTGCAGCCGTCCGGGAACGTGGCCGGCGGGACGTTCCCGGTGATTTTGTTCTCGGCGACGCTGAATTTCCTGAACCTCGCGACGCCGGGCCACAGCTCGCCGGTGAAGTTGTTCGAGCTGAGGTCGACGTACTCGAGCCTGGCGCAGCCGTCGAACATGCCGGTGATATTGCCCGTGATAGCGTTGTTGGAGACGTCGAAAACAGCCAGGTCGGCGGCGCACATCGCCGTGAAGTTGGCCGCGACGCTGCCCGACAGCCGGTTCCCGACACGTCGAGCGTTGTTAGCCTGGTGAGGCCGGACAGGTCCAGCGAGCCGCTGATGAGGTTGTGGGAGAGGTTGAGTCGCACAAGGCCGCTGCATTGGCTGATGTCGCCGGGCGCGCTGATGCTGTTGTCGGAGAGGTCGAGCTCGGTGAGCGCGGGCAGCCGCGAGAAGTTGCCGAACGCCGGGCCGGAGATGCTGGAGCTGGACAGCTCCAGCGACGTTACGCGGCCGGACGCGTCGCACTGCACCCCATGCCACCCGCACGGCGACGCGTCCGACTCCTGCCACGCCTCGTAGGCGCCGCGGTTCACCCTGTTGTCGTCCTGCAGGAAGCGCTTCAGCTCCATCAGCACCTCCTTGTCGTCGCCACCGCCGCTGCTCTGCGCGTCGGTGGGCATCACCGCCACCTCGCCTTCAGGAGGACACGCGACGCGATCGCCACAGTTAGACGCGCAATTGGACTCCCACGCGAGGAACACGGCAGCTGACGAACTAGAAGAGAGCAAGCAAGAACAGAGCGCCGAATTCTAACCTGCGACGAGGAGCAGGACGAGGAATCCGAGGAGCAGCGGAGACATTGGCCGTGCTTCCCAAAATCATGAAAGAGGCCGAGGCGAAGCGGATGCACCGGCAACAGGGACGACGTGCCAGCGGCGAGCAGACTCCACATCCACACGCGCGTGCGCTGTCTTCCTCTAGTTCTTGTGCCGTGGCTTGGGTTCACCACTTGCTAAACGGTTGTTTTAAGGCCCTGTTTAGAGCCCCAAATTTCTTCCAAAATTCCACTATGCAAAACAAGATTCTCCATCATATCAAAATACCGGCATATGTATGGAGTACTAAATGTAGATAAAAAAATAAACTAATTGCACGGTTTAGATATACATTCTTGAGACGATTCTTTTGAGCCTAGTTACGCCATGATAGTATAATATTTATCACTAACAAACGAAACGTGCTACAGTGTACGATGTGACATGCTATAGAACTTTGGTCCAAAATTTGGTGATCTAAACATACTCTAAATCATCGAAACTCGTAGTGTGACTTTCCACTTACAACTTGCTAAACGCGTAGTGTGACTTTCCACTTACCTTAGAAAGGTACAGGTTACCACACGAAGATTGACCGTAATTTACCACGAAGATCTAACTTGGCTAGCATGGTATATCCCCTACCATAAAAAGAATTTGGTTAACTTATTTATGTATGAAAACTCATATAATTAAACCACGAAACAAATAGCGCTATAGCGTGCCATTTGAAACACCGCGACGCTATTGTCAATTTCCACGTTATTGACGCTATTGGCGCTATAGCACAATATTGCGCCGCTAAAGCGCACTATTTCCACGCTATTGGCGCTATATCGCGCTATTTTCATGCTATTGGTCTATAGTGGCAGCAGCAGGCTGGGTGCTGCCGCATAGTTGCCACTATTGAGCCGCTATAGCGGCGCTTATAGCGACGCAATAGCGGCGGATAGCGTCAGAAAAGTCCGACGTTATTTTCCATAGCTCGCGATCAAAAACATTGTAATTAAGTAAACTTTGCAAGATTCTGGAAATAATATTTTGATCGGAGCAAGTACAGTACATGCGCTGGATATTTTCCCGTCAGGTCAGCGACGACAGCCGCCCATGGTGACGACGCGACTGAACTGGCCTACACTACACTAATTGCGTGTGATGACCGGCAAGACGACTGACCTACTATAGGCGGCGACTGCTCATGCATGCACGGGTTGAATATTCTACTTTATCTCCTGAAACAATCGACGGCAAGTGCTCGGCATTATCTAGCGCAATGTAATCTTGCAATTCAGTAGTTGTTTTTCAAATGAAACCTTTGTAACCATTCCTGACTTGAGTCAACTAACAAATATACTAGGAGAATTAATTCCCCACGTGTTACCATGGGTACGAAGGAGGAATATGTATAGATCATGTCATTAGGGAATTAAAATGCTTAAGGCCAAATTAAAGCAGCTGTAAATAAAATGCTAAAAACAAAAGCATGATAACTGACCCAGCCTGAAAGCATGTAGGCCTCAACCTGCGCATGGGCTGGCCATCTGGCTCATGAAGGTGGTGGTGGTGGTGGGGTGGGGTGGGGGAGGGAGCCTGGCACTAAGCCAGGCAGTTAGGGCTGGAGACCCCAACCACCCAGCCGCCGCCGCCCTGGATCCTTAAGCCGACGACCGCTCCCTCCCATCGCGCGATGCGCGTGTCGTCGTACATCATGAGGGGTGCTCCGACTCCACACATCGGGGCGTGCCGCGTGGGGCCGCGCGCCTGGTAGGCCAGCGTCGCGCGAGGAAGCAGCGCCGGTCCGTGCATCGCGAGGCCACGCGGTCAAGCCACCTGGCACTGGAGCGCGGAGGCAGCGGCGACGACACAAGGGGCCGGCTGTGCGTCTGATGCGTATATTTTCAGAAATGATGAGAAGTTCAATGTGGTTAGGTTCATGTGGACGCAACTTGCTACAACCATGAATGATGGGAGAAGGAACCTTCCCTATGCTCCCTATCTTATGTTCATGATTGAGAGGGTCATAGGGCGTATATTTCCCAAGGACGGCTTCCACGCCGTGTACAAGATGTTTGATGATTATTTTGATCATTTTTTATAAAATAATCATGTGAGGCAAGCTTTATACAAGAATATATTTCTCCGGTTCATACTACTTATTGACGCGTTTACAGGCGTACGAGATTTGCCATGGCTGAGCCTATGACGCATGGGCCTCACCTCTGAAATATTTCTACAAGGTTATAGTTCTCTTGACGAGAGAATAAGAGTTGTATTTGATATCGGAACATATACTTGGTTCTGATATACATTATAAGGTAAAAATACACGTCATGGGGCTTTGATCTCTATACGCGTATATATACAACATTTGCCCGGCTAGGTGCCAGTTGGCTGGATGAAATATTAAACAATGCTTCATTACGTATGTGACTCAAGTGCATGCATGATCGAGATATATATGGATATATACGTATGTGGACAGGTTTATTATTAGAGTCCGGAGATATTAGTCGAGGAGACTCCTTCCAATCCACGTACGCTCCTTGCTTGGCCAAGGAGTTGATCCGGACCTCATACCTGCCCTATATAAATCGGCACCTGGTCGACGTAAGTGAGAGGTCCTCCTGGCTGGCTCCCGTTCTCACGCATCTATACACACATATATGCTGCCACGCAACACGGAGACCCCTTGCTGCTCTCAACTCGCCGAGAAGCTGCACGCATACGCCGTCGACTTGCTGCTCTACACGCCGAGAAGACGGAAGTATCCGTTTGCACCATCATCCACACAAGCACATCGTCCGGAGCGTCATGCTCTTCACGGTCGCCGGCGGTCATGTTGCTTGGTAAGTTCCCAGTTCTGATGCATTAGTATATTCATCTAATCTAAGAAGTATAATATGGCAAGTTCCGATCTACTGTACATGCATCATGAAGAAGGCTCTAGCAATTTGACAACGTCAGATCCGCCGCGCGAGGTCGTTGTCAAGTTGTCAATGATCATATGGTAAGAGTTCAACCTGCTGGCTCTTCTAATCTACTATACATCCATCGTCAAAACCCTCGCCGCGCGAGGTCCAGCAACTTGACAACGTTAGAACCCCCGCCGCGCGAGGTCGTTGTCGAGTTGTCGATGATCGATCTGAGTTATAAAGAAAATCAAGACCGCACAAGTCGAGATTGTCTCACGTTGATTCGATCTTGAAGAGCAAGCAAGCATCAGGTTGCCGATGGAGTATAAAACCAAGCAAGCAAGCAACTCGCTAGTTCGTGCAGCTGCATCACCATATATACATCATGCCGGCCAGTTCAGCCGACCGACTTGACAACATCAGAACCCTCGCCGCGCGAGGTCGTTTGTCGAGTTGTTGATGAAGAAAATCAAAGCCACTCGAGATAGGAGTTCCTCGTCGTGATGACGTGCTCACAAGATGCGGGAGTCAGAAGTGCTCTGCTCGTCATTGAGAAAAATATCAACGCTATGCTGCTTCAAGAGGAGACTGTAGTGCTGTCCAGCGGCATCTCATGCACGCATACACCTTCAAGCCTTGCTGATCTTCGGAATATGCATACACGCCGGCGCCCTGTTTCTTTACAGGATGCTGCATCAAGAATATACATGGTGGTGCTTGCTAGTTGTTCCATGCCATGCATACATGATACGCCAGAGGCCAAAAGCTGCTCCATGATCTTGCTAGTTGCTGCAGTCCTATCGGACGCCGTGAGTTTCGATGCAACACGTTGCTGCACATCAGGTCGGCGATAAGCAAAGCCAAGCAAGCAATTCTACGTGCACGCCGAGATGGCAAGTTTGTCCAAGTCGAAGTCTGCAGGTTCTTGCCGCCATCTCTAGCATGCTGACTATCTCGTTTCCTGCGGCTTGACAACATCAGAACCCTCGCCCGTGCGGGCCGTCGATTTGATCTCATAGAAGCATCGTCCAAACAATAGCAATACCGCTATTTGCGGGTTTCTACTACCATACAATCGTCCATTACATGTCTAGTCCCGACGAGGCTAGACGGAATCATGGCCGAGTGCCAATGAGGCGAGGTCACTACTCCACCGACATGTCCTAATTAACGGGATCGGATACACTGTTGCTGGGCACCGACGAGGCGAAAGCAACTCACATACGTCCGTGTTACTGAAGGCCGGCATACATAACTGGGCACCGACGAGGCGATAGTCATCCCCTTCACTAACAATACATTCCGTTTACTCTGACGTGGCGTTGGCGATGTCACGACCAAGCCGCGACACAAAGCCACCCATATTTACCACGCCATATATCGCATATGGCTGATGACGATCGATTAAATGACGACCATCTAGCGCACCTTAATCGGAGGTTTTCCACAAGCTCGTCTTGCGGATGTAATTAACCGGTCGCGCCTAACAGGCCCCGGGAATTGGCGAACTACGCAATTTTCCTACAAGTCAGACCTCTCCTTAAGCATGACGCAGAAGACGGAAGAAGACAATTTTTCGTTGATCATGTATTTTGTATATTCAAGAAAGAATTAATGAAATATGTGGTTCTCGAATATGTGTGCATGTGTCTCCTTGCATTACATTATTTATACTTGTATTCGCTCGGTTTTCGACCAAACAAAATGGCACGCCCGGTGGGACCTGATTCTCCTCCCATCTTCGCTGCGCTTCAGTGGTCGTTTAAAAAAATGATGATGACGATGATCGCTCGTCTGTTGTTCCCATATTTGCTGGACGATGCTTACTCAAGATCAACACGCTTCCAGGCTGATGCATGAAGAGTAAAGGCAGTAATGCCTATATCAAGTAACCGTGTTACGCGGTGTTAAAGAATGTCTTGCACGCTTATGTGCTGCAGACTCATATATACACATAAGGGCCGATCAGTGCCCAGTTTTTTGTTTACAAGAAATCAGTGCCTGGTTTGGGTCGTGGTGAATTTGAGAAGGGGTGGATGGAGCTGCAAAAGTGCCTGGTCCACTCTCAACGCCAGGTTTAAAAAAAAAGAGAAATTAAGAAAGGCTTGCTGATCAAAGCAGAAGGATTCCCTCTGGCAGGTGAGTCCTTCCCTACCATCACAGTGTTGGAGTTCTCTCCCGCTCCATGCTTGATTCACTTCGGGACGCATGCGCCCATAGCTGTCTTTGCCCGTGGGGATAAGTTGTACTACCACCCCACACAAGACTCCGCAGTAACTGAAGTCGCGGAATCAAAGAAACCCCACAAGCGTGCGGCTGCTAACGTCTGGAAGGCAAGACATACTGCTGTCATGGACTCCCGTAAACTGCTGAGAAAGCCCGAGATGCTCCCGAACGAATGTTGCTTTCAAACCATCGAGGTCAAAGTCCTCGTGGCACTTAATGACGTATCTTACCCCTTGTCTTGTCGATGTGTCATACGCGCTCCAAGAACAAGTGGGATGCTCTTCGTAACTACCGAAGAAAGAGAAGCCACGTCAAGAAAGCTGCATGCTGAAGTAGGTGCTCGTGTTGTCAAAAGCACGACACCTTAACAAAAACTCATGGACTTCTGAGTTCCCGGACGTCGTGTAGGAGACATACGTGCTATCTGTGGAGATCAGAAAGCCTAATGAATTGAAGAAGCTTGTTAGGCAAACCATTATGGATGAATTCTGGAGTCTGGACACACACATTAAAACATGCGGCCAAATTTCCTGGGTGTGGATCTATAACTCGCACTGATAATATAAGTCTTCATTCCCCAATGATGGTTGCCTCATACCATGTCACAGCTAATTCTAGCCTAGAAGAAAACAAATTTGCCGCACAAGCAAAGTGTACCGGCACCTCATGCAAGTGCAGCTGTTGATCAGCTCCAGCAGCAAGTTCAGAAGCTGCCTGCCCAAATGAAGAAGCTGGAGAAACAACTCCAAGGTCGCCAACCGATTGCATTTGCAGAGAGTAATTGGAGGCCTATTCCTCTTGTTCCGAGATTCCAAGAATCAAGGTCATTTGCACGAACTGGTGGCAGGTCTAAATACCAAGGCCCTGATCGTTATGGTCATACTACTGAATTTTCTCAACAAGCTGGTGGCAGGCATTATGCACTTTGCCATCGTCCCCAAGACGAGCGGAGGACGCTAGCACAGCGGAGGGATTCCCCTCCGCGCTCGTTTTGCCACTCGAGGCAAGCTGCATTGCTTCCTCGCTGGAATTCATGGTCACGCTAAGAATGGCAACCAAGAGATTCCACAGGAAATCAACATCGCCTAGAAGAGCAGAAACATAAATGTGTTGTTGTACCACCTGCACATCTAAGGAAAATTTCAGAAGATGATCAGTGCCCAAAGGTCACGCATACACAGGTGGCGTCTTTGTCAGGCCAAGTAAATTCACCAACGCGGTGCCTGTAACTCGGTGCACAGATGTGCACCCTCACGGACGGCTGAGATGCTCGAACGGAAAGCCGTTACAATGCGGACATAGGACGGCGACCCCGCTGGTGGCCACCGTAATGGGAGTAGTTAACCGAACCATGTCGGATAATGCTGTGAATGGCCGCATGCGTGGAGCCCGCCGAACTAAATGTCACCAGACAATCGGACCCCACTAAACTAAATACAACCATGTCCACCTAGGTGTACACGGCAACCCCAAAAACGCCTTGTGTAGCAAGCTTTATAACACAACACCATCAGTGCATCCCCAGATCCACCGACTTCACCATAAACCCAGCTTGAACAATACGATTAGCGAAGAATCGAGATCTTCACGATCGCGACAACACCCTGACCCATGTCGGCGGCGATACATGATCCAGCAATCCAAGACGATGAAGCAGCAGGCCATCAACTGAATTCATAAAGCAATCCTGCAGGAATCCAGATCCAGCAACCGGTGATCTCAACTGAAGACGCGAGGCAAGACCATGATCTTCGGATCGCCCAGTCGATTAATGAAGTTTTCACAAGTCTGACATACAAAAAGAGGTACGCAACAATTCCAAATTGATCTTTAAAGAGTTTCCACAGGGTTTAGGGTTTGTGTCCCCTATTATCATGAACGAGATCTACCAGTGCAATTGTAACTTTAGAATCATCAGTATGAGTAAGCTAGGGGACAACTAAATATTTTCCTTAAATATTTCATAAGAAAAATTATGCTGTCTCGCTGTTCAGTGGATCACAGGTGTAGGTAAAGCTATCTCAGTGTTCACTTCCTCGGTTCAGTGGGTTAAATTTGACAGGATTCTACAATTTTAAGATCTAGTTATGTGCTCTACCATATTCACTTCTTAGTAATACACTGAGCTATCTCAGTGAAATGTTAACGTCAGGCTGATTTTGTTGACAGGTTTTGAAACATTCTGGAAATGACAAATGCTGGTATTTGTCATGTGCATCCGCTGACAAACTGAAGAAAAGGCTTCTATTAAGAAGAGTACTATCGCTGGCCTCTGGAACAAAAGAACCAATGACCGCTGCTCCCAGACTGAAATCTAGTCTTATTGCTCGTTGCCAAGATAGGCCAACAAAGAAGGAAATACCGGCTAACACTAGTTTGTGATCCTAGATGGACGAACAGAGGAGGAACTGAGGAAGCAACGTGATAGCACTGATGATGAAGAGAATCCAAGGGGACAGAAATGGAAATGCAATTGATAGTTTATGTTATAGCATGGCACCATAGCGTCCATTCTGTTACAGGCCTCCATTTAATATCATAGCTTTGCTATTGTTATGTATTCGTAGGCCAATTAGGAAATAATCACATTGGTAACTGATATCTCGGTGTGACTTCCACTTTGTAACAATTTTTCAAGGTTCGCTTTTACTGAATCTATGTATATCTTTTAGTACTCAAATCACATACACACCGTATATATTTCCTCAAATATATTTAAATCTGGGGGTGTGCAATTATGCAAGTGAAAAGGTTTATGTGGGACCTAAAATGCTTAGGGATAATATATGATATCTGTGTTGCGCTCTCCTGTGCATTTTAATTTGTAATAATATCTGACAATTAGCGTATCCTGATCCATTTCTGAAATATGCCACCACACAAATCACGAAATCTAAGCACAAAGTGATGCATATTGCATTATTGCTTGATGGTCACTGATGAAGTAGCTATTCTGGAATAGCTACCAGGATCAAATCAGAGCACACTTCATAACCATAACATGACCTCGGCTGTGTTCAAATAGGTTCTCACCCAAAGTTGTATTCATGGATTTTCTTACAATGTCATAAGTTTACTCTGAATTCATTCAAGATCAGATGACAATTCATACACAATAAGCCAAGATCTGTGGACAACAAAAGGATCGCACAATGAATCTTGCTTAATTGTGTTCACCAGCCACCACATGATTGACAAACAAAAATGTACAGCAACTAAATTGGAGGAAACACAAGTTATGTTCCAATTTATGTTCTATAGTTACTTCAAGCACCCATGGCCCATGAGGCACAAAAGTTCTCATACATTTTTGCACACAGACGTGTATGCCAGCGATAACCACAGTGCGAAGCACAAAATACGAACTTCTCGATCACCGCCATCTCTGTCGAGGACGGCTTGCCGCAGTTGTTGCCTCTTGCCAGGCTGAGCTTGTACGGCGTTCTGCAGCAAGCGCATAGCGCATAGTCGTGGGGCTGTAGCCACATGGTGTGACCTTGGCGTTGCTTCTGGCCACCTTGGGGATGTTACTGCTACCGAGCTCCTCGATGCCCACCTCCGATTTGCCACATCACCATCCCCTACCAGGATGAGAAGCTCAGCTTGAGCCAGGCATTGTCGTTCCTGAACCCAACTTCCATGTCCACTCAGAACATGTTCCATTCGATTTGTCTTGATCTACAGATCATTCGAGAAGCCAAAATCTGAACACAGATATTGAGCTTGAACCACACCACGAAAATTCAATCCAACATATATGCACTTGATCCTCATTGTTGAGCACATGTGTTACTTGCCCTAAACGCTGAGTAGTCTGGTCGGGGGTCATAAAACCTGCAAAATGGTGGGTTAGCCCAACAGAGGCAAGACTCGTAAGACTTTGGGAAAAAAATGAAAACAATAACGTGAAGGAGAAACTATCTATCCCTAATGCTAGGGTGAGACAACACTTGAAAGTCGAAACCATGACACCTCGACCACAATTTTCTGTATAGTAGTTCGGATGAGTGTACGTATGAGTTCAGTAAACATAATAGCACCAATAAAACGTTTGCCGGCTATTAGTGCCTCTCACCTTAAAGCAAGTCCCTCCTGGTTGCTTCCATCATCAATTGTTATGTAAACGGGATCAGACTTGTTTGGCACTGGATATCGATTTCCTGATGTTTTGTTGTAGTTGACATTAGAAATGTGGTACTGCAACTGTAGGGTATCAATGAGAAATCAACATTCAGATATCTGATTCAACTCTGAAGGAACAGATTGTCAGCCCAGACTAAACCCAAAATTTCCACCATGTGGAAAAAAAACATTGGAAGGAAACTTTGCTGAAGGAGATAACTTTACTGATCTCTCATAAGCATGAACATGTCCTGCAAATAAAGGTGAATGCATCAAGACCATTGCGCCGACGGTTTTTGAGGCTGTGCCAAACAGAAGGAAGATGGTTACCGTCGCGGATGCCTTAAACGGTGACGCCTGGGCAGGGCACATCGCCGGCGCGCCCACCATGGCGTTGCTGGTGGAGGTGTGCACGCTCTGTGATCGATTGGAACAGGTGGAGTTACAGTCGTGCCCGGATACATTCTCTTGGAAACTGACACCGGGGCACACTTATACTGCCGCGTCGGCTTACGGGGCCATGTTCATCGGGTCCTCCTCACCGCTGGGAGCTAAAGAGATTTGGAAGACTTCGGCACCACCAAGGATTCGGTTCTTCTTCTGGCTAGTCATGCACGGCAGGTGTTGGACTGCGGAGAGGCGTTTCCGTCATGGCTTGCAGGCTTCGGACCGGTGCATCATTTGTGGCTTGGACTCTGAGACTATGGATCATATTATCCTGGGATGCTCACTTAGTAAGGAGGTGTGGGACATCTCCTTGCAAAGGTACAACCTGCAGCATGTGGTGTCGATTGTTGATGATGGAGTGATGGCGTGGTGGATTGCGACCAGGAAGCGTATCCCCAAGTTGCTGCGACGTGGGTTCGACAGTTTGTTCTTCGCCGTCGGCTGGACTCTGTGGAAGGAAAGAAATGCGAGGACCTTTGATGGGATTGCTAGGAACCCGCAGCAGGTGGCCATGCAGGTACAGGAGGAGCTCCATGAGTGGCGTCTAGCCGGTTACAGTAGGGTCGATGCGTTCATGCAGCTGACGGGCTAGGACGCCTCAATGTATTTTGTCGCAAATTCTTCATTATGTAATCTTTGTGTTGTTTTTGGGTGTTAGGGGTCCGGTAATCTTGCGACTACCGCCTCCCCTCTGTGTGTTTCAAAACTCTATCCTACTTAATGAAATATGCGCCTAGGCGTCATCACGAAAAACATGTCCTGCAAATACGAAGTCGACCTTGACCATTATAATCTCATAAGCATGAACATGCCCTGCAACTTACTGAGATTACATTTTTTTTTATAGGGTACCAGCATCTTCAAATCAAATGGAGAGGAAGATTCGCAGGGCGCAACTCACCCAAGCGGTGGATCCGAACTCGACGGCGGCGGAAGCGAGCGGCGAACGACGACTTATACAGAAAGAAAACACTGCCTAGTCCAAGAGTAATAATATCAAAAAGTCACAAAGAAAGAAACAAAACTAATTTTGGTCAACTAAACCAAAAATTCAAGCACTAGCTGTAAATCTAGTCCCAAAAACGAGACACTACCTAGTCCAAGAGTAATTTTTTTAAAAAAACAAAACAACAACATGATTTAGTAGGAGTTGGCACTCAGCCCGTACGGATCCTGAGACTTATACAGAGTAATTTCACACAACGACACTTCATCACACGAATTCGATCGAGCGAAACAAGCGCGGCATATTGAAATTTATTTAAATTCTAGCGGAACCTGGGAACTAAGCATCATTTGAATCAATTTTGGCAAAATACAAAAAAGGCATACCTGACGACATGTACGCGCACCTCCGCCGTCCACATCCGCCGGAGCAGCTGCCCCAAACCTTCAGCAACTTCACCGAATCCAGATTCCTCAGTCCGCAATCTCTTCGGACGATGGCTCATAGCACGGGACAATAGATCGAGAAATTGAATCTGAGGAACCGAAACCCTACCGCTCGAAGAGAAAACAGGGCATAAAAGGGCGAGAACTAGCACCTTCAGAAGATGCACAAATCAACAACGATTGCAAGGATAACACGCCAACAGGAACAGTGAACAGTACCAGCATTGAATAAGTACCTACCAGAGCTCGCCGGGCCCCTCATACCAATCGACTAACCATAACGGAAAATAAAAAATCTTCAACGTAAGAAGGCTGTAATACAACTGAAACACCGCGCACCGCTATTAAGTCGCACGAATCTCCAAGACTTCGGAACGGTGGATATGAGGGTGCACATTTGTGCACCGAGTCACCCACCACTTCGGCGTAAACTCACCCCACACCTTACCCAAGCCATGTTGCTCTTGCTCATGTTCATAACTTCCAAAAACCCTACGGGCCGTTTTCATGAACTGGTGGCAGGTCAGTCCAAGTATTAAGGCCCTAGTCATTATAGACATGCGCCTGAAGTCCTAACAAGCTGGTGGCAAGTATTATGCTGCTAACCAATGTCCTCAAAACGATCTAAGGATGGTGGCTTGGGGAACCATTCCATGTCTATTTTATGATTTTATCATTCAAGGCAAGCTCCACTGCCTGCCCATTGGAATTCATGGTTACACCAAAATGGCGGACCAAAGATTTAAGATGAAGTCAACATCACCGTATCTACAATATGCAAGTGTCCCTATGAGAAGGGTTGGCACTGTGATTAATGTTATATAAATGAGCACCTTTTCTTGCTCTATTAACCCAGGTATCCTTACGGATCCTCATGGAGATGCTACTCATACATTCAATTGGGCAACTTTATGCACTTGTTTGCCTACAACACTATAAAATGATACCCCTGAAAACGGGATTCAGGAAGGACATGCCCCTGTTACACCGGTGGCAGATTTTTAACCAGAAAAAAGTGATCACGTTTGCATGCCAATGGTGTTGCCTTTTCTGTTTATCGCCTTCTATACATCAATACAGTTGTGGTTATGTACACCAGGAACTTGCTAATTTGTTCATAGTATGGTTCACTTATCACTACAAAAAAACTAGTTGGTTGCAGTGCAACATGTGCAATATGCAAGAGCTAGTTAACCCAGTTCGCCAACGGAAGAGCTATTCGCTTCATCAAGATCACCAGAGAGTCTATTGGTGGCGAATTTCAATGAAGATATTTCAAAATTAATTGATTCCTTCAATATGTTACGATATATATGCTATGCCACCAGTGGGCTGTCACCAGGCATGTTGCTCTAGGATGAAGATTTTCCAACTGACCTACATTGTGATGAAGTAACCTCAACACAAAGCACATGGTTTGCACCGACAAGGGATGAAAGTGGGTGGTGGATTTCAATCCGCACTGACCCTGAAAGTCGTGGGTTTATCGTGCCTTTTGCCGTTTGTCCAGTTTAAAAGGAATGCCAAGCCTCAAGGGAGACTATAGGGAAAAGAGCATGAAAGGGATACCTAACTTGACACAAGTCTAAGTTATGTGTGCAGCCACATGCCACCCTCGAGGTGACAACAAGGGTCTACAAAAAAACAATATAGCCTACGAGGATTACTTAGCTACACAAAGATGGATAGCTACCCTCCAAATTCTTTGAAGACCAGTTTCAAGAAACAAGTCCAAAAGGACCAAAGAAAAAAAAAAAAGAGAGAAATAAAAAGGAGACACAGTGAGATGTCTCGAAACTCTCAATAGTCAAATCATGTCAAGTTATCAAGCGAATTGAAGGAGGACGGGTAGCTATTCATCATCCTCGGCAAAAAGTAATGGCAGAAATTTTGTCTTAGCCATTTTCCCCCAAAACCAACCACGAAATTCTAGCTGTATCCTACATTCCTTGCTGGACAAAAGGTAGGAGGCGTGAAGCACATAACTTAAGGGAGGCTCATAAAGATTTCCACTAACCCCAAGAGGTCCTGACGAAGTGTTAACCTTTTTACACTATTACCACGAGGGAACTAAACCACATGTGCTGGTTGTGTTGGAATATGACCACATCTTATGAGTAACATGCCTCTGTGCTGCTCCACCATTGGTATCATATATTTTTCTTAAAATCAGTGTTGTTTCTCTCAAGTTTTCATTAAGAAGAACCAAGAATTATCTCTACCCTACAAAATTGGATGGCTCTTTGGTAAAATTCAGCAGCTCGAGCATTCCTTGTGACTGCTTGTGTAATCGAAAGAAGGATGTGCGAGACCTTCATCGAATAATTATTCAGATACCTAGCATTTGGCATGGTACATCTATGAGGATTCAAGTGGACTTCAATAGGCTTTCTGGAGCAGCCAAATGCACCACTGAAGGCATACGTGCAACCATGAATCAGTTGACTCTATCGGTTGGCATCATTGCAATGAATGATCACTTACATTTGATACCCTTGATCTGGAGTGCAACTAAATTTCTATTTTTATGAGTTGATCACAATGTTATTCAGCACAATCCAGCAAGCTGGCCTGGTGGCTCAAAAAGGGACTCAAAGACTCTACAAGAACATAGCATGGTGGCATGTTCTTTTTCGCCATTATGGGGCTAAACTGGTGGCAGTTCTATGCTCTTAAGGGATTGAGAGGCAATGAACAGCTCACAAAATTGAAGATTGGTGACATTATAAGCTCTTGGAGTGATTAGTATGTCAAAAAAAAAAAAAAAAAGGATGAAAACCTTGCTCGATTGTGGCATGGCCACCCAACTTTTTGTTGGCGGGATGAAGATGGGCTACTCTACCACGTTCCCTATCACTAATTCAATGGCATGAATTTTCGCCAAAGAATCACATGTCTCCTTATTGATAAGAGTATGTCATGGGTTTTATCCCAAAAGAAAAAGGGTTCTTGTCCCTAAAGGTGTTCCATTCTGGAAACTAATTAAGTGGCGTGCATGCTAATTCTCTTCATCTAGAGACATGCCTTGCGCATATATTTGTTTCCACTTGATTCCTGTCTTAAATCAGGTTACTGCAAAGCATCTATGAGTTTTCGGATGCATATAAATTTGGGAGCAGTGAAGCAAACCAACACAATGATGTGGAACTGTGAAACCCTTTAAGATAGATGGCTGGCACTGTTGCTGTAAAACGGTCGCATCAATCTTGATAAATTTTCTCCATGGACACTACGCTCCATTTGTTGGCACCAATATATTTGGTCGGAGTGGAACCCAAGGATTTATCTTCTTGTATATGGCATGATTTTCGCCATATGTTACTTTTCAGGTGGCGGCTCGCCATGTCCTACTACAACACAAGAGGGGTTATTATATTATCCTTACCCATCTCGTCCATTGCTATTTTTTTTAGGGATGGCATGGATTTTCGCCACACCCTATCACAAGTCCCTAGAGGCTACGACCATGCGGCTAGGCTCATCAAAGTTATATTTCCCGAGTCAAGTCTTTTAAACCACAAGCATAAACTTAACTCGGCGGGTGGCATTTGTTTGATGATTATTTTGATCATTTTTATAAAATAATCATGTGAGGCAAGCTTTATACAAGAATATATTTCTCGGTTCATACTACTTATTGACGCGTTTACAGGCGTACGAGATTTGCCATGGCTGAGCCTATGACGCATGGGCCTCACCTCTGAAATATTTCTACAAGGTTATAGTTCTCTTGACGAGAGAATAAGAGTTGTATTTGATATCGGAACATATACTTGGTTCTGATATACATTATAAGGTAAAAATACACGTCATGGGGCTTTGATCTCTATACGGCGTATATATACAACATTTGCCCGGCTAGGTGCCAGTTGGCTGGATGAAATATTAAACAATGCTTCATTACGTATGTGACTCAAGTGCATGCATGATCGAGATATATATGGATATATACGTATGTGGACAGGTTTATTATTAGAGTCCGGAGATATTAGTCGAGGAGACTCCTTCCAATCCACGTACGCTCCTTGCTTGGCCAAGGAGTTGATCCGGACCTCATACCTGCCCTATATAAATCGGCACCTGGTCGACGTAAGTGAGAGGTCCTCCTGGCTGGCTCCCGTTCTCACGCATCTATACACACATATATGCTGCCACGCAACACGGAGACCCCTTGCTGCTCTCAACTCGCCGAGAAGCTGCACGCATACGCCGTCGACTTGCTGCTCTACACGCCGAGAAGACGGAAGTATCCGTTTGCACCATCATCCACACAAGCACATCGTCCGGAGCGTCATGCTCTTCACGGTCGCCGGCGGTCATGTTGCTTGGTAAGTTCCCAGTTCTGATGCATTAGTATATTCATCTAATCTAAGAAGTATAATATGGCAAGTTCCGATCTACTGTACATGCATCATGAAGAAGGTTTCTAGCAATTTGACAACGTCAGATCCGCCGAGGTCGTTGTCAAGTTGTCAATGATCATATGGTAAGAGTTCAACCTGCTGGCTCTTCTAATCTACTATACATCCATCGCCAAAACCCTCGCCCGCGAGGTCCAGCAACTTGACAACGTTAGAACCCCCGCGCGCGAGGTCGTTTGTCGAGTTGTCGATGATCGATCTGAGTTATAAAGAAAATCAAGACCGCACAAGTCGAGATTGTCTCACGTTGATTCGATCTTGAAGAGCAAGCAAGCATCAGGTTGCCGATGGAGTATAAAACCAAGCAAGCAAGCAACTCGCTAGTTCGTGCAGCTGCATCACCATATATACATCATGCCGGCCAGTTCAGCCGACCGACTTGACAACATCAGAACCCTCGCCGCGCGAGGTCGTTGTCGAGTTGTTGATGAAGAAAATCAAAGCCACTCGAGATAGGAGTTCCTCGTCGTGATGACGTGCTCACAAGATGCGGGAGTCAGAAGTGCTCTGCTCGTCATTGAGAAAAATATCAACGCTATGCTGCTTCAAGAGGAGACTGTAGTGCTGTCCAGCGGCATCTCATGCACGCATACACCTTCAAGCCTTGCTGATCTTGGGAATATGCATACACGCCGGCGCCCTGTTTCTTTACAGGATGCTGCATCAAGAATATACATGGTGGTGCTTGCTAGTTGTTCCATGCCATGCATACATGATACGCCAGAGGCCAAAAGCTGCTCCATGATCTTGCTAGTTGCTGCAGTCCTATCGGACGCCGTGAGTTTCGATGCAACACGTTGCTGCACATCAGGTCGGCGATAAGCAAAGCCAAGCAAGCAATTCTACGTGCACGCCGAGATGGCAAGTTTGTCCAAGTCGAAGTCTGCAGGTTCTTGCCGCCATCTCTAGCATGCTGACTATCTCGTTTCCTGCGGCTTGACAACATCAGAACCCTCGCCGTGCGAGGCCGTTGTCGGGTTGCTATTATTTTCTACAATAGTGGAGAAGGTCGCTGTTGCTGGGCACCGATGAGGCGAAAGCAACTCACATACGTCCGTGTTACTGAAGGCCGGCATACATGACTGGGCACCGACGAGGCGATAGTCATCCCCTTCACTAACAATACATTCCGTTTACTCCGACGTGGCGTTGGCGATGTCACGACCAAGCTTCGGCGACACAAAGCCACCCATATTTACCACGCCATATATCGCATATGGCTGATGACGATCAATTAAATGGCGACCATCTAGCGCACCTTAATCGGAGGTTTTCCACAAGCTCGCCTTGCGGATGTAATTAACCGGTTGCGCCTAACAGTGCCCCGGGAATTGGCGAACTACGCAATTTTCCTACAAGTCGACCTCTCCTTAAGCATGACGCAGAAGACGGAAGAAGACAATTTTTCGTTGATCATGTATTTTGTATATTGAAGAAAGAATTAATGAAATATGTGGTTCTCGAATATGTGTGCATGTGTCTCCTTGCATTACATTATTTATACTTGTCTTCGCTCGGTTTTTCGACCAAACACAAGATTGAGAAGACCCATTCTTATGCAGCTGGTAAGAAGTATGTTAGATGTTCCTCAGCAGGACATGAGGACATCCTAGAGACCTCTCAACCTAGGTCCAGGAGTGGCAGGGGCATGAGCAGCAAGGTGAAGGCTTGGTTGAAGGCCATCTTTGGACACTGTGCTTACACTTGTCAGCAGAGCTATGAGACCCGCAGGGAGATCAAATAGGCATTCAAGAGTGTCAGGGAGAGATAGGGCTTACCACCTCTACCACCCATCCTAAGACCTCCTCAGTTTGAGCTTCCAGACTTGTCTGGCACTAGCAGTGGGTCTGATGCATTATCTCACGGATGATCGTGAGACTCTTGGCGGTGCTTAGAGGGAACTCAGAGACGCACGGCAGGATCCTCCTCGCCGCCAGCTCGTCATGCTCCACACCCTCACTGTGCGAGCACTCATGACGATGAGGCTACTTCCAGCAGCATGCGTGATGATTCAAGTGAGGAGTGATCTTTTCTACTCTTCTTCTTCTTTTTCTATGAACTTTTGGTACTTGATGCCAAAGGGGGAGAAAATTAGAAGAAAGTGGAGGGGTCAAACTTTTCCACGCCATGGTTTCGAGGATGTAGCAAAAGTTGAGCTTTATTGTTTAGATTCGATGAGAGTAGTTGTTAGCTACGTTACACCGATACGGATACGATACGTATCCGATACGCAGATACACTATTCTCCAAAAAACAGTGACACGGGATACGGCTATATTTTTTTAAATACTAATAATAATAACAGGATTTAATATGACATAACATAGTTCAGAACTGAAAAGGTCAATTACAGTCACCCAGAGACGGCATAGCACAAACAACATAGCCACTTGAGATTAGCATCAGGTGACATGAAGTACTACAAAAGCGAGAATGGTTTGTGGCAAACAATGCAAATCGAGGTGATATGTTCGAACCAAAGCATGGTGAGGTCACGCGGTGACAGAGTGGGTGAGATGTGGCAGCGTTTTGGTCCTACGATGCGAGCATGCGGAGGCCTGTAGGCGAGTAGATCACGCGTGCGGGGAGTGGTATTTGGGGGCCTTCATGGGACGTATCCAAGTTGGCCCATACGTATCTGATACAAGTATCCTGCCTAGTACGTATCCAAATTTGTTAGTACAGCCTCGGATACGTATCCACGGCATATCTGTATCCGCGGCGTGTCGGATACGCGATACGTGACCCCCTGCCGTATCCGCACATCGTAGGTTGTTAGGTTTTGAGAGTTTGAGAATCGCTCAAAACTCTATTTTATGTAATATTCCTACCTACGACTCTTTATGCCTCGGATTTGATCTTTGTGCTTGTTAGACTTTTTATCTATGATAATCTGCTGCTAGTTTATTTCTTATGCCTCGCTATGGTGTGTTGTTGACTTAACTGCACAAGTGGGTGTGGCAGTGCTGCTCATCCGACGCGGTAGCGCCACCCCTCACTTTGTCAGTCAAGTTTTATTGTGCTCTGAACTGTCATGCCTTCTCATGCATCACGTATATTTTTATGACACCTTGTTCTGCACCCCACAAGAGCTATGGATGTAGGGGAGGCCCTAGACATACCACCTAAAATCTGAAGTTTGACATTAGATGTGAAATTTGGAATTCAAATCCAATTCACATATTTAAGGGAGGCTCCTACATTCTTGGCTTCAAAAATCTTAGTTTGACTTTACATCTTATGTAAGCTCTAATTTGATCGTCATCAATCACCAAAAAGGGGGAGAGATTGTAAGTGCAATCAAGCTCTAAGTGGGTTTTGGCGTTGATGACCACCGAATTAGGGAACTAATGAGATTTGTTGAGATGACGTGTAGGAAACAAAACAAGGAGTTGATGTACGGGCCAAAGACATCTCTTGAGCATGATGGTGGCATTTCCATGTCAAGGCGGTTTAAATTCTTTTATATTTTGAATCTTGAGTTTAGGGAATGTCATACTATTAAGAGGGATCCTAGGACTCTTTGGCTCATGTGAACTAAGTGCTCAAACTTCTAGCTCATCCAAAAACATCACTCCAAGCCAAAATAGCCAGCCAAAAACTCAATTCACCTTCGCTGTTTTGGCAGGCGCGACACTGCCGCGTGTAAATTGAGGCACTGCCGCACTTAACCGACCATTGGGGTCTGTTGGGTATAAATACCTTCTCTAACCCTCCCACAATGGTCACCTGGTTCACTTCATCTTCAACCTCGACTCGGACATATAGAAGACTCGCCTCACGCTCTCTCTCTCTCTCTTCCTCCGTTGAAGCACTTTGAGCTCCCAAGCCAATCTCTCACTTCCCACCACCGATTCTTGAGAGAAAAGTGTGCAAACTTCGATTGGAGGGCTGATCTACTACTTTCCCCACTCAAAAGAGCCTTTGGTTCATGTTTGGTCGAGAACCCTAGGGTTCTTTACTCTTAGAGCTTGCTCCTAGACGGCTAGGCATCGCCCTTCAGCTTGCCAACTCATGTGACAGCCTTGGGAGATTTGTAACCTCACTCGAAATCAATACATTACCGCACATCTCTAGGGTTAACTCCTAGACTTGTGAACAAAGAAAAAATCTAGCCTTTGTGGCAAGCTAAGCCTTTTGTGGCAACTTCAACAACGTGGAGTAGCCCAGCCTTGGTGGCATTGGTGAACAACAGGATAAATCCTTGTGCCACTTGTGTTCTTTAAATTCTTGCATATATTTCGTTGTGAGCTAGGGTTTCGTCCCGATCTACTTTGTTGTTGAGTTCGAGTACTTTTGGTTAGCTCCCCTCGTGTCCACTATCATTCGCTAGGCGCGGCAAAGTGCCACACTACTGGACTAACGGTAGTTTAAAGAATTTTACAAAGTTGAATCTTAGGTGCGGCCCATTCACGTCCCCCTCCGGGCTTCCATCGCAGACCCTATAGCCTTCCCCTCCACGCGGCGGGCCGGCACCGCACCCGCCGGCACCTCCCTCGCGCCGCCTTCTATGACACCAACAGCGATGGAGGACCCCCATGGAGGCTCGTTGCTGCGGATCCGGTGTCGGCGACCTAGATCCGCGCGTCGCACTTCCTCCGCGCGGCTTTTCCCGCCCACGCCGGCGCCCTCCCTCCTCCGACAACAGCGACGGGGAGCACCGTGGAGGCTCGCCATCTGCCCGGCCGACGTTGGAGTCCCCGGGGTCCGAGCCCCATGGCGGCCGCTGGGCGCGCCATGGGCGGTGGCCGCTCGCATTAACCGTGGTTCCACCGCCAAGGCTAAGGTGGCCGTACCATGGGCTTTGTCGAGCACCGGCCCCTGGACCCCCGCCCAAGATGGCGTCGAGCTCGGCGGGCGTGGGTGGTGTCCATGGCGGCCGCCGCGAAAATCACCACGTCGCCACCCTCCAATGCCGAAACTCTCCGCCCCCGTGGATGCTACAGCCGCCCATCCGTTCCGGTGCAGGCCCCCTATGTGCTCATCTTATCTCCCCACCTCCCTAGCCCAGGGCCGCGATCGGGCGCCGCCACCGCCGCCGGGCCGTGGCCGGCGTGCCGCAGCCACGGCCGGCCTCGGTCCGCGCTGGTGATTGACGCTGCAACGCTGCGTGCGGCGTGCGACGCAGCCGCATCCGGGCCCTCGGTGGCTCGTGGGCGGATCCGGGGGGGCCGGGCCGCTCCTCGGCCGGCCCTAGCGGTCGCTCGCCCGTTGCCCAAAGAGAAGGCAATCATCCAAGACATGTGCGAGGATCCCTTGGGCGGATTCGTGGTCGCTCGCCGACATCGACCGGCCGGGCCGTCCGCCGGAGGTTCCCCGGGGTTCTTCGCTCGGTAGAAGATCTACGTCCGCCAACTGTGGCTGAACTCAGTGGCGGTCTCTGGCAGTCTGGGGGGTCCCTCGTCTCGGTCTTCGTCAGTCCCCCACACCCCGACGTGGGTAGGCGCACCCACGGCGACCGAGCCGCGGCGAGGAGGATGGCATCATCAAGGATGTCTCCAACGAGGACAAGGATGAAGGTGGTGTCGGCGATGCGGCTCATGCTCAGGTGGCCACTACCACCGCCACTTGCGTCGTGCGCGCGGTGAAGGTGTCGTCGCTTTCTCCTTTGTCGCAAAGAGCGGGTGGTGGCCCCTCGACGAGGCCATCATCCCTCTCTCCTCACGCCGCCCCTTCCACCCTCGAGGTAGCCTAAGTGGATGCTCCAAGACTAGGCGTTGGGCGGGCGCCGCCAACGCCTCCAACGACGACTCTTCCCCGCTTAGCGCCCATCGTACCTTGATGTCGCCGCCAAAGGGCTCGGCGGGTGACGCCCCACTTTTCGCCTTCGGTCACAACCGCGGCCGTGACGCTGGGAGCTGTTGCCTTCAAGGGTGACCTTCGGAGGTCCACAACGGGTCTACGACGCTGACAAGCCGCAAGTTTTGTGCGCAAAGATCGACCTCGACGCAGCGGAGCCTCGCGAGGATTTTGGTGTTTCGTTGCTTGGCCCGTGGAGGCCTTCGGTGCCTGGCATCGACGCCGATAGTTTTCAAACTATTGTGGGTCATCGACAATGGCGCTGTCCGAAGGTTGTGGCACCTAGGACGCGTCGTCCGTCCCACCAAAGCTAGCCGGACGTTGCTTCAATCGCCTCGCGCGGCCACGCCGCCGCACATTGTCGCCGCTATCATGCCGCTTTCGTGCAAGGATGACGGACACGGACACGAGCATGCAAGCTTGGGCATACGCCTCGCGGCCCTCCAACCCATGAGTTGGCCGCGCAGGAAGCCACCGAGGGTCGCGACACTTCAGAACCTACCCGGGCCTCGGCTTGGTCTGACGGGTCGTTGGACTCTCCCACTTCGCCTCCCCCTCGTGTCCAGCAGCCGTCGCCTCCGTCGACCACTCACCGCATCACAGGTGCTGCTCACCTGACCTTGCTGTGCTCCACGGCACCGGAGGGCCCATGTTGGGATTTTGATCCCATGCTCTTCGAGGTGGAGGCGTGCAGGGTGGCCAAGTGGTGTTGCCGGCCCCGGAGGATTGGTGGGTAGGTTTGTCCGTCATTGAGCTTGGTTTTCCGGCTCATCCTTCGGGTGTTGCATCGCTCAGCTCGGCCGCTGAGGACCGCGAGCTAGCCACTGTTGATGTTTATTAACTACTAAGAGAATAGGAAGGATTCTGCAAGCACACAGAACACCATCATAGCTTTTCCTAGGTGAGTACTCTAGGGTATCGTATCTACAGGAAAGCTAATGGTAAAGAATTCTAATAACTCACAATCATGTATCTGCTAACTTAGCAAACCAACTAGACTAAAGAGGGGTAAATGATAAATGATAAATAAATAACAAAGCACAAAATAATAACATGCCTAAAAGAATAATATTATAAAAGAGTAACTAAGCTAATCAAGAGGTCAATGGGAGAGATCAAGGTTCCTAAGTACTTCTCTATTACTTTGGTTCTAAGATAACTAAATATGGATAGATATAGCAATCATACACAAACACTTTGGAGCAACAGTACCTTTCCAACTCTCAAGAAATACTGGGAAGAAGTAGTTGGGGGAAGGCTGCCAAAAGCTCTAGGAACATCAACCCTAACGTGGTGGATTACAAAGAACTAATAGAGTTGTCACCCCTGGGGCTACCACAACTAACCGGAGGGTTGATCGCAACCTCAGGTAACCTATAGTCTAAACACCATGTCTACACTATAGATTACTACTCTAGCTACCATGAATAACTAGAGCACTCAATACGAGCAAAGATCCCATGCAAATGAATAAATACTATACTAAATATATATATATGGAAAGCATAAAACTAAATAGACAAGATAAATATATTAAAACATAAGTCTTGTCGAGAAGATACAAAGACATACCATACTCAAGACTCTTCAGAAGCGGAGCACAGCTCCACTCTCCCTTACTCTTGATTAGATCTAATCTACTTCTAATCTTCATGTCTAATCTACTTCTAATCTAATTCTAATTCTCTAATCCCTGAGAGAGAGATATCCTTACATTGGGAAACCTCTTCATATGAGAGATAATGAATTAGGGTTTCAGGGGGTGGTCTGTCTCTTTATTTATAACCCTGAGGGATGGATCTGAGTCGTTGGATCAAACCGACTTAAATCAACAGCTAGATATGATTCTAGGGTTCCCATAGGTCGGTGGAGGAAGCTTCCAGAAGCTCAGCCCGATTGGGCTCTGGGCTGGGCCGCGCGGCACGGGCTTGGGGCCGCCCGGCACCCCCCTATGACAGGTGGGCCCAGGTCTTGGCATGGAGTCCTCTGGTGTCTTCTAGAGTCTTCCAATTTGTACTAATGGTCGTGGTTCATATCTTTTGATTCTGGACTCAAAATGTGGCAAGTTATATGTCCGTTTTGATCGTCTCAGCGAGCTCTTCGTAATGGTCCACTCTAATCTATCATTTAAGATACTTTTATAGAGAAAACTTACCTTACCTGCAAAACAAGTGAGAACACCAAAACTCGTGGAATCCATTAGTATAAATCCTATCTTCTATTGTTCTTGTTCTCATATGTTCTATCATTTTCATGGTAAAAAGTTGACGTTAACGATCATCAACAGCCACGTCACCAGCACACAAAGATTGGTGGGTCGATCTTGCGGCGGGCGAGCTAGCAAGTCAGGTCCCATCCTTTCTCTCGAGGTTACCGGTGGCTGGTGCCGAGGATGGTGAGCACACAAGTTGGATGTTGGCGTCGGGGCAACAGGCCCCCCTCGGTCGGCCATCCATGCTGTCGGGGCGCAACAGGCGGATGGTGGAGATGCGGAAGCACCGTGCATGCGGCTGCTGGAGAAGACTGCTCGAAGGCATCAGGTTACCAGCGATGTCGAGACCCCACGTCGCCGATCACTTTCTAGCCGCTAAGGCGCCATTCCGTGATCGAAATCCGAGAGGCAGGCGGAGCACGCCCTCGCCAAGACGTTCCGCTAGCCAACTATCTTACTCCTGCTTTTCGTCGTACAATTAGTTTCCTTCTTAGTACAACCCTCTAACCGCCACCGTTCGAACCGGTGCCTTTTGTATGTGTGCCGCCTATGGGCTTCCAGGCAGCTCGCTAAGGAATCCCATTAGGATGTAATTTAACATTCCGACTTCTCTTAATACAATACGTGCCAATGGTACGCTTTTGAAAAAAAAAAATTCTAACCAACTTACATCCGAAGAATACAACAGCCGCTAGAAGGTATTCCTGGGGAGCCTAACTACCTACCTTGAGAAGTTCCAAGCTTTCCATGGTTGAGAAGTATTCCAAGCTTTCCATGGTTGAGAAGTATTCCACCGTCAAAGTACCAACCAAATGCATGCGTTCAGATATTGCAACAAGTTGAAACGCATGGAGTTCTGGCACTGGCAGCTTAGCCCGGCATCAGTTTAAAAGAAGTTGAATGGCAAGCTAGACAACGGGCCGGGGCCGCGTCGACAGGTCGATGGAAAACTACAGCGGCGGCTTGTTCAATGCTGTCGTTGTCAGCCAATGGTTTACACAGCCTATGCCATGAAGAAGACAACGACGACAACTTCAAGTCGTCCCGTCCGTGTCTACCGTCCTGTCCTCCTGTGAACACGGGAGCGACAGCCCATGGCCATCGTAGCGACAGCTGGGGCTGATATTTTTCCCTCATTTCCATCTCTGACGCTGGAGGCTGCAGCATCATTGTTCGCCAGATGCAACTCTTCCTACTCAACAGAATTATCCGTGACCAAAACAAAGCCTGATCTCCAATGCGTGCTTGTTCTATAGCTTCTCATACTCAGGTAACACTCTGTCAAATTTCACCAGTGCAAGGATTGAATTCATTTGTTTTTTCTTTAAAACAATCATATTGTGTAGCTGAAAGGTAACTCGAGTTAATTTTGTGATATTTGGGATTCAGATTGTTGATGTGCACATGTAACTCTGACAAGCCTTAGAGCAGTACAGCGCTATTTCTTGCTAGATGTAAAACAAAGGCCCGATCTGCATCTATGCTTGTTTTGTTCGCCTATTCAGGTAACCCACAGTAAGATTTCATTCGAAGTCTGCAACATTATTGTTGGTTTGGCCGTTCACACTAATTACTTAATTTGAAGATGGAGTTGATTCCTGAACTCTGTTATGGCCTTTTGGCTGCAGCTATGCAACTACACTTGTATCTCCAAATAACTCTGAGTCCTCTAGCATAGCAACCGCACATAACCACGATGGCCGAGGCCGTTGTTGGAGTGCTCATTGGCAAGCTAGGTTCAGCTTTGGCAAAAGAAGCAGCAGCTTATGGTGCATCCCTGCTTTGCAAGGAAGCTTCTGCTCTCAAGCCGTCTCTTTGGGGAGATCCGCAAAGCCGAAGTTGGAGCTGGAGTGCATGAAAGCCTACCTTGGTGAGTCCGAGAAGTTCAAGGATTCTGACGGGATCACTGGTATCTTCATCAACAAGATCCAAGAACTATCTTTCCAGATTGAGGATGTTGTTGACGAGTTCATGTACAAGCTTGAGGACGACAAGCATGGAGGATTTGCAGCCAAGATGAAGAAGAGGATCAAGCATCACAAGGTTTGGCATCGTCTAGCTCACAAGCTCTGTAAAATCAATGATGAGCTTGAAGAAACTGCAGAAAGGAGGGCCCGTTATGTCATCCCAGGAATGCACGGATGTGCTGGGAGTGGTGACCATCAAGCTAGACGACCCACCAATCAAACGTTGTATTTTGCAAGGGAAGATGATGTAGTGGGTATTGAAAATAATGCAACCAAGCTCAAGCAGTGGCTAGTAGATGATCTGGAAGAAAAGAACCACAAAATAGCCACAGTGTGGGGAATGGGTGGTGTAGGCAAAACTACTTTGGTTGACCATGTCTACAAGATTGTGAAACTGGATTTCGATGCTACAGCTTGGGTAACAGTGTCAAAGAGTTACCAGGTTGAAGACTTGCTAAAGAGGATCACAAGAGAGTTTGGCATTTTAACCGATGTTACTAACATGGAAGTCAGAAGCTTAGTTGAGATCATCCGAAACATCTTGAAGGTAAAAGGTATATCTTGGTTCTTGATGATGTTTGGGAAAAGGATGTATGGATTAATGATATTATGGAAGTCTTTCCAACTAATTGCACCAGCCGGTTTGTCCTCACATCAAGAAATTTTGAAGTTGCATCATTGGCAACCGGTAATTGTGTTATTAACCTAGAACCTCTAAAAGAAAAACACTCTTGGAAGTTATTCTCGCAAGGCAACTTTCCGAATAGTGATGACAAAAGGTGCCCCTTGGAATTACAGGATTTGGCGATCAAGTTCTTAAAAAAGTGTGAAGGATTGCCTATTGCCATTGCATGCATAGGACGTCTATTGTCTTTGAAACCATTGATATACTCTGAATGGGATAGTGTGTACAAGGAGTTAGAATTACAAATCAACTCATAATGTGATTCAAGGTGTCGATAGTATTCTAAAACTCAGCTTGGATGACCTTCCATATGAATTAAAGAATTGCTTCTTACATTGTGCAATATTTCCCGAGGATTATGAACTGCAGAGGCGAAGATTAATTAGGCACTGGATTACTTCTGGTTTCATCAAGGAGAAGGAGAAAAAAACATTAGAACAAGTGGCAGAGGAATACATGAATGATCTTGTAAATAGAAGCTTACTACAAGTTGTGAAGAAGAATGAGTTTGGACGACTGAAGAGTTGCCGAATGCATGATGTTATCTGCCACCTTGCCCTTGACAAAGCATCAAAAGAATACTTTGGTAAAGTTTATGAGGGCCATGGAGCATTCACGATGCATGGAACACGATTGTCAATTAACAACATCAATATTTTACCATTGAATCAATCTGTTCCGACACATCTCCGTGCAGTCTATGTTTCTACACGCATCTGTTGATATTGAATTGCTAAGGACTATCCTTGCATCCTCAACAATGTTGTCAACATTGGATTTTCAAGGTACTAAAATCAAGATGCTCCCTAATGCGGTATTCAGCTTGTTTAATCTACGTTTCTTGGTCTTCGTGATACTGGAATTGAGACTCTACCAGAGGCTGTTGGAAGACTACAAAACTTAGAAGCTTTGGATGCAGCACAAACTTGTCTATTATCTTTACCGAAAAGATGTGGGAAAACTAAAGAAGCTTAGGTACCTGTATGCATCTGTACTGGACACTCGAAGGAACTTTTCGGCGATATCGTGGAGTAAAGGTGCCTAGGGGCATAATAAAGAACCCGACAGGACTTCATACTCTGCAAAACGTTAAAGCTAGCTCCGAGACTCTACATGATGTTACAGCTTTGACCGATTTACTTAACATTTGCTGTTGATGATGTGACAAGTGAGCACTCGATAATCTTGTGTAGCGCTATCCCGTAGCATGAACAATCTTGTTCATTTGTCAATTACTATGTCAAACGAAAATGAAGCATTCCCATTGGAACAACTTAGTTTGTCAGAAACTATTTCTAAACTCGGCCTGGTGGGGCAGCTGGAAAAGAAACGGATGCCTCAAATTCTCTCGTCCTGGGTTCACCTTAGCTATCTCACTCATCTATGGCTGATGTTCACCAAACTTGATGAGAACTCATTTCCCAGCCTCATGGTGTTACGAAATTTATGCTTTCTTGACCTTTCTAGGGCTTACGATGGGGAAGACATTATGCTTCTCTGCGCAGTCATTTCCTAGTCTGAAACAACTACAAATATGGGGTGCCTCAACTCTGCCAAGTAGAAATAGAAGAAGATGCATTGGGAAGTCTTGTTAAGCTGGAGTTTGTAGGGTGCCCAGAATTGAAGCGCCTCCCTCGTGGCATTGAGTACCTTACAACGCTCGATGAATTATATTTGGAAGGTGCTTCTGACGAGCTTATAAAGATCCTTAGGCAGGAAGGTGAAGCCAAGGAATGCAAGGAAGAGCTAATGAAGATTGACCACGTTAGAGTGGTGGCCCTTTATAGTGTAAATAAGGAAAATCTTTGGCGAAGAATCACAATCAGAAAAGAGACTGAATTTGCTGGCTGAAGGCTTGGATCCTATCTACTATTTCAGGAGTTCATGTACAGGGTACTGTTTGTACCATGCTTCTTGTTTATTATCGGACTGTCCGGAAGACCGCCGTGGCTCTTAAAATGCCTCGCCCGTTTCATTTCCTCAGGTTGCTGCTGGGTTTGAGCTACCGATGGAGGACATCCGTTCATCAGCAAGAAAAAATGCCTGGATTCTGCATGGGTACTGATTACAAAATAGGGTGTCCATACGAATTTACGAAATCAGTTTGCGAATTAAGCGTAAACAGTAAACAATGTTGTGATTTTAGTTGCTCCCTGATGTCAATTTTGTGCCAAGTGTATATCTATTATCTACCCATAAAAATGTGTACCTGGTGCAGAGACAAGTGAGTCGATGCTTTGGGTTTCTGTTTAGTCTTCTGGTCCTAAGAGATTGGCTTGATGTCCTTTATTGTTGAGGCATCTCCCAGGTCTGTAATAAGTTTGTCCGGCTCTTTACTTCTCAATTTTTTTTTTTTTTTTTTTTTTTTTTTGTGAACATAACCCTTTTGTTTGTTGATGCTTTGTGTTGTGTGGAGCCAAAACTCTAAGCTCGGCAGTCAGTAGTATGTTTATGAATAGTTTGATTGAATCAATGCAATATGCCAATGGTTGTGATTAGCGTAAAACATTACTCATTCGGCATTATCATTTTAATTGTGTAAATACATTGTAAATTTGTAATAAAACCAACAGCCAAATAATTATAGTATCGGTATGTTGAGAGACATCATTGCATTGTTATTACAATATGCAACACAAATAATCTATATAAAATTACTTTTGCTCGGTGAAAACATATTAATTTATTGCTTTGTATCACCCTGCTCTGGGTGGCACTTAGAAATTTTAGTAGATGAATTTAATGCACATTAAGAAAAATTACTAAGGGCTCGTTTGGCATAGCTTGGCTATACCAGTGCAGTCGTTTTTGTAGCATAACAACTTCTCAAGCAGCTTTATTGGTGAAGCTAAGCTGCTTTTGCCACACCGTTGGGTAGAATAGCTTCCAAGATGGGACAAAAGAACAAATTACAAAAATCCCTTCTCTTTTTTAACCATTGCTTCTCCAAATTGTAACATCCCCGATTTTCCACTAAGGGAAAATATTGAAATTGAATAATAATGTGATAGTCCCACAAGATCACTCCATCACATTATTATTTACAGTCAATATCATAGCCATACATCGTATATTACATCATTACAAGAGAAATACAACCCCGGGACTCACCTATTACAAGATTAACCTAGCGGAAGCGTAACTCAGGATCTCAGGGTACACGTAGAGCGTCGACGAGTGAAGGCTCCTCCTTCACGGGCTCCATCAGAGTCGGCGTAGAGATTGGCAGAATCAATCTTCTTCTTCAGATCCAAGCTTGAGCGTAGGCACGAGACCACCTAATCCTTCTATTTACTGAGCGAGAGTGTAATCTGCACACCGCCGGATATGTGCGAGCCATGGTCAAAGACCGAATGAGCTTTGGTGGAAAACAAAAAAATAAGGGATCTGGCGATCCTAGTATTTGGCTGTGGTTTGCATCCTTAGCGCATGCGGGCAGCAAATAGTATAAATATAATAATATTATTCACATTTTAACTCATTCCCAACATATCCCA
Source organism: Hyparrhenia diplandra (assembly GCA_015847255.1). Classification (NCBI taxonomy): domain Eukaryota; kingdom Viridiplantae; phylum Streptophyta; class Magnoliopsida; order Poales; family Poaceae; genus Hyparrhenia; species Hyparrhenia diplandra. The sequence goes on from JADLZK010007854.1 coordinate 230,346, forward strand.
CCCAAAGTCCATCCCAAGCACAACACATACCTCACATCTCACAACTGACACAGGGCGACAAGACAGCAACCTGCTCCTTTGCCTTGCCTAACCGGTTCTCAGCCCCCAGGCTCTCAACCGTAAATCCCCACACTCAACTACATCCGAGGTAAGAAGAGAAAACACCCTCTCTACTACCGAAAAGCAGAACCCATGGGGTAAACCCAACAAGTAAGCCGGCGCACACCTTTAGGTCGTCCAGGCTCGAAGGCCGGCGCACACCCTTAGGCAGTCCAGGCTCAAAAGTCGGATCCATGCCCGAAGGCAGGACAATACGTATTGGTTTAAACTCTGCAGAGCGTGTACACAAGATCCCTCGATCACCATCATCGATGCCCTAGGAGCACCTAGGAAGATTCCGGCTGCCTTCCAACTAGTACGATGCCATCCTACCACTCAGCCCTGGGGAGCCCCGGAGTACCACCGGCACGCTGAGACTGGGAAAGACAACACCGGGCCCTACAAGTGGTGTTGCCTACTAGAACGGAACGGGAAAGACCTCCGTCTCCGCTGACCCTAATCACCTTACAAACCTAGCAGTAATGGCACCGTCCTAGCTAGTCGGACTACCCGCCCCCTACCCATTTTGGGGCGAAGCGAGCATGTGTACCCGGGTTCCCATATGATTCCGTCCCAACGATACGTAAGTCCTTAGGTTGACCGGACAAGACATCTTCTCAACTTCGCGGCTAACGATAGCACGGGGCTTTGCTCCACAAAGGCTCTCCACCCCGAAACTCACGGGAAAAAATCACCATGTACCCGCCATAGGTACACGATACTAGGGGTGCCCAGGCCGCACCTCCTCGGCAAGACTCGTCTCGGCGACTCGTCGTCCTGCCCAGTCGACTCAACCCTCACCACCACACACCCAAGACACACGCAGAATCACACTTCCCAGACGACACAACTCAACCGTCCGGCTCATATACTCCGGCTCTCATATATATACACGTAAGTGAAGGTAAAGCCACATAGTGGCAAGTGCAAGCAAGCAAGAGTATATAAGTGCGAGCGCAAAGCTGGGTGATTTGGTGGATGGGTTTCAATCAAGGCATATCAGGCTCAGGCAAAAGCATGCATCCATATATACTAGCAAATGAGTAAAGTAAAAGCGCTAGCAATCTATTTGCAATGTCTAAATAGGATTCTCTAAAACAAAGTGCTGCCATGACACCTGCGATGTCGAGGAAGTAGTGGTACTAGCTTCATCAGCGGGGTAGTCGTACTCCAAGGTCTCCTCCGGGGGCAACTCCACTCCACGGTCCTGTTGTCCTCCATGCTCTCTTCCTCCATCGAGCTTCGATCCAAAGCTAACCTCGAAGCAACTATAGCGCAAGACTACACACGACAAGAGAGCAATCAATCAATAAAGAGGCGACAGGACTTCAAAAGGACTACAACACCGAAGGAACACAAAAGGGGACGGCTAAGCCCTCTCGGCGAATGTCCGATCCTTGGACTAAAGAAAGAGTGGTGGTTGCTAAGCATGAGTTCAAGTCGTAGCCTTGCTCAGATTTCACGGGTCGGCGGGTCGACCTATACGGCTTAAGTAAAGGGCATAGACCTTAGCTCATCCCCGAGCAAACACCACTTTGCTCACTAACTTTTCGATTCAAAAGTTATTAAATTAACGGGAATCGAAAAGGAGTGGCAAAAGATTCCTATCTCCCCTAATCCGAACGCCATTATAATTGACGAGAATTAAGAGAGGGTGGAACGAAAAAGAGAAGGGAAGGAGCGGCACGCAAAGAATACGAAAGTGCTTAATCCACTTGTAGGGCACCAAGACCGAGGTGCTTGAATTGCACTAAGGGGGGTCTATTAGGTACAAGCATGCAAGGGTTTAAGCAACGAAAGAAACCAAGGGAGACGCGGCATTCACACTTCTTTAACCCACTCGTCATAGCAACGACGGGAATTAAAGGAGTGGAATCAAGATTTGCAATTAAACGCCAAACAAGCGAGAGCTCAATCAACGCCTTACTAGATCGACGAGGATTGAGGCAAAAGACGAGAATAAACAGGATCCGCACTCCTTTCGACCGACTCCGCCATAGAACGGCGATGGTTGGGAGAGAAGAGACAAGGTCCAACGATCCAAACCCACTGTAGGGCACCACGACCGTGCATCTAACAAGCACAAGGCTATTCCACGGTTCATCGCGAAGGCGGTTGTCACCGCTAGATCCGGTGAAATGCTAAGGTCGTTGTGGTACAAGCATACGAGAAGGTGAGGATAAACACCGCGAAAAGAAGGTATAAACCCGACGGCCATGGAAGGGCCATGAGCTTCACCTAGGCGAGTTGGCATCCGTTGCAACACGAAGGTTAACTCATAATTCGTATCCCACCTAACTCGGTCATTGTGGACTCAAAGTGTGCGGGTAATAACCGCGTCGAGCTTGACATCGATATCAAGTCCACAATGACCTTGTTCGTGGGACGAGCACAAGTTAACGAACCGAGGTATGACGGAGGCAACTAAACACGAGGGAACGAGTTACGCTCGGTGTCACGCGCCACGGCGGGGATGAACCCACGGCCGAAAACGTTCGGCGGGTACGGTCCACTCAGCCGGCTCGACGGCACGGCACATAGGCAAACATCAACGCAAAGACGACACACAAAACGACCATAACGAACGAAGTCGCACACTTCCATAGCATAAGAGAGATAACGAGATAGATAGACAAGACCGGCACGAAGGCTCGGCACAGGCAATGGTATTGATAGAGATGAACAAAGAATCACCGCAAGGTAGATATACTAATAGATCATCATGAGTATAAAGATAGATATTTATTGATTGGTAAACGAGATGGATCATTTACATGGCAAGATTGATATATTAATATATATACCACGATATAGTGTGAATAAGATAGATCGTATGTATTTGACAAGGATAATTAACAAGATAAAGTAAGAGAGGTGTCAACGTCGTTATGGACGGCGCCAACGTGATTTGGGGGCCGACCTTGGAGGCAAAGGGCAGCGGCACGGCCCGACTGGCTGTTGGTTGGCTATAGCTCAATTTGGGTGGTGGCTGCTTGCTGCTGGCTGGCTGCAGCTTGGTCACAGTTTCCTGGAACATGGTAAACAGCGGCACGAAGGCCGATCATCAGACAAGGTCGTCGACATGGTCATGAATGGGCAAGAAAGGCAAGGCTTGGTTTCAGCGGCTTACCGACGATGGCTACTGCTGCTCTTCCAGCGAGGCGCAAAGGCAGCAGCTCGCTGTCGTTCCCCTACAGCAGAGTAAAACAACGGCACGAAGGCCCGTCTCAGACATGTGTACAGCAAGGTCACAACATCAGGAAGGATAAAAGAAACGGGTCCTTGGGCATGGTGGCTCACCGGCGATGGCTGTGGCTTGCTGCTGGCCTACTGCAGCTTGCTGTGACGTGTTGGAAGGGACAACAGGGTTGTGCATCTTTGGCAAAGGCACAGCTAGGCCATGGTCACCCTGCAACAGCGTATAACCACGGCACGAAGGCCGGTCTCAGTCACAGACATGACAAGGTTATGTACGGGAAGGAGATGCAAGGCTTGGGGGCTCACTTAGTGATGAACGTGCTGCTGCTCCCATCGAAGTGACAAGGCAGCAGCCTCGTTGACAGCCTGTGGTTCCCCAGCAAGGTGTTGCTGCTTCCCAGCGAGGTGGAAGGCAGTACCTTGCTGTTGTTTCCCCTACAGCAGAACAACACGGTGGCACGAAGGCCGGCTGTCAGACAAAGGCTACAGCAAGGTCCATAAAGGAAGAAAATGGGCAAGGCCTTGGCCACAGTAGCTCACCGATGGGCACTGCTAGTCCTTGGCAGGCATGGTGATGACAGGGTGCCGCTGAACGACGTAGAGGATGCGTTGGCCTTGTTTGGGGCTCCAAGGGCAGCAGCTTGCTGCTAAGATTGGGTAGGCGGGACTGCTCCGGCTTCCTGCAGCAGTGAAAGGTAACGGCACAAAGGCCAACCTCAGATCAGAATGGCGGCATGGTCATGGATTGGAAGGGAAAAAGGAGGGCACTTGGCATGATGGCTCACCTAAGGTGCGGCTGTCCTCCAGTGATAGTGGCAAAGGTAGCATCCTGCTGCTGCTGCTTCCCTAGACATGAGCAGCATGGCATAGGCGCCCAAGACGTCAAACATGGCCACGAACAGCAGGTACGGGAAGGTAAAGGCCGGGCTTTTCGGTCCAGGCAGCTCACCTTGGGCAGTGACATGGTCGACGGCGAGACAGGGGATGACCAGCAGCGCAAGGCAGCAGGTGGCGAGCTTGGCGTGGTCGACGTGGTGGCGCCCGGCAAGGCGTGGCGTGGCCACAGGTCGACGACGAGTTGGAGGCCGGGAACGTGTCCGGCGGGGCGCTGGCGTGCTCGTGGTCGTGGCAGCGCGCGGCGAGGAGGACGGAAAGCACGGGCTTGATGGATTCCGACGGCGAGGCGTGACGTGGTGACGACGGCGACGCTGCTCGGCTTGCTGCTCAGGCTCGCCGTCGAGCGCCTGGTGGGGGTCGGCTTGGTGCAGGCCGGAAGGCGGCGTGACAAGGCTGGTGTCCCTCTGCTCGATGACGAAGAAGCAGAGGCGGCTGGAGTGGCTCGACGTCGAGGCGGGGCGCGGCGTCGGGGCTGGGCTTGACGAGGGCCGACGCCATGGCGAGGCAGCAGGTCGAGGCCGGCGTGGCTCGGCAAGCGCGGACGACGACGTCGCGCAGCCGGGGCTCGTCGTTGCAGCGCGGCTCCACCGCGCGGCCACCGTGCGTGGCACGGCTTCGCGCGCGCTGGGCGTGGTCGTGGCGCGGCTCCGGCTTGGAGGAGCAGCGCGTCGCGGTCCAGGTGGTTCAGGTCGAGCACGGCGAGGGCGTGCTCGCGGTCGTCGTCGCGGGCTCGGGGTCGTGGCTGTAGGTGGTGGCGAGGACGGCGAGGCTTGCTGCGAGGCCGTAGAGGAGAGGAGCAGAGTGGTGGCGGCGCTCTAGCGTGGAAGAGGAGTGGCGGCGGCCGGTCGGGAATTGGAGAGGGAAGCCGGCTGCTGCTCCTATTTATAGCGCGGCGCCCTAGGGTTCGATGGGACGGACGGCGGTCGCCTCGGCGTCCGTACGCGCGGATACGTGGCGCGCATCCGACGACGGGCACGGATGCCAGGATGCGGGCGGGGAGCACGCGCGTGGAAAAGCGGCGGCGGCCGGGTCAGGCGAGTGCGGCGTCGCCCCTAGGGTTTCATCCTGGCAGCGGCAGCTTGGGTCGTGGGCCGGCGAGGCGGACTGGGCCGAGCGCAGGAGGAGGAGGCCAGGCTGGGCCGCGCAAGAGAGGGAGGGCGAGGCAGGCCGATTGGCTGCCAACGCTGCAACGCAGCTGGGCTTGCTGCACAGCCGGCTGGGCTGGTTGAACAAAGGAAGGGCATTTTTCCTTTCTAATATTTCCAACGAGATTGAGAAATGAAATAGATTCAATCGCGATTCGAATAGTCTTGATTTGGATTTGAATCGCAGAATTTTGGTATTTGCACAAAAGATATATGGGAGGGCAAAAAGGAAAATAAATCTCCCGCTTATGAGCTTAATTTAGAAATACTTGGAGATAAACTCGAGTAGGTCGCCGAGAATATCTGAATATTTGTCGACATGATTTGGAAGCAAATCCAATATCTCAAAAAGGTTGGGTCTACTATAACTTGCCACTAATCACCGTCGGCTAGTTGTGGCCCTCTCTCTTAGCTGGGGGTAGGTCGTCACTAGCCACCGGTTGGGGCATGGCTATGGCAAGCTAGGGCCGGGTCGACACGGGGTTACAAGGGACTATGGCTAACCGAGCAAGGCTATGAGTGGCCAGCAAGGTTACGATGGCTAGAGAAGGCCATTGCTAGCTATGAATGGATGAATAGGGAAATGGCCAAGAGGTAGCTACGACGGTTGGTCCGATCGAGGGCGTTGGCATGGCTCATCTTCTCGCCGACAGACGCGTCTGTCGTTGCGTCTTCGGAGATCATAAGAGATAGATAAGGAAGGGATATTCCGTTTGAGCTATGGAGATCTCGAGAGAGACTTCAGGGAAGATTTGGAAGAGCGCCCAAGAGACGAGAGATGTTCGAGAGGAAACTGGGAGAAAAATACGAGAGTCAACAAGTAAGACGGGAATGATCCGGGTTGGGGCATAAGATGTCTCCCAAAAATTATTAGGAGAATTTTTGGAGCGTGACAAAAGAATTGCTACGGATTTGTGCACTCCGACACAAAACCCTAACTCAACTACAAAGCTCCAACACAATTTTACAAAAATTCTATATGAATGCAACGTTTTCCTAGGGAGGTCCACTTACGTTTGACCTAGTAACTACATGATTCAAGCATTGCGGGGAAAAATTTAAAAAAGTTCGTAATTTTGGCTTCCCAAAAATCCGGGTTGTTACACAAATGTTCTTCCCTGTACATGCACCGGGCGGGGCGCACCGCTTGTTCGCCTCGGTGGTGGCGCCTCAGTGACCGCCTTGCCCACGCCTAGTAGCCTGCTTGCCCGTGCATTGGTGTACGCTAGAGCACGCTCCGGCGGCTTGCGCCTCCCTATGGCCCGGGCGCCGAGCATGCCTCGGCGCCGTGTCGGCGCCCAGCGCGCGCTTCGCCCTCGGCCGGCGGTTGTGCTCGCTCTCTATCTCTCGTTTTTTGCACAGTGGGCTTTTGATAAGCTACTTTTTCCGGCTTTATCCACACCCATCTCCATGCGTGAGGAGATGGAAAAAAATATTTGGCAAAAAAACACCTCATAACAGCTCGTGAACAATTTGTGAGCACCTGCTTTTTTTACCGGTCGGTATACCGCGGTTTACCTGATTTAACCGGTAACTGCCCGGCCAGTTTACCGCACCGACCGGTAAAAATTCCCGTCGAATTTAAATTTGAAAATTTGAAAAAAATTCAAAAAATTCTGTAAAATAGCTCATAATTTGTAGAATCCAATGGTGTAAAAATTTCTCAAATTTGAGTTCGTTTTGGTATAAAAATTTCAAATCTAAGTTTGAAAAAAAAAAGAAAAAAAAAATACACGGTAGGCCCATTAAGGCCCATTAAATCATGAAGGTCGAAAAACATACTAAACACACTCAAATTTGAGTAATTTTGACATCATTGGATTCTACAAATCATGAAGTATTTTTAGGAATTTTTTAGCATTTTATAAAAAAAATAAATTTTGAATTTTGAAAAAACCGTTCAAACCGCTCAAAACCTTTCGTTAAACCGTTTAAACCGCCGGTAAACCGCTCAAACCGCCCGCAGAAACCGGATTTTTACCGGCGCTGGAAAATTTGAATTCATTTGAATTCAAAACCCAAACCGTCCGGTAACGGCGGTTTACCAGTAACCGGGCCAGAACCGAAACCGAGGCCGGCGGTTTTAGGGTTCCGTCGGTAAAAAAACCTTGGTTGTGAGTGAGTGTCAAACACACCCTAGATGTGTGGACTCAGGCACACCTTAACTTGATTTCATCCTCCGCCCTTTGCCCAAGTTTTTAAATAGCGGGCTATGGCAAATAGCGGCACATTTTTTTTTAGGGGCTATAAAGCTATAGCGGAGCTATGACGTATAGCGTTTTATAAAAAAAAACTATGAAAAAATCCAATTATTTATGCCAAAACAAGACAAATATGATATTTGGTGAACACAAATACGTTTATAAGGTTTTACAAGTCTAAATAACATTACCAAATACCAATATGATATTACAACATTTTTTCATAAAAATTTAATCGACCAAAATGCTAAATTAGTAACAAATAAAATATGAAATAGCGGTAAATAGCGGCGCTTATATCGCTAAATAGCGGTGAGTAGTTGTGAATAGCGGTGTTATAGCTGAAATGCAATAGCTTAACGGCGAGTCTTTTCTGGCCACTGCCCGAGTTCAGTTTTCTTCTCGTTTCCGAAAGTTAGTTCCCCTGCCCAAGACCAGTTCAAAATGTTCACTTCTGTTTTATTCAATACTGAAGCACCTTCCTGTCAGGTGGGACCAGCTTGTAAGTGACGATGTATCCATACCTATCTTCCTCCCTTCCACTGCTACTCTGGTTGGTTCCCATGGCCGCTGCCCCACCGCCTCTCTCCACCCCATCCACCTCCCTCTTTCCCACTCCCACTCCCACCCATGCCAACCCTGGCCGGGGCCTCCTCCGTGGGTGTAGGCGTACAGCACCAAGCCCGCCGCCCACTAGCTAGCCCCGGCCCCAGACCAAAAAAGGCACCCTCCCTCTCTCCTGCGGCCGCGAGGTCATAGAGAGGAACCTACGCAACATTGCAGCTTCATCGTCTGGGTGGGTGATGCGGGACTACGGCCGCTGCGCGCCTCGTCGATTCCGTTGGCGCGCTCGAGCCGGCCCTTCGGAGGCTCTCCGACGAACAGGTGGCGTGCGGTGGTGCGGCTCTGCCTCACCAGCGGGTGGTTTATCGATTCAACTTTTGCTAATGGTTCTACGTCGCTCGGCTTGGCTGATGTAGACTGCGTTCGTGTTTCTATGTACGCACAGCCCCTCTCTCTCCGCGTTCGCTCCAGAGGTGTTTACGCCAGGCGGCGAGGAGGACGGTTGGGATGCTGCATTTATTCCTGAGGCCTCTCCCATCCCAGGTCTGTAATCCAAGTTATAGAGCCTTTAATTTTCATTTCGCTGGAAAATATTTTGTTTCCTCTGAACCTGCTATATGGTGCCCACTGTCACATAGACAGGGTAGTGGTTGGAGGTCCTTAAGCTTCATGTGATAAATGAAGCAAATTGTCCTTTTGTCTAATCGAGCCAGCACATGGTAAATATGGTAAAAAATTGTGGTAAAATTGAATATAGCTTTTTGGGCAGTGATAACGGTAACATGCTATTAGTAAGAACGTATGCTTCTATTTTCTCAAAACAGAGGAAGCTTTTGGTGTGTTGCTCTATTCTCTTGGGAGAGCAAGTTTTGGTGCAGAAATGGTACTAGCCATTTACATCTGTCCGACTGTTGGGTTGGAACGCCATGAGGGGCAGTTCTTACACGGGCTGCTAGCCTGCCATGTTGGTGACTCACCTCGAGGGAGATCAAATCAATACAAGAAAACCTGAAATGTCATGATGCGATTGAAACACTTGGAGTATTTGGGCCCAGGCGTTTTGCTATTTAGTATTCAGCACTTGTGCTTTTCTTTTATTTGCCTTTTCTCATTCTTCCAGAGAATTTTCTCACTGGTTCTACACTCAACAATTACATCTATTGCTTCTTTGTTGGCATAGTTTAATTTGATTTTACGTCACATTTAATTTATTCTGGCATCTAGTGTTTCTCCATTTTTATGGCAAACAAAGAAATGACTAGTTTGTCAACTACTGCATTGATTTAGATTTTTTTAAGCACTGCATACTCATGCAATTCGTAGACCTTTTTTTGTTTCAGGACTGGCCCACTTGATCTAACAATAATTGTTTGTAAACAGCCCACTTGTTAATTTAATTGGTATAATTTACTCAGTTGTTTCTGGAAATCATCCACTTGAGCATTTACTTGTACTTGAGAAGTGGACCATCTGTAAGATCTCTAATAGTGTAATGAAACCTTGCTGATGCAAGTCATCTATACTTGCAAAGAATTTTTTAAAAAAATACAACTTTGCCAAGTGCCGGATCAGAGGCACTCGGCAAAGATTTTTTTTAAAAAAAGAAATTTATAGCTTTGCCGAGTCTTTGGGTCAGGAGGCACTCGGCAAAGATTTTCAAAAAAAAAATATAGCTTTGCCGAAAGTGTCCCATCGAAGGCACTTGGCAAAGATTTTTTTAAAAAAAAATTGAGAAAATCTTTGTCGAGAGCTGGCTAGTGCAACACTTTCGGCAAAGTTGTTGTTAATGGTGCCCCTGCTATAATGGCACCTTTCCTTTGCCGACAAAAGGCACTCGCCAAGAGGCCTTAGCCGATAAATTTTTTACCAAGTGCTCTTTGCCGAAAGTGCCACGTTTCCAGTAGTGCCTCTGTTTTTATAAAAGAAAAGTCAATTTTGTACTACCTCCAATGGGCTCTCTGTATATTTACTAATTAATTGTTAGGGATAGAGATTTAGATGAAAAAGTATGCTCCAATAACTCTTTAATTGGATATCCAATATTGTCTTTCTATTCCACATTTGACTAGTATAGTAAAGCGAGAAAAACTCTCTAGAATGCGAACAAGATACTTACAGTTGTTTTCTAGAGGTCAACCTGCTATGGACCACGGGTACCAACTTATAATAGCAAGTTGGAGAATCTTCAATAAATAAATAAATAAATATATAGCAAGTTGGAGTTCAGTTGGTACAACGCGATGATCAAGGTACAGTGCATTACAATGGGGCTCGTGAAGTCAGCGATCTTCATTTCTGACTTTGCTTTGCCAAAGACTCAAAGTCAGTCCGTCAGATACAGTGCATTACATATTATTTTTATTTGCGTGTCCTGTCTTTGCATCTGAAAAGAAATGGCACCGAACCTATCACATAGGCTCACCAATGGAAGCAGAGAGTAGGACTTGACCCTGCTGCTCTTCTTCGACGCTTGGACTCACCACCCCCTGCTTCTGTTCTTCCTCGCTGTCGCCACCAGCACCAGCCATTCCACCGGCTGCAAGAACCATATCCCTTGTTGGTAGTTGATTCGTTGGTCACTGTTCTTGGGCCTTGCAGCATCGTTGGTCAGTGGTCACAGAATGCAATGCCTCCAACTCTGCCGACAAGGTTGACAATGGCTACAGCAAGGCCAGATCCGCACTACATGCTTGTTTTCTAGCTTACCCAATGTTCAGGTACGCCCTTGCAGCTCAATCACGGTTTGTTCAATGTTATAATTAAAGTTTCCGTTCATAACCTGAAACAAACTTCCAAAAATTTAATTGATTTGTCAGGTTTAGCTTTGGTGGTCACAGTCTCGCTTACACTTTGTCACCCTAAGAACTCAAGCAAGCGCACGCAACGCAACTACCATGGCTGAGGCTGTTGTCGGGGCACTGATTGGCAAGCTAGGTGCAGCCTTGGCAAAAGAAGCACTAACCTATGGTGCAGCACTGCTTTACAAGGATACTTCTGCCCTCAAGGGTCTTTTTCGCGAGATCCATAGAGCCGAGAGGGAGTTGGAGAGCATGACGCCTACTTGGCGAGTCAGAGAAGTTCATGGATACTGATGAGACCATGGGCATCTTCATCAAGACTATCTGGGAACTATCTTTCCGGATAGAGGATGTTGTTGACGAGTTCATGTACAAGCTTCATGGTAATAAACATGGAGGATTTGCGGCCAGGATAAAGAAGAAGATAAAACAAAGCAAGGTTTGGCGCCGCCTATCTCGCCAGCTTCATGATATCAATATCGAGCTTAAAGAAACTGTGGAAAGGAGGGACCGTTATGTACCTCCTCTAATGGGGAGACATACTAGAAGCACCCATCATTTTGCAAGGAAGATACCACTCATTGCATTCAAGCTTCGTGGTATTGCAAGGGAAGAGGAACTAGTGGGTATTGAAGAAAACGCAGCGAAGCTCAAGGAGTGGCTAGTTGATGATTTGGAACTAAGGAACACAAAAGTCACCACAGTTTGGGGGATGGGTGGAGTAGGCAAAACTACTTTAGTTGATCATGTCTACAAGGGTGTGAAATTAGATTTTGATGCTTCCGCATGGGTAACTGTGTCCAAGAGTTACAGGGTTGAGGACATACTAAAGAAAATTTGTACAGAGTTCAACGTGCCAGTCGATTCTAGCATTATGGATGTGAGAAGATTAATTTATGCCATCCGTAGACATCTTGAAGGTAAAAGGTTTATCTTGGTATTGGATGATGTTTGGGAAAAAAAGGTGTGGATAAACAGTATCATGCCTGTATTCCCGGCTAATTGTACTAGCCGATTTGTTCTGACATCAAGATTATCTGAAGTTGCATCTCTGGCCAGTAGTAATCGTGCAATTAACCCGCAACCACTACAAGACCATCATTCCTATATGCTATTTTGCAAGGTAGCCTTTTGGGATAGTGATGACAAATGGTGTCCTCCGAGTTATCGGATTTGGCCATACAGTTCTTAGAAAAGTGTGGAGGTTTGCCTATTGCGATTGCATGCTTAGGCCGCCTATTATCCTGTAAACCCCCAACATACACTGAATGGAAAGCTTTGCTCGACGAGTTAGAGATGCAGTCAGTTGGAAAAACAATCCTTCGGTGTTGAAACAATTCTGAAAGTCAGCTTGGAGGATCTTCCATATGAACTGAAGAATTGTTTCTTGCATTCAGCACTATTTCCTGAGGATTATGAACTGAAAAGGAGGAGGTTAATTAGGCATTGGATTACTTCTGGATTCATCAAGAAAAAGCAAAATAAAACACTAGAACAAGTGGCGAGGGCTACCTGAATGATCTTGTGAACGAAGCCTACTACAAGTTGTGATGAACAATGAGTTTGGACGAGTAAAATGTTGCCGAATGCATGATGTCATCCGGCAAATTGCCATTGAAAAATCAGTGAAAAGAATTATTCGGTAATGTTTATGAAGGCAATGAGACTTTTTGGTACATCAAACTCGTAGACTATCAATACAGAGCACCGATACTGAACTGTTAAATCTATCTGGTGCAACACATCTTCGCCAAATATATGTATTTACAAAGTATCTTGATATTGATCGGCTCAGGCCTATCCTTTCATCTTCAGTTTTGTTTTGTCAACATTGGATCTGCAAGGTACTGAAATAAAGGTGTTGCCTAATGAGATCTTTAGCTTGTTTAATCTGCGTTTCTTGGGTCTTCGAAATACCAAAATTGAGGTTCTGCCAGAGGCCATTGGAAGATTAGCAAACCTAGAAGTACTGGATACATGGTTTACTTGTCTGCTATCTATACCAAATGATGTAGCTAAACTGATAAAGCTTAGATACCTATATGCAACTGCGAAGGTCACTGAAGGATCTTTCTCGCGTAATCGTGGAGTGAAGATGCCTAGGGGCATAAAGAACTTGACAGGACTGCATGCTCTGCAAAATGTTAAAGCTACCTCAGAGACATTATGTGATGTTGCAGCTTTGACAGAGTTACGGACATTTTCAGTTGATGATGTTACAAGTGAACACTCATTATTCTTGAGGAATGCTCTTCTGAAGATGAGCAATCTTGTCAGTTTTTCAATTGCTAGTATGTCAAACACAAATGAGGTATTGCCACTGGAAGAACTCTGTTTACCAGAAAGTCTTTGTAAACTTGGACTGATAGGGAAGCTCAAAAAGAACAGAATGCCTCATATTCTGTCATCTTGGTTGCACCTTAACAATCTCACTCAACTCTATCTGATGTCCTCCAAACTTGATGAGAAATCATTTCCTGCCTTCATGGTGTTGCCTAGTTTATGCTTAATCACCCTTGATAAGGCTTATGATGGACACATATTATGCTTTCCGTCGCAGTCATTCCCAAGACTGAAAGAATTTCGAGTATGGTGTGCTCCACAGCTCAACCGAGTTGAAATAGAAGAAGATGCATTGGGAAGCCTTGCTAAGCTATGGTTTGTGGAGTGCCCAGAACTCAAGCACCTGCCTGATGGCCTCAATTATCTTACGACCCTTGATGAATTACATTTGGTAAATACGGCAGTTGAGCTTATAGAGTTGGCAAATGAATGCGAGGAAGAACTTATGAAGATTAGCCATATTAGAAAGTTTACTATCACATCAAATAAATGAGGAAAACTTTAGGTGAAGAGTTGTTTCAGCAAAGGGAATGAATGCGCTGGCTGAAGGCTTTTAGGCTAGCTATTATTCCCAGATTTCACCTACAAGAGGTATGTTTTTCTGTGGCTTCTTGGGTCCTTTTGGGGCGAGGCAATAAACTATATCACTCCTAAATGTCTTTTTATTTCACTTTCGACAGGTCCAGTTCGTTGGTCGCTGAACACGTGAGCTAGCTTTATTGATTGAGGCGGCATATGGATAAATTCTGCATGGTTTCAGTTGAAGATTGGAGTGTGCCTGTACACATTTACTTGAGCAAATTAGCTTGAAAATTATGCTAAAACATTTCGTTTATTTAGGTGTTACTTGTCATATGGGAATTCAGATTTCTGTTTGTTTAAAAATAATTGTCCATCAATTATGCTCCTGCACGGGCTAAAATCTTATGCATATGTTTTAGATGTTAATGCTTAATACCTACTATTAATAGAAATGACTTATTTTAATTTGCATGCATTTTTCTCTTTGTTCATTTCCTATCGATATACAAATCTATAGTTTTCTCTTTAAAAAAAAATACCACCATGTATCTTTAGTATACAAATCCTTTCCAAGAATTATACAAATCTATCTATAGTTTTCTCCTATACCTATAGATAGATTGGGATACGGCAATTATTTGGTCCATCGCTAGGAGAGCAAATCTAGTGCGCCATGGAATCTGCGTACGAGTAGGCCCATCAACAGATAGCTGGACGCCGAACAGACTCTCAATTACGTGGGCCAGCAGAAGAAAACCGAAGCTGCTGCCTAGGTCCATCATCTTTGTCTCTGCAGCTCAACGACATCCCAAGATTGGCGCGGTGCTGCTCTGCCTCCCTACTCTGTTTTCTTGAAACAGAGCAGGCTACTCTATTTTCCTGAAGCAGAGAAGTTTTGGCGCCAAGCAGCACGGCAGCTTGTTCTTGGCGTGCTTCGCACTATTTTTTTTTCCTTTTTGGGCGATTGAGTTGGCGCCGGCACATGTCGAGAGGGGGAGGAGCTGGTGCGGCCTGGCGCGGTGGCGGCTGGTGGCCGGCCTCGATGCTCTGCTGTCCCAACTGCCAAGCCCAGAACACAGAACACCACTACCTGCATCTTCTCTTGTGCCTTGCCTGCCACTTCCTCCTCGACGCCGTATTCTGTACTCCACTGACGGGATTCGGCGTGGTGGCTTCTCCCACATCCCTACCTGCTAGACGGGGAGAGTTGCTTCCACAATGCTTGCAGCTTGCTACAGATGAATGTAGTCACTTGAAGATGTATGAGGTGGAGAGTTGCTTCTACGCAATATCAAGACAGGTTGAGAACAAGGACAATGAAAAAGTTCTGAAGCTCAGCCTCTAGTTAGTCGCAAAACAAAACGCTTAGTCTCCATTTTGTGTGTGTGTGTGTGTGTGTGTGTGTGGGGGTGTTAAGCTCTATTTATCATTGTTTTTGCTCCTCTATTTTAAGGTTTTGACTCATATCCTAAGCCGATATAGAGGCTGGATTTTATATCATTTATCTAAAAATATGAAACTCAAACTATCGTCGGTTTGTTAGGGCCGCTCTGCAGGGAATCTTCTCTTTAATTTCTCTGCTTTTCAAATGAAATGACAGGTCAATATAGCCAACTACAGAAAATATGGTGTTGTTGCTCTTGTCATCGGCAGTAGTATAATCTTGCCCACTTAATCAAACACCGACTTCTCCTATTCTTTTTAGTTGTTGCTAAAACATGATTTAAGAACTGGACAATTATGTTATTTCTTTTGGCAGTGACATCTAACCTAAACATGACGCAAGTTTGATTGGGCTATCATCTAACCTAACCTAATTAGAGCTTTCAACTGGCCAACCGGGCCACTAACTCTCGTTGCTTCTGGGAACTTGCATGAATTAGTAAACTTCCTCTGCATTTCTTGGTCGCTGCAAATTCAAATGCTGATGGATGTAGCTTGATGACTTCAACAAGGCTTCTTTTGTGGTGCGTGCTTCTTTTCTTCTCCTATCCTGGTAACCAATTTCGTCAGTTCTCAGAATTTCAATTTCGTCTCCATGCTTCTGGTTCCGGGGAACTCCATGACCTATTCAACTTTCTCTGCATTTCTTGATAGCTGCAAATTCCGACACTGGTGCATGTAGTCTGTGATTTCTTCAAGGCTTCATCTGCGATGCTGCTTTTTTGCTTTCCCTATCCTCATCGGGCTGGTAACCAATTTCATGTGTTCAAATTTGTTCAATGATTTTTCTTTGGATGTTTGACTTCTTTAGCTGAAAGATAGCTAGCTCAGAAAATTCAGTTGATTGGTGAAACAGGTTTTGGAATGAAGCCACAAGTGTAGACCAACTTTGAGCAGATTGAAGAAAGCACACAAAAGAGACGATAGCCGAGGCCGTCGTGGGAGTGTTGATCGGCAAGCTCAGCCTGGTCTTAGCGAGAGAGGCAGCAACCTATGCTGCATCCCTTCTTTGCAAGGAAGCCTCTGCCCTCAAGGGCCTATTCGGTGAGATCCGCAAAGCGAATGGGGAGCTGGATCTCATGAAGGCCTACTTGCATGACTTAGAGAAGTTCAATGATTCAAATGAGATTACAGCCATCTTTGTCAAGAAGATTCGAGATCTAGCTTTCCGGATAGAAGATGTTGTGGATGAGTTCACTTACAAGCTTGAGGACGATAGACATGGGAGTTTTGCAACAAAAATGAAGAAGAGGATAAAACATCTCAAAGTTTGGCGCCGGCTAGCTGCTGAGCTCCGTGATATCAATGCCGAGATTGAAGATGCCACAAAGAAGAGGGACCGTTATGCCATGACAGGAATTGAGAGGCGCACTAACGGAGGTCATGATCATGCTACATCGTCTTCCAATCAAACTTCTTCATGTTTTGCACGGGAAGAGGATCTTGTTGGTGTTGAGGTAAACGCAGGAAAGCTAACAAGATGGCTATTAGGTGATTTGGAGGAAAAGAACAACAAAATCGCCACAGTTTGGGGGATGCCTGGAGCAGGTAAAACTACTTTGGTTGACCATGTGTATAAGACTGTAAAAGTGGATTTTGAGATTGCTGCATGGGTAACTGTATCAACGACATACCAAGTTGACGACTTACTGAAAAAGATAGCTAGAGAGTTCGACATCGTAATTGATGGTAGGAACATGGAAATGAGAAACCTTGTTCAGATCATCCATGACTATCTTAAAGGTAAAAGGTATATCTTGATTTTGGATGACGTATGGGAAACGGATGTCTGGATCAATCTGATGGATGTCTTCCCAACTAATTCTACTGGCCGTTTTGTTGTCACTTCTAGAAAATACGAAGTTGCATCATTGGCAACTAGTAATCATGTCATTAAGCTAGAACCATTTGATGAGTATCACTCTTGGAAGTTATTTTGCAATGTTGCTTTTCGGAATAACCATGATAACAAGTGTCCCTTGGAACTAGAGGAGTTGGTTGCGAAGTTCTTAGATAAGTGTCAAGGCTTGCCTATTGCTATTGCATGCATAGGCCGGCTATTGTGTTGCAAACCTTTGACTTACTCTGCTTGGAAAAAATGTGTACGAGGAGTTACAGCTGCACTCAACAAAAAAAATGATTCTAGGTGTTGATACCATTCTAAAAGTCAGCTTGGATGACCTTTCATATGAATTAAAGAGTTGCTTTTTACACTGTGCAGTTTTTCCAGAAGATTATGAGATGAAAAGAAAGAGGTTAATTAGGCACTGGATTACTGGTGGATTTATCAAGGAAGAAGAGAATAAAACACTCGAACATGTGGCAGAGGGCTATCTGAATGAACTTGTGAACCGGAGCTTACTACAAGTTGTGAAGAAGAATGTTCTCGGACAAGTGAAATGTTGCCGAATGCATGATGTCATCCGTCATCTTCTGTAGAGAAAGCGCAGAAAGAATGTTTTGGTAGAGTTTACAATGGCACTGGAAAATATAATGCAGACAACACACGCCGATTGTCAATACAGAGCCCCAAGATTACACCATTGAATCAGTCTCGTGGAATACATCTCCGTGAAATCTATTCATTTACAAGGTTCATTGATATTGATACGTTGAGGCATATTCTTATATATTCAAATTTACTGTCCACATTGGATCTGCAAGGTACTCAAATCAAGATGCTGCCTAGTGAGATCTTTAACTTGTTTAATTTGAGATATTTGGGTCTTAGAGACACTGGGATTGAGACTCTACCTAAGGCAATTGGAAGGCTGCAAAACTTAGAGGTACTGGATGCATTGGGTACCGATCTGCTATATCTACCAAAGGATGTGGAAAAGCTTAGAAAGCTTAGACTTTTGTATGCACGAAGACGACTCAAAACCAAAGTTTTACTTGTTATGATGGAATTGAAGTGCCTAGAGGCATTAGAAACTTAACCAAGCTACAAGCTCTGCAGCTTGTTAAAGCAGGCTTAGAAACTCTTTGTGACATTGCGGCCTTGACCGAGCTAAGACTGTTGTCTGTTAGTGGTGTGACAAATGAACACTCCATGAAATTATGCAGTGCTATCATGAACATGAGATATCTTCGCAGCCTGTCAATTACTGCTTCAAATGAATATGAAGAGTTGCCATTGGAGGAACTCCATTTACCTGAAACTCTTTACAAACTTGAGCTGAAAGGGAAGTTGGAGAAGATACAGATGCCTCAGATTATCTCATCCTGGCCACGTCTTAACAACCTTTCTCAATTAAATCTGAGATTCTCTAAACTCGATGAGGACTCATTTTCGAGCCTCATTGTGTTACATAGTTTACGCCTTCTAAAAGTTGATAAGGCTTATATTGGGAAGGAATTGTACTTCTCTGCACTATCTTTTCCTAAACTCCGACGACTATACATATGGGGTGCTCCACAACTGAACCATGTCAAAATAGAAGATGGTGCACTAGGAAGCCTTGTTGAGTTAGAGTTTTCATATTGCCCAGAATTGAAGAGCCTCCCTTCTGGAATTGAATTCCTTTTATTACTTGAGGAATTAAGTTTGAAAGATACTGCAGAGCAGCTCATAGAGAAACTAAAGCAGGAAAGTGAGTCAAATGAATGCAGTGAAGAGCTTATGAAGATTAACCACATTAGAAAGGTTGTCATTAAACTAACTGCGAAAAATATGTGGCAGAGAATTCGTTGATTGAAGGCATTGGTGCTTCTAATGGTAGAGGTAAAGTTTTCTTTTATCTGATTGATATTGTTGTTGCTTGGCATAACAGTACATCAATCCATGCTCCTGCATAGGCTAGAATCTTAGGAGACATAAGCATTAGAGGTTCATATTTGGTACTTACAACTAATAAAAATAATTATCTTTTTGTGTGCTCTCTCTATCTGGTCATTTTTCAACATACATATAGATACTCTGTAATCTATTTCGGTTGTGATAAGGTAAACAATTACGCTATTTATTATTTTTCCGCACATATTCGTATCCTCCCCCAAACCTCCAACCTCCACCTATATATATTGCTCCATAGATTATTTTCCACATATATTCGTAGTCCCCACCAACACCCCACCTATTGCACCTTCATGTGTCTACAATGCGTTTAACTAAAATGTTGTTGAATTATGAGGACCCTTATTGCAACCCATGTCTCATAGAGTCACAATCTGCCTTTTGACTTTCATATGTTGATCTCATCAGTTGCTACAATTTTATTTTTTTCCTTAAGTTGCTCATTTCCTTGCTGAACTGTCATTTTCTATTTTACTAAAACTCAATTTTGTATTTTATTTGGTTATAGATTGCATGGTTAAATACTACAATGACATATGTGGTTGTTAAGCCTACTTCATTGCACTCAACAATGGTAGAAGAGGTGGCCTACCATCTGGAGCTCCCACCTCGTGCTCACCTGCATGATGTCTTTCATGTGGGTCTTCTGAAGCCGTTCGTCGGCACGCCACCAGAATCTCCACCAGCCCTGCCACCAATCCACCACGGTGCTGTCCAGCCTTCTCCAGAGCGCGCCTCTCGCACAAGATTGGCCTGAGGTGTTGGACAGATGTTGATCCATTGGCACAGCGAACCGGCAGCCTCGGCCACTTGGGAAGACCTCGAAGATTTCCAGGACCGGTACCCCTCCTTCCAACTTGAGGACAAGCTGCTCGTCGAGGAACAGCCAAGAGTCAGGAGTTGACCGAGGAGGCATGAAGATCAAGAGTCTAGAATATTAATCTCTTAACATGAGAGAAGTGTGTGAAAGAGAGTCAGCTGGAGGCTGGCAGCCGATGAGGGCCAGCTCCTATATATTGTAAGCCACACCTATTGATAAAGCAAGCAAAGAATTATGCCTAAATACTCACCTCTCTGCTCATCTCCAATCTCACCCCTCTCTCGGTA
This sequence comes from Hyparrhenia diplandra, assembly GCA_015847255.1. Classification (NCBI taxonomy): domain Eukaryota; kingdom Viridiplantae; phylum Streptophyta; class Magnoliopsida; order Poales; family Poaceae; genus Hyparrhenia; species Hyparrhenia diplandra. The sequence continues at coordinate 250,459 of JADLZK010007854.1, forward strand.
GTCAGGAAACAGTCCTGGCATCTCCTCTACCCGATTACCAACTACGCAGTCAGGGACCTCCTACCTTGGAGTGCAGGCCCTTGACATTGATTACTTGATTAATTATGGGAGCTGTGGTGAAAGATTGAAACTTGAAACTGTGTTTATGATTAGTACAAATACAAATCTGGAAAAAAAAAACTCCCATTGGTGAATCAAATTATAGTGGGCGAATTTAGGAAACAAGAACAAGTGATCTGCAGGTGCAGCTTCTTCTTGTTGTTCTGCATCTTGTTGCCTTTGGGGTTCCAGTTCATCTAACTGAGGCGCTGATTCATTTGAAAAACAATATTAAGCATGTATAATGGCACATACTTGAAACTGCATGTCTAATGCCACATACTTGAAATTGCAAAATATGTAGGAAATACATAACATAAAATTGAGAATGATTTTATATATTTAAAAATTTAAGCATAAATTAAATAAGGAGACTAAGTAATTTAGAGACAACTCAAGGTAAGGCGCTAAGCGAGTCACAAATTGCTATCCTTATTTCCTAACAAAATGAATCTGAATTTAAACTTACACCACTAGAGATGAACAGAACTAGAGGCTCCCCAACAAGACCACATGGAAAATATTTGACCGACTACCTCCCCAACAATGGCAGAACTTGCATCTGAGCCATTTTGATTTGTCTTGCTGTCTATTTAAAGCAAACTTCCCCTGCACAAGAAAAGAAAAGAAAAGGAGTGGCACTGGAGTCGCAGGTATGTAAGATTCCAGATACAAATCTTTTTTGTCACACTATATGAGATCTCATCCTAATCTTAACCTTGTCTTAAGTATGGACAGACCTAATGATTTGGGAGCATGAGAAGAACAAAGCAAGCTGAAAGGTGTACAACAGAATGTGCTTTCAAGTTGAGTTTTGACTAATTGATTACTTGATTAACTATGGGAGCTGTGGTGAAAGATTGAAACTTGAAGCTGTGTTTATGATTAATACAAATACAAATCTGGAAAAAAAATCCCATTGGTGAACCAAATTATAGTGGGCGAATTTAGAAAACAAGAACAAGTGATCTGCAGGTGCAGCTTGTTGTTGTTGTTCTGCATTTTGTTGCCTTTGGGGTTTCAGTTCATCTAACTGAGGTGCTGTTTCTTGTTCTTGTCTCTGCTGTCCCAAATCACCTAACTCAAGTATTGGATGACTTCTCCTTCCCCTTCCCCTTCCCCAATAGATGACTTCTTTTCTTTTGTAAAAGGAACTGAAATGGGGAAAGAAAGAAATTGGGGATCAAACAAACCTGTAGCAAGCCAGCAAGGGGCAGCGTTGAGCGCTCCTACAAAGCTGGACGGCTGGACGCGGCCGCGGCGGGGGTCGCCGGGAGTCGGCATCTCGTCGTCTCGCCCGCGCCGAGGACTCGAGCACTGCGGCGACGCTAGAGGAGGGCGACAACCGCGCTTGCCGCTGGGTGCTGCTGTGCTGGCTGAGTGACCGGAGCCTGAAGTTGGAGCAGCGAGCACGCCGTGATGCAGAGCGGCGCAGGGAAGAACCGCCGGACGGCCGGAGGCGAAGAGCCGGGACAACACAAGATACGATGCGATTCCGCCGTCACGCGAAGCCTGGAGTCGTCTGTCCTCCCTGCAATTCTAACGGACTACACGCTACCTAAACGCGTGGCACCCGTGAACGGAAATGCTCTGGTTGCAAATGTTTCGTCTTGAGTTTGAAAAGTAAATCTTGGTGTGTGCATGTATTGCAATGGCTATACATGTACGTTTCAAGCATTCAATGTGTTTCAACCGTATGCTGCATATATTGCATTGGCGATTTACGCATATTATTTGTGATCAATTTGGATTTCTGTTAAGAGTAAAAATACTAGTCCATCAATTCTGCACGGAGTAAAATCACATGCATAAGTATTAGATGTTAATGCTAAATACCTACTATTAAATATTTTAATTTGCATGCATTTTTCTTATCATTTTTTCCTAACACAATTTACATTAGATACTCTATAGTCTCAGGATTCCCCGCGCGTTGCCTCGGTACGAGGAGAAATATAAATGGGTTAGCATGTTAACCACTAAGTATTAGGAGATGATTGCATCGTGCATTACCCCATGCGGCCACGTATCGCCGCGGGATCTGGAGATGTAATTACAATGTGGAGAACAAATGCTAAAATGGTATATTATTTTGTCATACTATTCCTAGAATTACATACGCATGCACTAGTAATTATTAATTAACACAAAGAGGGAGATCGTCAAGGAGCCTGCCGTCCTTGTAGGCAACAGCTTGGGAGGCTTCATGGCGTCCCCTCTCCTGCCCCTCTCCACCGCCACCGCAGCCCCCTCGCCGGCGCCAACCTTTCCCCGGCGGTCTCCTCCATGGATGCTGATCGTCTCCATTGCCATGGCCCTCCCGGATCCTGGTTTGAAGGATCTGGACTTCGATCGTGGTCTCGAATTCTCCTCCCCTGGCCTTTTTCATCGCCCGGTTGTTCAGTGAGTCCCATCTCTCCCTCCCATGAAAAAGTTTTTCACTTGGTGGTTAGCTTTGGAAGATCGGCCATTAAACTCAATGAGGAATCAGTTGGGTTTATCCTTCAAGCTTGCTTGGGTGGGGCAGCTCAACATTTCAGGGGGTAAAATTTTTATCGGGGTGGATGTTCAGATTCGGTGTTTCCAACAAGTCTATTGGTTTCATGGTTTACAAATCTGTCTCATTCATTTGCAAGTCCTTTGCTGCTTTTTTCATCTACGGGGTGATGGTGCACCTAATTGGAAGAGAGATTATCATTTTTGGTGCTTAGAACAAGTTAAAGAATGGACCTATATTGGATCCAAAGGAAAACATATAAAATCCTATGTGGAGGCTGTTCTTTCTCCTCCGAAAAATCTTGATAGGACCTACTTTCAATCTTCCTCCCCAGACCTGAGCCAAATCTGATTGCAAGAAGGGGACCCGTGTTCTTCGTTGGAGAGTGAAAGATGGAAACAAGAACAACGGCTAGAAAACCCGAGGATTTCGCCACCTTGCCTCTTCAGTGCAACGGACGATCGGTTACCTCGGGTTTCAAATTCAAAAACCTCTCCCCAAAGTAGCCCAGCCTACGGCCCCCATCAAGCCCGGGGAAGCAATGTCTGATCATTCAGAGCCCAATGCTGTGCAAGCCCGGTCCACAACGAATTGGGCCGTATCGAATCTTTGCTTCAATTGTCTCAGCCCCGACCACCATTGGAAATACTGCACAAGGCAGGTAAGATGCCGGATTTGTTACAATTATGGACACGTTTCCTATTATTGTCACATGAAATCCCTTGAAAAACGGAGTTATCAGTGGTTTCCCGTTCAGAAGTTGAAAGGGCGAGCTCGGGTGCTATAAAGGGACCCCCACCAACCGGTGCTCCTGTTCTCGACGCCTCCGTCTCCGCCACATCCCATCACCACCTCGAAACACTGTGCAAAAACCCTCCTCCACCTCGCTCTCGCCGTCCGCCGAGATGGCGAACTGGGCATGCGACCCAAGGCCCTTTGTCCCCAAGGGCTTCACCCTGCAAGAGAGGCCAGCAAGAGCAGAGATCATCCGCCCCACGGTGTACGCAATCACCGCTACAAGCAAGTTCAATGAGAACCTCGCCATTGCCAAGCTCGATCCACCGGTGAACAAGAAGGATTTTGGGATCACGGAGGCAAAGATGCGTGAGTTCTTCCAGAATCGTGAGGTACATGTGCTTGATGTCCTTCCCTGCCCCCTTGGAGATGCATATGTGAGATTTGTTTCACCACTGGCTAGAGAAGGTTTTATTGGGCCAATTTTTCCTTTGGGGGGAGGAACATGTACTTTGTTAAACATGATGAAGCCCAGAATGCTTGTTCATTTGATCCGGATCGGGAGGTGTGGGTCATGCTAGTTGGTTTCAATGAAGATTTAAAATGTGATAGCATTGTTGCCAAGGCAAAGGGTCGGGCTTTGGTATTATGATTGACTGGTTTGGTGTCAATGATCCCGCAAAAGTGGTAGTCCGTGTTTATCTCGAATAATGAAGCAAAAAATCCGAGGCGATGTCAAGATTAATGCGGGTTTACCACCAAAGGGGCCTCCGGACCTCCCCCGCTACATCTTGAAGAAATCAAGCGTTCTTGCTCCGCGGATGAGGAGGCCTATGTGACGATGGGGCCCCTTCATCCAGTTCCTCACTCCCCCCCTCGCTGGGATTACTTGGACAATGCTGGTGGCCATGGATCGCCCAATCCATCCCACGTGAGGTCTTCGGGTATGTTGATATCCCGGTGGAAGTCATTTGGGCCATGCGATCCGCTCCAATGAACAACTTTGGTGGATACCACTTTGGACCCTGCCACAGTGAGTAACTATGCTATGCCTTTTACGTCTTCTTGCTCTGATACTCTGCCTACCAAACCCTTTGGTCTTTCTTTATCTGTAAATGTGGTGGTACAGGAGGAGGACAATCTGGATCTGGTTGAGAATGTTGGGAACAATGGTAACAACCCAGCAGTGTCTGACACCATGCTGTCACTGAGGCCAGAATATCTGAGGAAGGATGGGGCTTCCCCTTCTAGGAGCAAGACCACTTTTGCAAAACTGAAGTCTGTTATCATTGGACCTGTCCTGCCAGAAGAGCCCAAGATCACTATCATTCCATCTCTACTGAGACAGGTAATCTTCTCCATTCCAGTTAGTCCTACTTGGATATCATTCAGATACCTTAGTTCATTCTTATCGGAACAGGACTTTCTGATTCCTGACTTCTTCTCTGACAAACGTTTAATCATAAGATTGGCTTGGATCTTTAATCAGGAATTTGGAGATAAGGAGTTAGACAAGCTTGCCCTCAACTTTGATGATGAGGACGATCTGTTTGGTGTGACTGGGAATGATGGAGATGTTGAGATGCAGGAGGCCAATGCAGGTTGACTCGATGATAGTTACGTAATCGACACTGGAGATCATTGTGGAGACACTAGATGTCTTCAAGACCCCACGCAAGAAAAGAGCCATCAAGGTCAAGGAGTAGCTTGAGGAGGAGTTTTGCGGCGCAGCAGGAGGCTCTCGGAGAAGAACAAAGGCTTCAAGAATGCCGAAAGTGCCAAGAACTTTAAAGAGGTCTGCCGAAGCAACACCAAGTCTGTTGCTAAGAAGAAGCTCTTCACCAAGAAGAACAAGAAGATTGTTGAAGCTGCACCCATAGAGGTCACACCACCGGGCTATGATTCCACCTGCCCCTCGCACCCTATCTCGCCCAAGGATGTTCTAGAAGGCATTGGTGAAGGGGTTCCTCCGGATGCAGCTGGGGCCGTGGTCCGCCGCTCTCCCGGAGGTAGATGACATAGATGAATAGAAGAAGTCTGAGTTCTGGCAGACCGGTCTCCATGTGCTTTTATCCTTGTTTAAAACTCTATCGTATCTTAACCGAGCCTGCTCGGTGGTCGAATAATGGTGTGTCCTCAGAATCGGCTTAATGCCTTTGAAACCTTGGTCTGTCAGTGTCGTGTGGTTTGGTAGTACAAGACATCCTTTGGTGTGCTTAATTTTACTTATGTCACATCCTTTTTTCTTGCTTCCCGTTTGTTGGGCAACTACTTGATAATGGTTATAGTTCATGGCTCATCATTTATCCTTTTTCTTTGCCTTTTGAGGAACAATAGGTGCTATGTTGATCATTTTACTTTCGAGAGGATCCCACCTAGTGGAAAACATCCATATTTTTTTATCGAAGACTTTTTTTCGAAATCTGATATCGGTATATCGATTACCTCATCTCTTTATATATTGTTTGTTTAATGGATCAAAACAATAGAAGAAGTATCAAGGTTCTTTTTTGGAACATAAGGGGTATAAACTCTCGGGAAAAGTGGGATGCGATTAGAGACAAAATACAAGAAAGTGCATGTCAAGTCATTTGTTTACAGGAAACAAAGAGGGATACATTTGATCTCTTTTACATCAAGAAATTCTGCCTGAGGTCCTTTGATAAATTTGCTTTCTTCCCTCGGAGGGTGCTTCGGTGGCCTCCTTACGAGCCTGGGAACAAGTAGTGTGCTAGAAGGTGACATCATACAAGGCTAATTCTTATGCCATCACTGTCAACTTCACCTCCAGATTAGACAATAGCTCCATGTGCATCAGCAACATCTATGGCCCCTCCCAACCTGCTCTTAAATTAGCTTTCACTACTTGGCTAATAAATTTTGACTCTTCATGTTTTGATAATTGGATGCTTGGAGGTGACTTCAACCTAATCAGGTGTCAAGAAAACAGAAATAAACCTGGAGGGGACAATAATGAGATGAATATGTTCAATGAGCTTATCTCTGACTTAGAATTATCTTAAGTACCTTTCAGTGGAAGAAACTACACTTGGAGCAATATGCAGCAAGATCCCCTCCTAGTCAAACTGGATTGGGTCTTCACTTCAGCAACCTGGGTGACTTCTTTCCCTGCCACCATGGTACAGCCCCTCTCAAAACCCCTATCTGACCATATCCCCTATGTTGTTCATATTGGTTCTTCTATTCCTAAATCTAATGTCTTCAGATTTGAAAGCTTTTGGTTAGATCACCCTGGTTTCTATGAAACGGTTGAGCATTGCTGGAACAACTCTCCATATTATGCAAATGCAGTGAATCACCTGTCAACAAAACTCAAGCATGTCAGAGCTGGGTTAAGAAACTGGAGTAAGAGCCTTTCTAATCTTGGAAAGCTGATACATAACAGCAAGTGGGTACTGCAACTTATGGATGGCCTTGAAGAACAAAGGACCCTTTCAAGACTAGAATCGCTTTCAGATCCCTAGTAAAATCCCATCTAAACAACCTCCTAGAGTCCAAAAGAAAGTTTTGGAAACAAAGGAACACCATTAGATGGGTTAAGTTTGGAGATGAAAATACTAGTTTCTTTCATCTCATGGCTACTATTGCTCATAAAAAGAATTTTATTGTCTCCCTCATAAACAGCCAGGGTACTCAAGTCACTGATCATGAGCAGAAAGCAAACTTACTTTGGTCAGCTTTTAAAGACAGGATGGGAATTACTGAATTCAATGGGATAACTTGCAACCTTGCTGAAATTCTAAACTCTTCAGATTTGACCAATATAGATGGGGAATTCAACAGTTCGAGAAATTGATATGGTGGTCAAAGAGATCCCAAACAATCATGCCCCTGGTCCTGATGGCTTTAATGGGCTTTTTATTAAGAAATGTTGGCACATCATTGAGACCGATTTCAGAAGACTTCTTCATGACTTTCGCAATCGAATTGTAGCTTGAGAAGCATCAATTCCTCATTCATAACCCTAATTCCCAAGAAGGATAATCCAGAAAATGTCGGTGATTTCAGGCCTATTTCTTTAACAAATTACTCATTGAAATGCATCACCAAGATTCTATCCACAAGACTACAATCAAGAATCATGAACCTCATACATGAGAACCAATATGGATTCATCAAAGGTAGAACAATCCAGATTGTTTGGCTTGGGCTTTCCAATTCCTACACTTACGTCACCAGTCAAAAAAGGAGATTATAATTTTAAAGCTGGATTTTGAAAAAGCTTTTGACAAGATTGAGCATCAATTCATCATAGAAGTGCTCAAACACAAAGGTTTTTCTACCAGATGGATAGATTGGGTGACAAACATCCTATCAAGTGGAAGTTCTTCAGTTATCTTAAATGGAGTGCCAGGCAATAGTTTTAACTGTTTAAGGGGGGTAAGACAGGGTGATCCCCTATCACCACTTTTATTTGTTTTAGCTGCAGACACATTACAGTCTATGGTGAATAAAGCCTGGATTAATAGAGAAATCAACCACCCCCTGGACAACAATTTTATGGGTGACTTCCCTATAGTCCAATATGCCGATGACACATTATTGATTCTACGCAGAGGACAACTCACTCTTACATTTGAAAGAGATATCGAAAACCTTCTCGAGGAATCTTTCGGGCTACTGGGTTAATTATAGTAAATCGAGCATTGTGCCTATAAATGTCGCAGATTGCCGGGACCCGTGTCTTAGCAAGCATCTTGGATTGTCGTTGGCTCTATGCCCTTCACTTACCTTGGATTGCCTCCGGGTACTACTAGACCCACGGTGAATGATTTTACTCCACTCATGGTAGAATTGAAAGAAGGTTGTCACGTGGTCGGAAAAAGAAGGTTGTCCCTGTGTCGACAAACTTCTTTCATATCATGGCAAAGGTTAATTTTGGTTAATTCTGTATTCTCAAACCCTACCTACTTTCTATATGTGCAGCCTCAAATTACCACCCATGGTGGTGAAACCCATTGACCATTTCTGGGATGAATGGCCTTTGGAGTAAAGGAGAAGGAACATTAGGGGCAGATGCCTTGTGGCTTGGGAAGAAGCTCAGTAAATCCAAAGAAAATGGAGGCTTAGGTATCATTGACATCCAACGTGAGAATAATGCACTTTTGATGAAACATCTGGACAAATTCTATAATAATGCCGACATCCCTTGGGTCAAATTAACCTAGAAAATGCTCTATTCGAATGGTGAGAACCCTCCTCATAATAGGACCCCAAATTTGGATCTTTCTCGTGGAAAGATGTGTTGAAATTATTTAACACCTTCAAGGAGATGGCTACCTGTTCACCTCAAAAAGGGAACTCAGTATCACTGGACGACATATGGGTGAATCGGACAATGAAAGAAAGATTCCCACAACTCTTCTCCTACACAAGAAAGCCCAAATGCAGCATCGGGTTTTATCTAAAACCGGTCATTTGAAAGAATTTTCAGCCCAACTCTTTCTCGAGATAGCTTGACTCACAACCGAATAAACTAAACACAATTATTCGGGATCTTCAGCTTGATGAAAGTCAATGTGACCAATGGATTTATATATGGGGAATTCAGTCTACAGCAGTAAAAGGCCTACAGGCATCTAACAAATGACTCCCCCTTCTCCCCTATACAAATGGATTTGGGGTGGAAGCAACCCTGGTAATCAGAAGTTCTTCTTTTGGCTGTTGGTTAGAGATAGAGTGAACACTAGAAATCTACTCAGAAGGAAGAACATGACTCTTGCCAGCCATAGCTGTGTACTATGCAACTTGGATGTTGAAGAGACTTATCTCCATCTCTTTTTTCTCTGTCCATTCAGTAAAGAGTGCTGGGACTATCTAAACATATCTTGGGATGATAATCTTACTCCAATACAGATGTTCCTCAAAGCCAAGGCAGACTTCAATAGAGTGATTTTCAGGGAGATTGTTATCTGTGCATGCTGGGCAATTTGGAAAACTAGAAACGCCATCATCTTTCAGAATGGTCAAAGAGCAGTTGATGAATGGAAAAGAATCTTCAAATTTGAATTTAGCCTGGTTTGCATCAAGGCTAAAACCGAACAGAGTTGCCCTATTACAATCTTGGAGAGATAGTCATGTTTAGGAAATGCTTCTTTTTTTTTCCTTTTGGGCCTAGTGGCCTTGTAATCTACTCTTGTATCATTCTTTCATTTAATTAAAAAAAAAAGAGAGGTCGGGGGCTCCCCGACCGGTTTGGTCAAAAAAAGAAAAAATGAGACAAACTGAATTCTGTCATCCTCCAGTGATACAACACAGAGCTTGAAAACATTCAAATTTGGACCAAGTGAAAACATTCTGTTATCAATTATAGTAAACTGAAAGATTCAGTAGCTACAAAAAAATATGTAGAAAAGCATAAGCATATATACTGAACATTTCACTCAACGGGTTCAGTGATACAACACAAAGCTAAATTAGCTAGAAAGCAAAAGAAACTGTGTAGAGTTTCTTACAGAATAAATTGTAAAACTACGTGGAGTTGCTAGAGTTGATCTCCTTGCTGATTAAGTGAAACTAAAATGAACATTCAGTAGATTTGGGGATGACATTTCACAAAGGTTCACATACATGTTCAGTTTCAAACAGCAGCTAGAAACAACTAAATGTTCAGTTTGGAGATGACACTCAGTAGCTAGAAACAACCAAAGTCTGACATAGCTAGGCTAGATCCCAACTTGATTGATGCCCAAATGGGGAAATCAGACTGATAGAGCCATACGAAGAGCCAAATCTGACTATGTAGCCTCATCTGCCATGGATTGGTGAAGAATCATCAATCAGGGAATGAGGATGAATCGTACCTAAGTTGGGTGCTGGACCAAGTTGATTCCGCGAGGAATACAGCTCGTAGATGTCCTCGCCCGCGCCGTCGCCGCTGGTGGCGTAGCTGTTGTCTGACTCGCTGGTGCCGCCGCAGGCTTCCTCGCTGGTGCCGCCACCGCCGTCGCTGATAGCACCATGGCCTTCCTTGTGGACATCGTTGCCCGGCAAATACCAGCGAAGGAGAAAGGGGTAAAATTGATCTGCGGGAGAACGGCGACCAAATATGGCGCGCTAGAGACATATATCGTGGATTTTTTTTGGCGCGAATCAATCACCTCGCGTGCGGTTTAGCTGGATCCGGCAGACCGGCCATTTCGAGACAACGGGCCAGATAACACGCGACCTGTCGTCTTCTTCGTCTGGGAGCACGAGCAGAAAAAGACTGGAGGGCTCATTCTGAAAGAGGACACTAACCTGGGGCTCCAAGCTCCTCGAGGGCTCGTGCTTGGCGTACGATTGACGGGCGATGGCGAGCATACGAGCATCATTCTGTAGCAGGTTCCTTGATCTGGTTGGAGGGGCTCCACGCGGAGCACCTGGGGGCTGCTATAGGCAGATGGGCAGCAACATCCATTGGACTGGGAGAGGCAGCAAGCTGAACGGGAGGCGCAGCAGGACGTGGGCGATGTGGTTGTCGTGACAATGCACTTCTCCGTGCACACTTCTCTTGCTCTTCCATCTCTTATGGGCACGCCCGAGAACGCCAGCTTCGTGGGAAGGCGAAGTGGAGCGCATCGACATGGAAGGCCGCAACGGGCACGCGATGCACGAAGTGGAGGGGGGCGGACGGGCGGCACCACCGCACGGGCCACGCGATGACGGGGTCGCGAGGGGCGCGCGCGATGACGATCCAACTGGAGGCGGAGGTAGACGGTCGGAAAGGGAGGGGGCGATTTGGTGGTGCACGCGGATGGTCGAAGTGGAGGGAAAGACGAAGCTGAATGACAAGTGGGGGTTCTCTATATAGATGTATAGATTTATGTATGTAAATCTATTGTTTTTTTTTGTGTGTATAGGGATTACAGGCCATGGAATCTGCATAAGAGTAGGCCCACTAACAGATAGCTGGACGCGAAACAGACTCTGACTTACGTGGGCCAGCAGAAGAAAACCGAAGCTGCTGCCTATGCCCATCATCCTTGTCTCAGCAGCCCAACAACGGCCCAAGATAGGTGCGGTGCTGCTCTGCCTCGCTACTCTGCTTTCTTTCTTAAAACAGAGCACAGCTCATGCTCGCTACTCTGTTTTGCCAAAGCAGATCAAGTTTTGGCGCAAAGGACCACGGCACGCTTCTGTCTGTGCCTCTGTGGTATGCCCTTCCTCTAAGCACCAGGGCAGCGTGTTCTTGGCGGGGCGTCTCACACACGAGGCGGCGCCGCGGTGCCGGCTCATGTCGAGACTCGAGAGAAGGCAGCTGGAGCGGCCTGACGCGGTGGCCGGCCGGTGCTGGCGCTCTACTGTGCCAACGGACAGTTCCTCCTTCCTTTTCGATGCTCGCACAAGGCAAAACAGAAACAGAGCGTCCTCATATGGTCTCATGCAGGAATTCAGCCATCCACGCTCCTCGTCGTTCGGTATTTGTGTCCATCACCAGAGACCAACCTATGGCTGAAGCGCCGAGGGACAGTTCCATTACGAATCTGTTGTCATTGGATACACCAACAAGTTTCTGGTATCAAGAATACATTGGAATACATTGGAAAACATTTGGTGCAACAAAATTCAACGTATAAAAAGTTAAATTTCTGCCACTCATTAAAAAGTCCCGTTAAACCATTTGCCACATTGTGTTCTCTAACACACAAAACATATTTTGGAGTATTGTATGGCGCGCGTGGCTTGAGGCCATATATACTCGAGGTTCAGCGGCGCTGTAGCCCCTACTAGTGGTGCTCAAGGTTCATGGCCTTGCTCGAGGTTCGGTGGCATGAGGAGATACGCGACAGTGACGGGTGCGGTATGTGGCTTGGTGGCATGATAGCTAGTGGTGCGCGAGGCGAGGCAGCATTTGCTACTTTTATTTTGTTTTGTTTTATGAAAATGAGTTTCAGTATTGAGTTAGCGGCCGACAAAGACAAAGAAACATCGTAGCCATCACTGTTGTTATCAAAAATAAAAAATAAAAACATCACTGCCGGATCAAAATCCAACAGTGAAAGACTTTTTACTTGTACTCTTACAATGGCACCGTCTTTGTCGTACTCCAATGGTCACTTTGGATGGACTGCTACTCATGAGTTTTAAGGCCTTGTTTAGATTGCTAAAATTTCTAACTCTTTTTCCACTCTCCCTCCATCACATCACATTAAATACACCAAAAAACATATGTTTGGAGTATAAAATGTAGTTAAAAACAATTAATTACACAGTTTAGATGTACATTGTGAGGCGATTCTTTTTAGTCTAGTTATCCCATGGTAGGATAATATTTACCCCATGGCCGGATCTTCACGAGGAATGCATGAAGAGGATTGCACACCTTGATGTCAAACCGCAAAATATACGTTAGGCGACAATTTCGATGCCAAACTCTCGGATTTTGGGCTATGCAAGCTCATCGACCGGGATGTGAGCCCGGTTGTTACCAGAATGAGGGGCACGCTTGGTTATTTATCGCCGAGTGGTTGACATCTCATATCAAAAGAGAGAAGGTAGATGTCTACAGCTATGGCGAAAGAACCTGGACACTTTTTCAGTCCGAGAACAACGTTCATCTGATTACCATGTTGGAAGAGAAGCTGAAGAGTAATGAGTTAGTAGATTTGATTGATACTAATGTCGGTCGGGCATGTGGGGAAGCAATTCGAGATGATCCCGTTTTGCAATTGCAATTGAGATGATCCTGCTTGCAATTTGGTGCTTGCAGGTTGATTGGAAACAACGGCGGAAAATGCTAGAGGTTGTAAAAGTTTTGGAAGGTACTTTTGAGGGTCGAACTGTTATAAACGTGATGACGTAAAAACAACGAAGAACAAGATCAAACCCGGGGAGACACAAGATTTAACGTGGAAAACCCTCTCAATGTGGGGAGTATAAAAAACACGGCGCCCGCCAGCAAACACTCCTCATTATTATCAAGAGTCGGGTTACAACACCGATGCGGCGCTTACAAGAGAATGAGACGATGCGCCGGGTGGAAACCCTAGAAGTGTATATGTACCGCACGGGGGGTGCTCCGCCCCCCGCACCCCTAAAGCGTCCTCGGGGGTACGCCCGATGGGCCGGTGGCCTCCATTATGAATTGAATTTGGAAATTACTCAACAAGAACAGACATAGATTGCAACCTTGTCACGATAAATCCCTTGGGTGCTCCCAGAACTGCAGGCATGTCAGCTCCATCTCAAGCCCAAACTGCAGGTGTCATGTAGGGCCACACGTATACTCGACGAAGGAGTCCTCTAGTGGCTAAGTTAGTTAGGAAAGATAAGATAGAGTCCCTACAATCTAGGAGCAATTACCTCTAGTGGGGTTTGGGCCTTAGGCCATATATTCCTTGTCTTCAAAGTAAGCCGGCGGGTTGAGGGGTAAAACCTCACCGAGCGACGGCGGACTCACGCTACGAACCACGTAGCCTGCGGTCCTGCTACCCTAGGACCCAAGGTCCTTGACGGCTGGTATCGGCTACCGGCGATCCTCATCTTCCGATCCCGCCAAACCTCCCCGCATTCGCCCTCACCACCACTAGCCGCCGCACCCACGGCCTACCTGCTTCCTCTGCGCCCCAAGTTTACGGCGAGGGAGGCGGTGATCATTCATTGGTCATGGGAGGGAAGGTGGTGAGGACAGGAGGAGGAGACCGGTCTTGACGGTTGGACAATTGCGAAGGTGGTGGTGAGTGGCGGCGATAGTGGTGGCGGTTGGGAGGCGGCGGCGGTGCTATGGATGAGTTCGCCCGGTATGCTCATGGTGGAGGGAGGATCGGAGGTCTCAGATACCATATTGATAGGATTTCAGATCCTACCGGGGACCTCTCTCAAGCGGTAGGGATGGTTGGCTGGAGGGCGATCAGATTCACGGCGCTAGTAATTAGGGCTGGGAAATCATGGCTCTGAGGAAAGCCGAAAACAATAATATGTTTCTGCTTAATTGTTCCAATTGGGGAATTACAATATTTATAGTCCTTGGACTCTAATAATAGGAATATTAATATAAATCTACTAATAATAGATAAGCTATGGGCCTTTAGCCCCCTCCAATGACCGGCAGCCCTAGCCACTATTGGGCTTGCGTCTGAGGGTACTCACAGTGCAGACTCTATGATAGAGTCTAAGCTTATTTATTACCTTTGTATTTATTGTATTTTGATGATGTGGCGCTGATGTGGCGGTGTATTCATGGGAAAAACCAAGACTCCAAGTCTTATTTAGACTCCAAATCCACAATAACCGAGGTAATAAATGATCTTAGACTCTACGATAGAGTCTGCATTGTGAGTGCCCCGATATACTGAATGCCGGTCATAATGCACCATCACTTCGCCGCTTGAAGACATTCTTCAAGAGTGGTGGTGCGTAGTTGGATAATTCATTTAAAACAAGCATATGATTAGTGAAATGAAAAGACGCATGCACAGCTGCTCTTAATTTCACTACCGGGAACAGGTGAATTAGTGAATTAGTGAATAAGTGAATAAGTGAATTGCCGAGTGCCACCCTTGGCAAACCTCGCTCGACCTAAATTTTGACGGTAAACAGCTCTTTGTCGGGTGCTTTCGTAGGAATCGACCAGAAAAAAAGAAGAAAAAGAAGAGTAATGTGGACGGCGAGAAGACGGTGACCCAGGGTATGTGTACGTCATGTTGTTGTGCTAGGTAGAGCTGTAGAGAATGATCTTCTTGCTGGGCCACCTCCCGAAAATCCTGTTCCAAAAGGCACTAATTTTCAAAACAAAAAGTTTTGTTAGCATTTATTCGAATGGAATCGAGCGGCGTGAGGATCAAAGTGTGATATTTGCCAAAGATGGGGAGGTGGTACACCGTCGTCCAAGGGTACAACGCACACCATTCCACGCTCGTTCGCAAAGGCAACGATCGAGGCGTTGAAATGTTGGAATCGTGTTGAACCTCTTGTTGGACCAAGTGTACGCCAGAACCTCGTATCCCAAATCTACAAGACCACATTGCTTCACATGATCACAAAATGCATTCATACGTCTAAGATCTAGACGACCAGGACCAAGTTTTTCATTCACATGCATGATATATATCGTTCATGTCACCCATACATAAAATTGGCAAGTAGTCATTTGTTACGACAAAATTCAGCACTTGGGGCCATACAACATTATTGGTGGTTTTTGTGATGAGGATCACCGGAGATACGGAGTAAAACCAAATTCCTGTAAACTTAGACATTTTGTACATAAAGCAAATATGTAGCGGTGAGAATGATCTACTTGAGAAACACTAACTTCATCATTTCATATTAGCCAAAGGCAGCTGATTGCCCTTGTGATGGTCCGATGGAACAACAAAGGCATCAAAGAAGCTAAAACGATTTATAAGACTAGTGCGAGATATATAGGAATTCCTAGTTTCGATATGAAGCATACTTGGGCTTTTAGTTGATTGGAGCAAGCGGCGAAGTCGTCATGGGGTTCCATGCAAGGAACGTCATGGCCCCTTGGCGCCCTTGAGGCCGACACCGTGGTCCTTGGCCCGAGTAGGTCGTGAACGAGCTCCTTGGTGACCGAAGAATAGGGGGCACTTGAGCTTGGGAAGAATCGGGTGGTTGAGGAGGAATCGTCTACGAAAGGGATCTAGCCGAGGGATCTCGGGGGATTAGGGATTGGAGAAGGTAGGATACTATGTTCTAGCAAGAACTTCTTAGGAAAAAGTACTTGAAAATAAGACCATTGGTGAAGTTGAGTGGAAACCCGGGAGACTCACATTTTTGGTCGCCTTATGAAGGTCAAAGATCGTTTCCTTCGATGCGTCTACTTTTAACCATCGTAATGGTACATATGTTAGATTCGGGAGGATAGATAGTTAGAAAAATCCAGCCTCAAAGAACAATACTCATCCCTATCCAATATTTGTAGGAAGAAACACATTTCAAAAGAGCTAGTGTGGTGAGCTCTATAGCCCTTAATATCTCTTTTAGAAGAGCATTAGTTGGGCAAATTTATTTAAATGGAATGACTTAGTTATGAGGATTGCATTTGAGTGATTGGATGACCAACAAGATTCCATTAAGTGAAGCTTTTCAAAACTAGGATCTTTTCGTTGTACAATCGAACCAATTTGCCTTGCCTCTAAACAAATCAATATGGAAGTTAAAAATACCCCTTATAATCAAGATTTTTATCTGGTTCGTACTAAAAGGAGTAATTTTAACGAAAGATAGCTTATTAAGAAGACATTGGAAAGGAGGATGTTGTTTTTTTGTGACAACAAGGAAACCATCCAACACATCTATTTTGATTGTCATGTGGCGAGATTTGTCTAGAGTTATTACTATGACTTTTGGTTTTGAACCTCCTACACATCATGTAGAAGATTTATGTGGAGTGTGCGGTTTCAACAAAACAGACCAACGTATGGGTTCTTTAATTTGTATGGGAAAAAGTGTAATTTTATTGTTTGTTTGGCTTTATAGAAATGATGTGATTTTTGACAAAAGAAGATTATACTTTTCTTTGCAGGTTATTTTTAAAGCGACTTGTTAGACTTGTTTCTAAAACATTCTGAGAAAAAGGAGAGCAACAAATCACCTTTGAAGTGGGCATGTTGAAATTTGAAGACTTTAGCCATGAAGATCTTCACCAAGCATGAGTGGCTGTCTTTTAAAAAGAATTAATCCTTAGATAGACACTCACTTGATTGGTTTCGCTTTTTAGAGTTTGAAACTGTAATAAGAATTGGTTGTGTGGATAGGCCAGAATACAAATTCCTGAGATGGACGCTTAGAATACAAATTCCTTTTTCTAAAAAAAAAACTATAGATATGATGTCGTTCAATAAAATGTGTTGATGGGAGTTCGATGGGCTGTATGTATCCGGCCTGCCCAACTTGGGCCCGGGCCCGAAATGGCTCACCCCGCCCGTGTCGCGCAACATATAGGACTGCCTGATGGATATTGAGGTCTCGGCCGCCGGATGCAAATCTACGGCACAGCCACGTTACACCACATTTCGCGCCGTCTCCCTTCCCCTAACGCTGCGCGGCGCCGCTTCCTCTCCTCTCTCCACCTCCTTCTCCCGATCGCGAATGCCGACGCCCGAGGGTGGCCAGGCGCCGCCGTGGTCCTCTCGCCCGAGCTCGCATCTTTGCAAAGCCGACGCGGCTCCGTCGAGGGGCTCCACCGCGGGCGCCCTTGGGGCGGAGCCACACGCCGCAGCAAGGCGGCGGCGACGGTCCAGCTCACGACCGCCCGAGGCGCACTAGGCGCACGTGCCGGGTCTGATGGCGCGCACGTATGCTGTTTGGTCAGATCCGGCCGAGCGTGCGTGCGCATGGGCATGGCAACGTCCTTACATCGCTCGTGCCGTTAAGGTCAACTCTGGCCGGCTCAGGGGCGCCGGCGATCCACGTGTGGCGGCTTTGACTCGTTCCGCGAGCGGCTACATGGTGAGCAGGGGTGAGTTTGCTTAACATGGGGTGACTTGATTCCCTTCAAAACTGAGTTAGTTAGCTTCGCAACATTTGGGAATTTTATTTGAGGATTATTGGACTTCTCTCTGAGTTTGTCCAATCACCTCGTTCTAAATGCTTATCCCAGGCTAAATAATCGTTGACCAGTGATGAGCTTTTAATTGTGTAAGTAATATTTAAACTTGAAATTAGACAAATCTCACACTGGTTTTTCATCTAATGTACTCGATCGGGATGTCCATCAATATTTTAGCATACTACATGTGTAATTATTCTACTTCTTTTCCTATTTAAATGCAAGGCAGGCCTTCTGCTATTTTCCTTTTACACAACAAAAAATAGCTAAAAAAAAATAAGACAGCCTATGAAGTGGCGCCTAGCTCTCCCCAGCACCTCCATCGCCGTGCCGCGCTAAGCTAGGTGGTTTCCCACTAAAAGCTCAAGAAGAGAATGGATCTCCTCCATCCAACTTGATGATCACAGTAATGTGAGCACACTTTTTCATGCAGCAAACAAGGGGTCCAGTTGGTACCCACGTGATGACCACCATTCACTGTTTGGGGCTCTCAAAGTCATGGAATCTTCACCTGTAACTTTGCTCTATCAAAATCAAAGAGCCCGTTCTTTTTTTGATGGATCAGAGTAATCTAAGCTCACACTTGTTCATTTTTAATATAAAGAGCACACATGTCCATGCAGCAAACAAGGAGTCCAGCTGGTACCCACGTGATGACCACAACCACTTCTTGTTTGCTGTTGACTCGGTCCTTGTAGCATGGTTCCTTAGTCCTTACAGGATGCAACTCCGGATCTCCTACTGCGCCGAAGGTTACAGTGTCTTCAGCATGGCCCGAAGCCCAGATCTGCAGCGCGTGCTTGTTTTCTAGCTTCCCCATTTTCAGGTATAAAATCAGATCTCGTCACTTCGCATTTTGTTCAATGTTGGTTCCAAGGTTCAGATTATTGAATTGAAAATAACCTCTGATAATTGGACTGGTTTGTGAGATTTAGGTTTGGAGGTCACGAGCTTACACTAGTGACTCTAAGCACTGAAGCAAGCGTGGGAAACCTCCATGGCCGAGGTTGTTGTGGGAGTGCTCATCGGCAAGCTCGGTGTGGCCTTGGCGAACCAGGCAGCAGCCTATGGACATTGACTGCAGGAAGTTGCAGGAAGATTCAGCTTCTTCTCTTTCTATCTCTCTTGTAGTTGTGTATCAAGGACCAGCAATCTGCAACCATTCATGCTTTCTTTCTGGCATCCTCGTATTCAGGTATTATCCTTTCCCAAATTTCATGGGTTCAAAGTTTGTTCAGTCCATCTGCATGTCTAGATCCTTAAGCTGCAAACAAGCTCTGGAAATTGGCTTGATTTGTGAAATTCATTCGTGTACAGCTCCAAGTGTAGTTGACTCGAACAGTCGATTCTCGCTAGGCATACCTCCTCTAAGTCGTTGAAGCATCATTGGCTATCGTTGAAGTTTGTGAAATTCACTTAAGAAAAACTGCAGCAGTTACTTGTTTTCAGCTTCTATTCAGGTAACCAACCACCTACTTTCACCACATCAAAATAAAGTTTTGAATCTATAAAGCTAGCTCTGAGAATTGAACTGGTCTTTGAAATTTGAATATGGCAGCCACGTGTGCACACCTGTGATTCAGAGCACTCAAGGAAGTCCAGACAACCACCATGGCTGAGGCTGTTGTGGGAGTGCTCATCGGCAAGCTCGCTGTGGCCTTGGCAAACCAGGGAGCAGCCTATGGTGCATCCCTGCTTTGCAAGGAAGCTTCTGCTCTCAAGGGTCTCTTTGGCGAGATCCACAAAGCCAAGGAGGAGCTGGTGAGCATGAAAGCCTACTTGCATGAGTCGAGAAGTTCAAGGATCTTGACGAGAGCAGCACGGCATCTTCGTCAACAAGATCCGTGAACTATCTTTCCAGATCGAGGATGTTGTCGATGAGTTCAGATACAAGCTTGAGGATGACAAGCATGGAGGATTTGCAGCAAAGATGAAAAAGAGGATCAAGCATGTCAAGGTTTGGCACCGTCTCGCTCACAAGCTCCGCAATATCAATGTCGAACTTGAAGATGCCGCAAAAAGGAGGGCCCGTTATGTCATCCCAGGAATGCATAGACACACTCACAGCCAGTGACCATCATGTGAAATCCTACGCTCAAAATTTGTGTTTTTCAAGGGATGGCGATCTAGTGGGGATTGAAGGTACCTGGCCGACAAGCTCAAGGGGTGGCTAGTTGGTGATTTGGAAAAAAGAGCACTAGAATAACAGCAGTTTGTGGGATGGGTGGCGTAGGTAAAACTACTTTGGTTGGTCATGTCTATAACAATGTGAAAGTCGAGTTTGATGCTGCTGCATGGGTAACTGTGTCCAAGAGTTACCAAATTAAGGATTTGCTGAAAAAATTGCTAGGGCATTTAACATCGCAATCGATTCTAGCAATATGGAAATGAGAATTGTACTTGAGGCCATCCATAACCATCTAGAAGGTAAAAGGTACATCTTAGTGCTTGATGATGTTTGGGAACAGGATGTGTGGATTGATATCATGAGTGTTTTTCCTACTAACAGTACAAGCCGAGTTGTTCTCACATCAAGGTTATCTGAAGTTGCGTCATTGGCAACTAATGATTGTGCAATTATGCTAAAACCTCTACAAGAAAATCACTCTTATATGCTATTTTTCAAGCTAGCTTTTTGGGAACAACGAGGACAAGAGATGCCCTCCGGAGTTATGGGATTTGGCCACAAAGTTCCTAGAAAAGTGTGACGGTTTGCCTATTGCTATCGCATGCATAGGGCGGCCATCTTGTGTTTCAAACCTCCAACTTACTCGAATGGGAAAAGGTGTACCGAGAAGTTGCAAATCAATCGAAACACAATCCCCGGTGTTGATAGCATTTTGAAAGTCGGTTTGGAGGACCTTCCATATGAACTGAAGAACTGTTTCTTACATTGTGCACTCTTTCCAGGAGGATTATGAACTGAAGAGGAGAAGGTTAATAAGGCTTTGGATTACTTCTGGATTCATCAATGAAAAAATAACAATACACGGGAAGAAGTTCTTTGAGGGCTACTTGAATGATCTTATAAACCGAAGCCTACCGCAAGTTGTGAGAAGAATGACTTTGGAAGAGTGCAGCAAGTGTCAAGTGCATGATGTCATCCGCCAGACTTGCTCTTGACAAAGAGAGATAGAATGCTTTTGGTAAAGTTTACATGGGACACATGACATTTTCGATAGGCAACTCACGTCGACTATCAATACAAAGTTCCAATATTTCATCGTTGAGTCAATCTGGTGCAACACATCTACGTGCAGTATATGCTTTTACGAGTTCCATTGATATTGAATTGCTAAGGCCTATCCTTGCATCTTCAAACTTCTTTGTCAACTTTGGATCCGCAAGGTACACAAATCAAGATGTTGCCTAATGAAGTCTTCAATTTGTTCAATGAGGTTTCTCGGTCTTAGATTTCTTGCAATTGAGGTTCTACCCGAGGCAATAGGAAGACTGCAAAACTTAGAAGTGCTGGATGCCCTCCGTACTTCCCCTCGCTATCTTTACCAAACGAGGTAGCAAAACCGAAGAACCTTAGGTTTTTACGTACAGGTGCACTGGTAATCGAAAGAAATCTACAGTTTTTAGTGGAATTTCGGTGCCTAGAGGCATAAGTAATTTGACCAGACTGCATGTTCTGCAAAAGGTTAAAGCAAGCTCTGAGACACTTCGTGAAGTTGCCGCTTTGACAGAGTTGAGAACATTTTCAGTTTCTAATGTGCTAAGTGAGCACGCTTCAAACTTGTGCAGTGCTATAACCAACATGTGTCACCTTACAACACTATCAATAGATGCATCAAACGAAAATGAAGTAATACCATTAGAAGCGCCTGCTTTTTACCACGAGACTCTTACTAAACTTATCGCTAGGGCAACCGGAAATCAACTTGTTGCCTCGATTCTCTCGCCCCGGTCGCACCTTAACAACCTTTCCAAGTTGTATCCGAGATTCTCCGGACTTGATGAAGACTCATTTTCTAGCCTCAAGGTGTTACACGGTTTACAGTGTCTTGTGCTTAGTAAGTCTTATAATGGAGAAACGTTGTACTTCCCTTCACAAAGCGTTTCCTAGGCTAGCGGGTGCTAAGAATATGGGGTGCTCTGCAGATCAATCAAGTAATAATAGAAGAAGGTGCATTGGCAAGCCCTGGTTGAGTTAGTATTGTCCGATTTGTCAAAACACGAAGTGCACGCCCTCAGGGCATTGAATACCTTAGAAACCTTGAGGAATTATACTCGGAAGACACCGCAGAGGAGGTTGTAGAGAAGCTTAGCGAAGGGCGTAAAGAAAATGCCTCGAACAAAGAACTTCAGAAAATTATCCACATCAGGATGGTCGTGGTTAAATTAACTAAGAAAAATATTTGTCAAAGAATATGATGACAGATGCATGGATGCTGAAGTTTTGAGAGGTAAGCAATTTTCTTGATACCACTTACCTAAATTTCTGTTCTCATTGTCTATTACATGCTCGTTAGTCAATTGCTTGTTGCTTTATTCTCACCTGTAGATAGCAAGAACCCGGTGGCGGCGGGGTGGCTTCCACGGCCGCGTCATGGTGGAGGAGTCGTGGAAAGGGATGGCGAGGATGGCAGCGGACCTCTACATTTGTTTTCGGATCCGTATTTGGCGATGGTGCACGCCGCCGACCGGGCGTATCGGCGTGGTCCAGGGGGACATGGTATTGGCCGCTCACTACTACGATGGCGGTGACGCCCGAGGGCGCCACTTTCCTCGCTGGAGGCGCCGTCTTTTTCAAGGGGATCTCTACGGTGAGAACTTACACCGGTTTGGTGGGCGGCGATGTCGTCTTTAGATGGCATTTTCTCGTTGGAGACGCCGCTGGTGGAAGATCCCTTGGATGTCGGCCGGCACCGGCATCAAGGTGGTGGCTCATCGCACACGCTTATGAGGCCTTATGCTGATGCCAGGTTACATGATCCGGAATCTCCAATGGTGGATGAGTTTTAGTTGTTTTATTTTTTTAAAGTGCACCGGTGTTTTTCGGGTGACTTTGTCTTACCCGTAACACTTTTTTTCAGTTGTAATTTTGTTGGCCCGATGCATCATCGGATGACTGAAGCTGCAAATATAATTTCCATTATCTAAAAAAAACCTGTAGATAGCAATTGCAGCCATGGCAGCCGAACAGGCCAAAGGTCAATTATATCTCCTCCAAGTGTGTTTTGTGTTGTCCAGTAGCACATGAATTAATTTAAATAGATCAACTAAAGTAGTTTGATATGTGCATTCGTTAGTGGGTTCACGAATGCAACATAGTTAATTTTATCTCTTTGAGTGCCACCTATATTTCTGGATATACTGCAGGAAGGGGCAAAACAAGTGCATATTTTCAATGCAAAATTCAAAGTTATCCTGTTTGCTCTTATTTTTTCTGGTTTGATCCTTGGATTAACGCTTGGGCATAATTTACATGCAGAGAACACAAGTCAGAAGATGTGCTATATATGCTACTGAAACAAGGGGGCAGCGGCAGAGGTTTCGCGTCACTGGAGTCAGAATGAACTGTGAATGGTGCTCATCATTTTGGTTGATTTCTGAGCTGTAAGAATGATGAATGGTGGTACCTGCTGGAAGAGGAACTATCTGCTTTCTTTTCTCTGGGAGATTTTATTTTTTCTGAATGCTAGTATGTGTTTAGGTTTCTGTTTGGTCATCAATGGCACAGTGGTATGCTGGTATGAACGGTTTCGTTTTGCTTCATGGCTTCCGTGGTCGGGCTGGTAATAAACTTGCAGATTGTTCAGTTTCTGCTGCGCTGAACCTGGCTTTCTTTCATATACGTTATTTAATTTGGTGATTTGGTTTGTTAAATCACATCGGTTTGGCATAAGGTTTGACATGATTTTTGCCTGTCAAAATTTAATTGACCTTTATTAATTGACCTTCATGCTGGGATCATATTGGGGCAAAAGTAAAGAAGAACATAAACAAGTGCATTGCATACTTACTGAGGAGTCCAAAGAGAGGATGCCTACTCTGTTTTCTGGAAACAGATCAAGTTCCATTCCTTTACTCTGTTTTCTGGAAACAGAGCAAGTTTGGTTCTTTTACTCTGTTTTCTGGAAGCATAATGTACGTATATTGTTCTTGTCTAGTCAACCAAGAATGAGCTTTTTTTTTATTCATAAATTTTATATGCAGCATAAATATAATGGTGCACTCAATATGGTTGTCAAAATTCGAAATCGTTTTAATTATCTTGGTGAAAAGGCACGATTAGCAATTGATGTCGACAGTTCTGTGAATTCCATGTTTAAAGTATTATGATTTGATTGCACACGATTTTGACGCAACTCATTTCAAGGGTGAACCGATCACAGATGTGGCCAATGAACTGCACTGTTGGAGGGCCGAGTTCAGTTACCTTCTCGTTTCCAAAAAGTTTCTCTATGTCTGGCTTGGCTGATGTGGCCTACGTGAGCATTTATGTGTAGCTGAAGGCAAAGAAGACAGAGTTACCTTCTCTATGATTACTCCAGAGTTGGAACCCCTCTACCAGGTCTGTAATCCAAGTCGCAGAGCCTTTAATTTCCCGTTTGTGTTTTGCTGGAAAACGTGTTGTATCTTTGGTTTCTCTGTACCTGCTACTGGTATACGCTGTCACAGAGACATGGTAGTTGGTGGTTTGATCCTATCCTGCAAGTCCTTCAGTTTCATCTTCTAAATGAAGCAAAATGTCCTGTCTGCCTAACTGGGCTTCCAGCACATGCTAAATATGGTATTCATTTTCTTCAAGCTTGCACAGTAGTAAGTGACAACACGTTCTTGGTAAACAGATCTACAAGCATATGCTCTATTTTCTGGGAACAGAGCAAGTTTCGGTGTGTTGCTATTGTTCAGAGCATGCTTTGGCATCTTTTTTTTTAAGGTCACGGGGGAGGCGTTGGACCAAAATGACCCACCAGATAATACAAAGTAATTGTTTTACAATAAAAAAGGCCAAGCAAAGGGCGAAAGGTGGATAAAAAACAGCAACAACAACAACGACAGAGCCGGTCACCGCCACATGCCGCGGAGCCGTACAGACTTGCCTGTGAAAGCGAGAGGCGCACACCAATGGCGTCGGACGCCGCCACACGTCGCGGAGCCTTACGGACTCGCCCGCGACGATGGGAGGCGCGCACCGACTTCGCCGGTCGCCGCCTATGAACGCTTCCTCTTGGACCTCTCCTTGAAGCACACCTGCTTGAGGTGATTCGTTCTCTGATCCAGAATCATATCAGGCCTCTCCTCGACCATCTTCTTCTTCGTCAGCTGCAGGAATTCCACCACGCTCCTGGTCAGATGCCCATCCTCTTGTGCATTATTCTCATTGAAGCACACCTGTCTGAGCTCCTCAGTCGGCCTCTCCCTGAACAGCTTCATCGTGGCACTGTCTCTCGCATACCGTCCTCGTCGGGCAAGGCCAGGCCTGGCACGAAGTGAATGCTGCGGCGGCAGGCACCACGCCGCACGTCCTGCAGATGGCTCTGGCACGAGAACGCGGAGCGAGGCAGAGAAACCCGTACATCTGGTCCGAGTTTGCCGGAGAAGCAAGCAGACCGCGGCGGCGGCGGGAGGTGCTTGAGGCGGTACTCGACGATCCGCCCACCCCGCGGCGCTGCGACAAGGACGCCATGGCCGGTCCGCCCCGAGCTCCGCGGTCATCCTTTCCGCTCCTCCTCGCGACTTGGATCAGCACGACGGGGCTGGGGAGAGCAACTGTGGGGACGGCAGCGTGGGGGCGTCATCGTCAGCGCGGCGGCGAGGGGCTGGGAATGGGTTGCCGGCGTGGGGGCGGATGAGCACGGCGGCGGCGGCGGCGGCGAAGTCCGGCAGCGGCGGCGTTCTTCTGCGAGCGCCGGAGCGGGACTGTTTTTTTTTTTTTTTACTTGACGAGAAGCTACAAATATTTTGATTCACGGGGAAGTTTTCGTTGTTAAGGAAAAGCTGCTTCTCATCAAATTAAAATGACCATTATACCCTTCAATACTAATTATAATTCAGATCTACATCTTGTGGTTTTTATCCGCCACTTGGTTCCTCCTATCCTGGTTCCTCTAGCTTTTTTAACCATTGGATCGAGACCAAATAAACGGCCCATATTAAGTTCAAGCGCTGTAAAAACTCTCTTTTTCTTATCATTTTTTCCTAACACAATTTACAATAGATACTCTATAGTCTCTCGTCAATATACTTAGGAGGATTCCCCTGGCGTTGCCGTGGAGTACGAGGAGAAATATAAATGGGTTAGCATGTTAACCACTAAGTATTTGGAGATGAATGCATCGCGCATTACCCCATGCGGCCACGTATCACCGCGGGATTTGGAGATGTAATTACACTGTGGAGAACAAATGCTAGAATGGTAGATTATTTTTGTCATACTATTCCTAGAATTACAAATACATGCATTAGAGGACCGAATGAAAAAAAAAAATGAGACAAACTGATTTTTGTCATCCTCCAGTGATACAACACAGAGCTTGAAAACATTCGAAGTTGGACCAAGTGAAAACATTCTGTTATCAATTCTAGTGAACTGAAAGATTCAGTAGCTACCAAAAATATGCAGAAAATCATAAGCATATATACTGAACATTTCACTCAGTGGGTTCAGCGATACAACACAAAGCTAAATTAGCTAGAAAGCAAAAGAAACTGTGTAGAGTTTCTTACAGAATAAATTGTAAAACTATCGTGGAGTTGCTAGAGTTGACCTCCTTGTTGATTAAGTGAAACTAAAAATGAACATTCAGTAGATTTGGGGATGACATTTCACACAGGTTCACATACATGCTCAGTTTCAAACAGCAGCTAGAAACAACTAAATGTTCACTTTGGAGATGACACTCAGTAGCTAGAAACAACCAAGTCTGACATTCAGTAGCTAGGCTAGCTAGATCCCAACTTGATTGATGCCCAAATGGGGGAGAAACCAGACTGATAGAGCCATGCCAAGAGCCAAATCTAACTGAGTAGCCTCGTCTGCCATGGATTGGTGAAGAATCATCAATCAAGGAATGAGGATAAATCGTACCCGAGTTGGGTGCTGGACCGAGTTGATTCGCTAGGAATACAGCTCGCAGATGCCCACGCCCCGCTGCGTCGCCTCTGGTGGCGCAGCTGTTGCCTGACTCGCTAGTGCCGCCGCTGCCTTGCTTGCTGGTGCCGCCGCCACCGCCGTCGCTAATAGCATTGTGGCCTTCCTTGTGGACATCGTTGCCCGACAAATACTAGTGAAGGAGAAAGGGTGTGAAATCGATTTGGGGGAGAACGCCGACCAATATGGCGTGCTAGAGACATATATCGTGGAATTTTTTTGGCACGAATCACCTTGCGCGGCGGTCGTAGCTGGATCTGCGCACCGTCGACTCGAGACGACGGCCGCACAACGCGGCGACTGTCGTCTTCTTCGCCTGGGAGCACGAGCGCTCGTCGACGTCTCACCAGGCGATGACTTCCCTCTCTATCTCTTTAGGTGGTCGGCTGGAGGCAGCTGAAAGAGGGTACTAACCTGGGGCTCCACGCTCGTCGAGGGCTCGTGCTTGGTGTACGATTGACGGGCAACGACGAGCATCCGAGCATCATTCTGCAGTAGGTTCCTTGATCTGGTTGGAGGGACTCCTCCGCAGCACCCGTGGCCTACGGAGGCGATGGGCAGCGGCATCCATTGGACTGGGAGAGGCAGGAAGTCAAGGGGCGGGGGCGGGGCAGACGCAGCGATGTGGTCGCCGCACAATGCACTTCTTCAGGCGCTTCTTCTCTCGCTCTTCCATCTCTTATGGGCACCGCCCGAGAACGCGGCTTCGTGGGAAGGCGAAGTGGAGCGGGGGCGTGGAAGGCGGGCAACGGGCACGCGTGAGCCAATTGGAGGGGCGGATGGTCGGCACCACCGCACCGCCGCGCGATGACGGGTCGCGAGGGGCGGCGTGAAGACGGTCCAACCGGAGGCGGAGGTAGACGATCGGAAAGGGAGAGGGCGATATGGTGGTGCACGTTGGATGGTCGGTGGAGGGAACGACAAAAGCTGAATGACAAAGTCTTTTTCTTTGAGGTGGCGATAAACTGCGTGTGCGCAGAACTCCCCAGTGAGGGGTTCTCTACATAGATGCAGCGAGATTTATGTATGTAAATCTATTTTTTTGGGGGTGTGGGGGGATTACAGGCCATGGAATCTGCATAAGAGTAGGACCACTAACAGATAGCTGGACGCCAAACAGACTCTGACTTACGTGGGCCAGCAGAAGAAAACCGAAGCTGCTGCCTATGCCCATCCTGTCTCAGCAGCCCGGCCCAAGATAGGTGCGGTGCTGCCCTGCCTGGCTACTCTGCTTTCTATCTTGAAACAGAGCACAGCTCATGCTGGCTACTCTGTTTTGCCGTATCAGATCAAGTTTTGGCGCGAAGGACCACGGCACGCTTCTGTCTGTGCCTCTCTGGCTGGTATGCCCTTGCTCTAAGCACCAGGGCAGCGTGTTCTTGGCGGGGCCTCTCACACACGAGGCCGCGCCGGCTCAAGGCGAGACTCGAGAGAAGGGGAGCTGGAGCGGCCTGACGCGCTGGCCGGTGCTGGTGCTGGCGCTCTACTGTGCCAACGGACAGGACAGTTCGTCCTCCCTTTTCGATGCTCGCACAAGGCAAAACAGAAACAGAGCGTCGCTCATATGGTCTCATGCAGGAATTCAGCCATCCACGCTCCTCGCCGTTCAGTATTTGTGTCCATCACCAGTATTTGCGGCGTTGAACCTGGCAGTGGGTCGGGGACGGGACAGGGCGGGGCGGACGCGGCGACGGCGTGTGGCGGCGCAGGGCCGGACGTCGTGAGCCGGCGACGGCGCAGGGCGAGGTGGTGCGCGCGAGTGGAGCACGCGAGCGCGGGACCAGGTGGAGGCGAGGGGCGTGGTGCGGGGCGAGGTGGTGGAGGCTCGCTGTCGTCGTCGAACGCCTTCTCTTCTCCCCCTCGCTCGGCTGCAGGCACAGGGGCACGGCGGCACGCACGAGCGAGCTCCACGCCGGCCCACCTCGACGGCGCGCGGGCGGGCTCCGCCACAGCCACCGCAGGCGTGCGTGGGCGATGACCAGCGGCTGGCTCGACCCGCCTTCCCACGTCAGGCAGCGGGCGACGGTAGCAGCCAGAGCGTCGAGCGGTGGAGCTTTCTGTGGCGTCAAGGCGGCGTCACGTACGGGGGCGGCATCGCGTCCGGGGCGGGGCCGGCGTCGAGGCCTGTAAGACGGTGGCGCGGTGGGGGCAGGCGGGCACGGAGAGCGGGCACGGGATTTTTGGCGAGGGATGCGAGGGAGATTGAGGAGTAGGAAGGTGGGGAATTTTCAGCCATAGGATTCGAACACAGCCGGCGGGATAAAATTTTCGGGGGGTTTCAACGTGGGCGGCTAGCCGGGCGAAGTGGTGAGGCCGCACCATGGTGAAGCCGGTGCACGTTAACATTTACCATGTTTTAGTTGTAGAGATATATATGTTTTTCATGCACGTACATTTTATCTCGTACACATACACATGCTCTGGTATGGTGAATCGCCCTGCCAATGGATTGGGCTTGAATGGGTTTATCAATTTGGATTGCACATGGATTGACTTTGGGCCGGAGAAAACGGGTTTCAATTTCATTGTGGGCTGGATCGGTTGGGGCTATGGAGGTAGTGAATTGGGTTCTGGTTTGGTTGGACTAGTTCCCAACCCATGGATGCCTACGGGTTCCCAACCCATCGACACCTCTCGGCCGCACTCCCACCCAGCTCGCTCCTCCGCCGCCGCCGCCACGGCCGCCGTGGCGTCCGACCACCTGCTGCTCCATCCGCCGTCCAAGCTCAAGGAGACCCGCTGCTGCTCCACCTTGTGCATCGCCGACGCCATGGATATTGGAGATCAGAGCTAGCCAGAGGTGGTGGCGGCGTGGGGAGGAGGCGGAAGACGGAGGGCAGAGGAGACCCGCGGGAGACGCGCTTCTTCGATTGTGAAGCTCGTGCTGTCCAAAGCTATGGTTGGTGGTTTCCCTCGGATCTCGTATCCCTGCTTTACTCTTCCCAACCGTGAAAAATTGTGAAGTGTGAGCTGCTGCAACTTGAGTGCTTCGCGTGCAGAAACTCGCCAAGATTCAGTACGTTCTGTGCAGAAACTAAAGCCGCAGTTTGATCAATGCTTTAGTACAAACCTTCGGTCAAAAAAATGCTTTAGAGCATCACCGGTAGGGTTTTTGATCGGGGATGGCCGCCAGGTTCCACTCCCAGCGAGTCTGACCCGTTCATTGAGGCTTCACCATTCACCGGCCGGCCGGCCGGCCGCGGCGGCCCATCCATCAGCGCCGTACGTGTTGTAGTTGTGTGTACGTAGTCATGTCAGCTGCACTGCCGGCACAGATTGGTGCTGCACTGCGCTGACCAGGTGCCGCATAGGTGCTGCATCACTGGCATCAGCTAGTCATTGGTGCGGCTTTCAGTCATTTGACGATTGATTAGCGACTTAAATTTCCTATACGGTGCATGGCTTTGATTCCTGTTCACGTGGTCATCTCAGCTGAGCATGGCTTTGATCCTGTGCAGGCAGCAGGCTGACGGGAGCTCTTTTCAGTTCTGTCGTCCTCAAACAACAATCTATGATGATCCTCTGAACAAATATCAGCAGTCAATCAATAGCTCCATTGGTTGTACAGAATAGCTGGGCGACGGCGGCGAGGACGATGGAGCCGCGATGGAACACTAAGACGGGATGCAGGAGTACGATCGCGCGCGGCCTCCGTGCCCCCAACGACGGGCCAACTAATCTTTCCGAGTGGGCTCAAATTTAGTTATTGGGAGATAATTATAGGGTACTGTTGGAGATGAGTAATTTTTTCCTACCCTATTTCTTTTTGGAGGTCCTAAACTCATGGTTATTGGAAGAAAAATTTAGGGTACTGTTGGAGATGCTCTTACGTGGGCCAGCAGAAGAAAACCGAAGCTGCTGCCTATGCCCATCCTTGTCTCAGCAGCCCAACAACGGCCCAAGACAGGGGCGGTGCTGCTCTGCCACGGACATGCTACTCTGCTTTCTTTCTTGAAACAGAGCACAGCTCATGCTCGCTACTCTGTTTTGCCGACGAAGCAGATCAAATTTTGGCGCGAAGGACCACGGCACGCTTCTGTCTGTGTCTCTGTGGTATGCCCTTGCTCTAAGCACCAGGGCAGCGTGTTCTTGGCGGGGCGCCTCACACACGAGGCGGCGCCGGCTCATGTCGAGACTCGAGAGAAGGGAGCTGGAGCGGCCGTGACGCGGTGGCCGGTGCTGGCGCTCTACTGTGCCAACGGACAGTTCCTCCTCCCTTTTCGATGCTCGCACAAGGCAAAACAGAAACAGAGCGTCCTCATATGGTCTCATGCAGGAATTCAGCCATCCACGCTCCTCGCCGTTCGGTATTTGTGTCCATCACCAGAGACCAACCTATGGCTGAAGCGCCGAGGACAGTTCCATTACGAATCTGTTGTCATATACTTACCCAAAAAAAAAATGCGCCAACGAAGAAACTGGGATACACCACCAAGTTTCTGGTATCAAGAATACATTGGAAAACATTTGGTGCAACAAAATTCAACGTATAAAAAGTTAAATCTCTGCCACTCATTAAAAACTCCCGTTAAACCATTTGCCACATTGTGTTCTCTGACACACAAAACATATTTTTGAGTATTACATGGCGCGCATGGCTTGGGGCCATATACTCGAGGTTCAGCGGTGCTGTAGCCCCTACTAGAGGTCCAATGGTGCTCAAGGTTCATGGCCTTGCTCGAGGTTCGGTGGCATGAGATACGCGACAGTGATGGGTGCGGTATGTGGCTTGGTGGCATGATAGCCAGTGGTGCGCGAGGCGGCGAGGCAGCATTTGCTACTTTTATTTTGTTTTGTTTTGTGAAAATGAGTTTCAGTACTGAGTTAGCGGCCGACAGCGACAAAGAAACATCGTAGCTATCACTGTTGTTATCAAAAAAGAAAAAACACATCACTGCCGGATCAAAATCCAACAGTGAAAGACTGTCGTTTTTTTTAAAAAAAAACTTGTACTCTTACAATGGCACCGTCTTTGTCGTACTCCAATGGTCACTTTGGATGGACCGCTACTCATGGCCTTGTTTAGATTGCTAAAATTTCTAACTCTTTTTCCACTCTCCCTCTATCACATCACATTAAATACACCAAAAGACATACATTTGGAGTATAAAATGTAGGTAAAAAATAATTAATTATACAATTTAGATGTATATTGCGAGACGATTCTTTTTAGTCTAGTTACCCCATGGTAGGATAATATTTACCCCATGGCCGGATCTTCACGAGGAATGCATGAAGAGGATTGCACACCTTGATGTCAAACTGCAAAATATCTGTTAGACGACAATTTCGATGCCAAACTCTCGGATTTTGGGCTATGCAAGCTCATCGATTGGGATGTGAGCCAGGTTGTTACCACAATGAGGGGCACGCTTGGTTATTTATTGCCCGAGTGGTTGACATCTCATATCACAGAACTATGGCAGAAAGAACCTGGACACTTCTCGGTCCGAGAACAGCGTTCATCGATTACCATGTTGGAAGAGAAGCTGAAGAGTAATGAGTTAGTAGATTTGATTGATACTAATGTCGGTCAGGCACGCGGGGAAGCAATTCAGATGATCCCGCTTGCAATTTGGTGCTAGCGGGTTGATTTGGAAACAACGGCGAAAATGTCGAGAGGTTGTAAAAGTTTTGGAAGGTACTGCGAGGGTCAGAACTGTTATAAACGTGATGACGGGAAACGATGAAGAACAAAATCAAACCACAAGGAGACACCAGATTTGCGTGGAAAACTCTCCCAATGTGGGGAGAGTAAAAACACGGCGCCCAGTCAACAAACACTCCTCACTATTATCAAGAGTTGGGTTACAACACCGTCGCGGCGGCTTACAAGAGAATGGGGACGATGCGTGCGGTGGAAACCCTAAAAGTGTATATGTACCGTACCCGGGGGCTCCCCGCACCCCCCAAAGCGTCCTTAGGGGTGCGCCCGATGGGCGGCTTCAGCCTCCACCGCTACTGGCGAAGCCCGGCCTCCATTATGGACTGAATTTGAAACATACTCAACAAGAACGGACATAGATCGCAACCTTGTCGCGATAAATCCCTTGGGTGCTCCAGAAGCGCAAGCATGTCAGCTCCATCTCAAGCCCAAACTGCGGGTGTCATGTGGGGCCACACATATACTCGACGAAGGAGTCCACCGGTGGCTAAGTTAGTTAGGAAAGATAAGATAGAGTCCCTACAATCTAGGAGCAATTAGCTCTAGTCGGTTTGGGCCTTAGGCCATATATTCCTTGTCTTCAAAGTAAGCCGGCGGGTTGAGGGGTAAAACCTCACCGACGACGACGGACTCGCGCTACGAACTACGCACGTAGCCACGGTCCCTGCTACCCTAGGACCCGAGGTCCTTGACTTGAGTATGTATCGGCCTACCCGGCGATCCTCATCTTCCCGATCCCGCCAAACCTCCCTGAAAATTCGCCCTCACCACCACCGCCGCCGCACCCTCTGCTTCCTCCCCGCGCCGCATTACCCGGCGAGGGAGGCGGTGATCTGTTCATTGGTCATGGGAGGGAAGGTGGTGAGGACACCGGAGGAGACCGGCATATGACGGTTGGACAATTGAGGTGGTGGTGAGTGGCAGCGATGGTGGTGGCGGTTGGGAGGCAGGCGGCGGTGCTATGGATGAGTTCGGCGGTAGGATCAT
The DNA here is from genome assembly GCA_015847255.1 of Hyparrhenia diplandra. Classification (NCBI taxonomy): domain Eukaryota; kingdom Viridiplantae; phylum Streptophyta; class Magnoliopsida; order Poales; family Poaceae; genus Hyparrhenia; species Hyparrhenia diplandra. The sequence goes on from JADLZK010007854.1 coordinate 284,063, forward strand.
GGTGGAGGGAGGATCGGAGGTCTCGAGATACCATATTGATAGGATTTCAGATCCTACCGGGGACCTCTCTCAAGCGGTAGGGATGGTTGGGCTGGAGGGCGATCAGATTCACGGCGCTGTGTGTCTGTGGGTGTGGTGGTGACGGCGGGGAAGGAGAGGGCGTGCGAGAGAGAGGAATTAGGGGCTGGGAAATCCCGGCTCCCACGAGGAAAGCCGGAAACAATAATATGTTTTCGCTTAATTGTTCCGGAATTACAATATTTATAGTACTTGGACTCTAATAATAGGAATATTAATATAAATCTACTAATAATAGATAAGCTATGGGCCTTTAGCCCCTCTAATGACCGGCAGCCCTAGCCACTATTGGGCTTTGCCTTTGATATACGGAATGCCGGTCATAACAAACCCACCCGGCTTATCTAGGTTATAATGGACCATCACCGCTGCTTGAAGACATTCTTCAAGTAGTGGTACGTAGTTGATAATTCATTTAAAACAAGCATATGATTAGTGAAATGAAAAGACGTGCACCCGGCTGCTCTTAATTTCACTACGGGAACTGATGAATAAGTGAATTGCCGAGTGCCACCCTTTCGCAAACCTTGCTCGACCTAAATTTTTGACGGTAAGCAAACTCTTTGTTGGGTGCTTTCGCCGGGGAATCGATCGACCCTTAAAAAAAAGAAGAGTAATGTAAGTGTGATCGCTGCGCGAGAATGGGGAGGTGGTACACCGTCGTCCAAGGGTACAACGTACACCATTCCACGTTCGTTCGCAAGGCAACGATCGAGGCGTTGAAATGTTGGAATCGTGTTGAACCTCTTGTTGGACCAAGTGTACGCCAGACCTCTGTATCCCAAATCTACAAGACCACATTGCTTCACATGATCACAAAAATGCATTCATACGTCTAAGATCTAGACGACCCGAGGACCAAGTTTTTCATTCACATGAATGATATCGTTCATGTCACCCATACATAAAATTGGCAAGTAGTCATTTTTGTTACGACAAAGTTTAGCACTTGGGGCCATACAACATTATTGGTGGTTCTGTGATGAGGATCACCGGAGATACGGATACGGAGTAAACCAAATTTCCGTAAACTTAGACTGTTTGTACATAAAGCAAATATGTAGCAGTGAGAATGATCTAAACACTAACTTCATCATTTCATATTAGCCAAAGGCCAGCTGATTGGCCTTGTGGTGATGGAACAACAAAGGCATCAAAGAAGCTAAAACGATTTATAAGACTAGTGCGAGATATATAGGAATTCCTAGTTTTCGATAGGAAGCATACTTGGGCTTTTAGTTGATTGGAGCAAGCGGGGCGAGGTGCGTCGTCATGGTAGTTCCATGCAAGGAACGTCATGGCCCCCGGCGCCCTTGAGGCCGACACCGTGGTCCTTGGCCTCGGCAGGTCAGGAACGAGCTCCTTGGTGATGAAGAATAGGGGGCACTTGAGCTTGGGAAGAATCGGGTGGTTGAGGAGGAATCGTCTAGGAGCGGGGATCTAGGCGAGGGATCTCGGGGGATTAGGGATTGGAGAAGGTAGGATACTATGTTCTAGCAAGAACTTCTTAGGAAGAAGTACTTGAAAATAAGACCATTGGTGAAGTTATTTGGAAACCGGGGAGACTCACATTTTTGGTCGAGCCTTATGAAGGTCAAAGATCGTTTCCTTCATTGTCTACTTTTAACCATCGTAATGGTACATATGTTAGATTGCAGGAGGATAGATAGTTAGAAAAATCCAGCCTCAAAGAACAATACTCATCCCTATCCAATATTTGTAGGAAGAAACACATTTCAGTAGCTAGTGTCATGAGCTCTATAGCCCTTAATATCTCTTTTAGAAGAGCATTAATTGGGCAAATTTATTTAAATGGAATGACTTAGTTATGAGGATTGCATTTGGGTGATTGGATGACCAACAAGATTCCATTAAGTGAAGCTTTTCAAAACTAGGATCTTTTTAAGCTGTACAATCGAACCAATTTGCCTTGCTTGTAAACAAATCAATATGGAAGTTAAAAATACCCATTATAATCAAGATTTTTATCCGGTTCGTACTAAAAGGGGTAATTTTAACGAAAGACAGCTTATTAAGAAGCCATTGGAAAGGAGGATGTTGTTTTTTGTGACAACAAGGAAACCATCCAAAACATCTATTTTGATTGTCATGTGGCGAGATTTGTCTAGAGTTATTACTATGACTTTTGGTTTTGAACCTCCTACACATGTAGAAGATTTATGTGGAGTGTGGTTTCAACAAACAGACCAACGTATGGATTCTTTAATTTGTATGGGAAAAAGTGTAATTTTATTGTCAGTTTGGCTTTATAGAAATGATGAGATTTTTGACAAAAGAAGATTATACTTTTCTCTGCTTGGGTTATTTTTAAAGCGACATATTAGACTTCGTTTCTAAAACATTACGCAAAAAAGGAGAGCAACAAATCACCTTTGAAGTGGGCATGTTGAAATTTGAAGACTTTAGCCATGAAGATCTTCACCAAGCATGAGTGGTTGTCTTTTAAAAAGAATTAATCCTTAGATAGACACTCACTTGATTGGTTTCGCTTTTTAGAGTTTGAAACTGTAATAAGAATTGGTTGTGTGTAGAGGCGAATACAAATTCCTGAGATGGACGCTTAGAATACAAATTCTTTTTTAAAAAAAAAAAAAAAAACTATAGATATGATGTCGTTCTGAATAAAATGTGTTGATGGGAGTTCGATGGGCTGTATGTATCCGGCCTGCCCAACCCTGGGCCCGGGCTTTGAAATGGCTCACCCCGCCCGTGTGCGCAACATATAGGACTGCCTGATGGATATTGAGGTCTCGGCCGCCGGATGCAAATCTACGGCACAGCCACCCGCGTTCTAAAGCATTTCGCGCCGTCTCTCTCTTCTCCAACGCGGCGGCGCGCCTCCTCCTCTCTCCACCTCCTTCTCCCCGTTCGAATGCCGACTTTCGAGAGGGTGGCCAGGCGCCACCGTGGTCCCTCTTGCGGGCTTCGCGGCGGCAAAGCGTGCACGCGGTTCCGTCGAGGGGCTCCACTGCGGGCGCCCTTTTGGGCGGAGCCACACACGCCTGCAGCAAAGGCGGCGAAGACGGCGGTCCAGCTCACGACCGCCAGGCGCGCACTAGGGCCGCCGCGCGTGCGAAGTCTGATAGGCGCACATATGCTGTTTGGTCAGATCCGGCCGGGCGTGCGCATGGGACTGGCAACGTTCTTACATCGCTCGTGCCGTTAAGGCCAACTCCGCCGCCCAGGCGCGCCGGTGATCCACGTGCGGCGGCTTCGACTCGTTCCGCGGCGGCTACATGGTGAGCAGGGGTGAGTTTGCTTAACATGGGGTGACTTGGTTCGCTTCAAAACTGAGTTGTAGTTAGCTTCGGAACATTGGGGAATTTTATTTGAGGATCCTTGTTCTTCTCTCTGGATTAGTCCAATCACCTCGATCTAAATGCTTATCCCTGGCTAAAAAATCGTTGACCACTGATGAACTTTTAATTGTGTAAGTAATATTTAAACTTGAAATTAGACAAATCTCACACTGGTTTTTCATCTAATGTACTCGATCGGGATGTCCATCAATATTTTAGCATACTACATGTGTAATTATTCTACTTCTTTTCCTATTTAAATGCAAGGCAGGCCTTCTGCTATTTTCCTTTTACACAACAAAAAATAGCTAAAAAAAAATAAGACAGCCTATGAAGTGGCGCCTAGCTCTCCCCAGCACCTCCATCGCCGTGCCGCGCTAAGCTAGGTGGTTTCCCACTAAAAGCTCAAGAAGAGAATGGATCTCCTCCATCCAACTTGATGATCACAGTAATGTGAGCACACTTTTTTCATGCAGCAAACAAGGGGTCCAGTTGGTACCCACGTGATGACCACCATTCACTGTTTGGGGCTCTCAAAGTCATGGAATCTTCACCTGTAACTTTGCTCTATCAAAATCAAAGAGCCCGTTCTTTTTTTGAACGTACAGAGTACAGGATCAACTTGATGGATCAGAGTAATCTAAGCTCACACTTGTTCATTTTTAATATAAAGAGCACACATGTTCATGCAGCAAACAAGAGTCCAGCTGGTACCCACGTGATGACCACAACCACTTCTTGTTTGTTGTTGACTCGGCCCTTGTAGCATGGTTCCTTAGTCCTTACAGGATGCAACTCCGGATCTCCTACTGCGCCGAAGGTTACAGTGGCTTCAGCATGGCCTGAAGCCCAGATCTGCAGTGCGTGCTTGTTTTCTAGCTTCCCCATTTTCAGGTATAAGATCAGATCTCGTCACTTCGCATTTTGTTCAATGTTGGTTCCAAGGTTCTGATTATTGACATGAAAACAACCTCTGATAATTGGACTGGTTTGTGAGATTTAGGTTTGGAGGTCACGAGCTTAAACTAGTGACTATAAGCACTGAAGCAAGCGTGGGAAACCTCCATGGCTGAGGCTGTTGTGGGAGTGCTCATTGGCAAGCTCGGTGTGGCCTTGGCGAACCAGGCAGCAGCCTATGGACATTGACTGCAGGAAGCTGCAGGAAGATTCAGCTTCTTCTCTTTATATCTCTCTTGTAGTTGTGTATCACCGGTCGTCATCCTGTGGCAGAATCGTTGCTTGCCAGATACATCTCCTCCCATCCATAGACATTGACTGGATGCAACAAGGACCAGCAATCTGCAACCATTCATACTTTCTTTCTGGCATCCTCGTATTCAGGTATTATCCTTTCCCAAATTTCATGGGTTCAAAGTTTGTTCAGTCCCATCTGCATGTCTAGATCCTTAAGCTGGAAACAAGCTCTGGAAATTGGCTTGATTTGTGAAATTCATTCGTGTACAGCTTCAAGTGCAGTTGACTCGAACAGTCGATTCTCGCTAGGCATACCTCCTCTAAGTCGTTGAAGCATCATTGGCTATCGAGATGTTGCCTAATGAGGTTACTTGTTTTCAGCCAATGATTTAAGAAAAACTGCAGCAGTTACTTGTTTTCAGCTTCTATTCAGGTAACCAACCACCTACTTTCACCACATCAAAATAAAGTTCTGAATCTATAAAGCTAGCTCTGAGAATTGAACTGGTCTTTGAAATTTGAATATGGCAGCCACGTGTGCACACCTGTGATTCTGAGCACTCAAGGAAGTCCAGACAACCACCATGGCTGAGGCTGTCGTGGGAGTGCTCATCGGCAAGCTCGCTGTGGCCTTGGCAAACCAGGGAGCAGCCTATGGTGCATCCCTGCTTTGCAAGGAAGCTTCTGCTCTCAAGGGTCTCTATGGCGAGATCCACAAAGCCAAGGAGGAGCTGGTGAGCATGAAAGCCTACTTGCACGAGTCAGAGAAGTTCAAGGATACTGACGAGACCACTGGCATCTTCATCAACAAGATCCGGGAACTATCTTTCCAGATAGAGGATGTTGTTGATGAGTTCATGTACAAGCTTGAGGATGACAAGCATGGAGGATTTGCAGCAAAGATGAAAAAGAGGATCAAGCATGTCAAGGTTTGGCATCGTCTAGCACACAAGCTCAGTGATATCAATGTTGAGCTTGAAGAAGCTGCAAAAAGGAGGGCCCGTTATGTCATACCAGTAATGGGCCGGACATGCTGTGAGTGGTGACCATCAAGTGGGGCGACCCACCAATCAAAACTTGTATTTTGCAAGGGAAGATGATTTAGTGGGTATTGAATATAATGCAACCAAGCTCAAGCAGTGGCTAGTAGATGATCTACAAGAAAAGAACTACAAAATAGCCACGGTCTGGGGAATGGGTGGTGTAGGCAAAACTACCTTGGTTGACCATGTCTACAAGATTGTGAAACCAGATTTTGATACTTTGCAGCCTGGGTAAGCGTGTCCGCAGAGTTACCAAGTTGAAGACTTGCTAAAGAGGATTGCAATAGAGTTTGGCTTCATAAGCGATGCTACTAACATGGAAATTAGAAGCCTAGTTGAGATTATCCGGAAACATCTAGAAGGTAAAACATATATCTTGGTTCTAGATGATGTTTGGGAAAAGGATCTATGGATTAACAAGATCATGGGAGTCTTTCCAACTAATTGTACCACCCGGATTGTCCTCACATCAAGAAAGCTTGAAGTTGCATCATTGGCACCTAGCGATTGCAGAATTGAGTTGGAACCTCTAGGAGATAAGCACTCTTGGGAGTTATTGTGCAAAGCAGCTTTCTGGAATAGTGATGAAAAAATGTGCCCGTCAGAGTTACATGATTTGGCTGCAAAGTTCTTACAAAAGTGTGAAGGCTTGCCTATTGCTATTGCATGCATAGGCCGTATGTTGTCTTTCAAACAACCAACACTCTCGATTTGGGATAGTGTGTACAAGGAGTTAGAATTGTTGTCCACTAATAATGTGATCCAAGGTTTCGATAGTATTCTAAAACTTAGCTTGGAGGACCTTCCATATGAACTAAAGAATTGTTTCTTGCATTGTGCAATATTTCCAGAGGATTATGAGCTGGGGAGGCGAAGTTTAATTAGGCACTGGATTACATCTAGATTCATCAAGGAAATGGAGAACAAAACACTAGAACAAGTGGCAGAGGGATACTTGAGTGATCTTGTAAATCGAAGCTTGCTACAAGTTGTGAAGAAAAATGAATTTGGGCGACTGAAGAGTTGCCGAATGCATGATGTTATCCGCCACCTTGCCCTTGACAAAGCAGCAAAAGAATGCTTTGGTAAAGTTTATGAGGGCTGTGGGACATTGTCAGTAGATGGAACACGTAGACTATCAATAAAGAGCACCAATATTGTACCGCTGAATTCATCTACAGGTGTGACACATCTCCGTGCAATCTATGTTTTTACAAGTTCTGTTGATATCAATTTGTTGAGGACTGTCCTTGCATCCTCAACATTGTTGTCAACATTGGATCTTCAAGCTACTAAAATCAAGATACTCCCTGATGAGGTCTTCAGCTTGTTTAATCTGCGTTTCTTGGGTCTCCGTGGTACTGGAATTGAGACTCTACCAGAGGCTGTTGGAAGACTGCAAAACTTAGAAGTACTAGATGCATTCGACACTGGTCTACTATCCTTTCCAAATAATGTAGGAAAACTAAAGAAGCTTAGGTACTTATATGCAACTACAAGTGTCAATGACGAAGGAACTTTGACGCGCCAGTGTGGACTAAAGGTGCCTAGGGGCCTAATTAAGAACCTGGCAGGACTGCATGCTCTTCAAAAGGTTAAAGCTAGCTTAGAGACTCTCCGTGATGTTGCAGCTTTGACAGATTTACGAACATTTGCAGTTGATGATGTGACAAGTGAGCACTCGTTAGTCCTGTGCAGTGCACTCCAGAACATGGGCAGTCTTGTCCATTTGTCAATTGGTATGTCAAACAAAACGAAGTGTTGCCATTGGAACAACTTAATTTACCAGAAACTCTTAGTAAACTCACACTGATAGGGCAGCTGGAAAAGAAACGGATGCCTGAGATTCTCTCTTCCTGGTTGCACCTTAACTATCTCGTTTGTTTAACTCTGGCATTCTCCAAACTTGATGAGAACTCATTTCCTAACCTTATGGTGCTGCATAATTTATGCTTACTTCGCCTTTATAAGGCTTACGATGGAAAGACATTATGCTTCTCTGTGCAGTCATTTCCTAGTCTGAGAGAACTAGAAATATTGGGTGCTCCTCATCTCAGCCAAGTAGAAATAGAAGAAGATGCACTTGGAAGTCTTGTTAATATGTGGTTTGCAGGGTGCCCAGAACTGAAGCAGCTCCCTCGTGGCATTGAGAACCTTAAGGCGCTTGATAAATTATGTTTCCAAGATGCTGCAGATGAGCTGATAAAGATCCTTAGGCAAGAAGGTGAAGCAAATGAATGCAAGGAAGAGCTAATGAAGATTAGCCAGATTAGAAGGGTTGTTTTCAGAGTAACTGGGGAAAACTTTTGGCGAAGAGTTGTAAATAGAGAACGGAATGCAATCGCTGGCTGAAGGTTGGATCCTAGCTGCTATTTCAGAAGTTCACGTACAAGGTATGGTTTTTATGCTGCTTCTTGTTTATTAGACTGCTATTTCAGTGTCTTTGTATTGGAACATAACCGTGGCTCTTAAAATGTCTGGTCCGATTTCCTCAGGCTGCTGCTGTCTTTGTTCTGCTTTGGACCTTTGGTGGTTTAGTTCAACGTTAAGTAAACATGTATTGAGGTAGCGGCGGAGAAAGGACAGGACATAAGCAAGAGAAATGCCTGAATTCTGCATGGGTCAATATGAATTTACTAAATGAGTTTGTGAGTTGAGGGCAAACACTGTTGTGATTTACCTGCTTCGTCATGTTATTTGTGGTGTACATCTAAAAATAAAAATTTGTGCCTGGTGCAGAGACTAAGAGTGCTTGGTTTGGATTTTCTTTTATTTTAGTCTGTCTGTTCGGAATGGATTGGCCTGATGACCTTTATGGGTAAGGCATCTCCCAGGTCTGTAATAAGCTTGTTAGACTCTTTACTTCTGGTTTTACAGAACTTAACCTTTTTACTTATTTGGCGATGTGTTCTATTCTGTGGAGCCAAAATATGGGTGTAATTCGCCTAAAAGGCTACTCCTATGACATTGTCATTTTAATTGTTATAAAGATACATTACAGTATAAATTAAAGGCTGAACATGTATCTTTAGACTGCACCGTTGTTAAAAAATTGGCAATTTGTTAATTGGTAGCGGGAGTATATGACTTCGTTCTAGCTACGTGCCTTATGACATTTGTTAAAGAATGCATGCAGAACGTATTGGAACGATGAAACACGGAGGCAACAATGGCTATGAAAGACGATCAGAGATTCATGTGCTGCATTGCTCTTTGGTGGTGCTGGTTCAAGCGCAACGAAATAAGAGAAGGTGATTGAAGACGTGACCCGGCCAACTTAGCTCACAGTGTCCAGGTTACTGCCTCTGAATGGAGCAAACCAGCCCACATATCATCAGTCCCAGGCGTGCCGAGATCGCAGAAGTGGGAGTTACCGACAGGGAATCTGGTGAAAATCAATTGTGACAGTGCATATGATGCAGTTTCAGGCAACGGTGGCTGGGGCTGTGTCATCCGAGATTCAGCAGGGGACGTCGTTAGCGTTCATCGGGGAAGGGTGGCTTCGTTGCTGAATGCCATGCATGGAGAACTTATTGCTTGCAATCAGGGTACACAAGCTGCCATAGCTGCTGGGATCGGCCATGCTGTTATTGAAACTGATGCCTCGGAGGTGGTGGACGCCATCTATTCATATAAATATGCACTAAGTGATTGTTTTAATCTCGTGGAAGAACTTCGTAGTTTGCTTGTTTGGAATTTTGTTTCCTGGAGGGTAAACATTGCCCCCGCTCATGTAATAAGGTAGCGCACGAGTTGGCTAAATTGGGTAGCTTGAGTGATCTGGATGAGGAACATCTGTTAGTTTCCATACCGTTTCAGATTCAGGTTGTAATTGCTGATGATTCAGCGGTGTCTGATTAATGGAAAGCTATTTTCCCTAAAAAAAAAAAAACAATGGGCACCAACATCATACTAGTACTGATCTACCTTCTTGAATATATATGGAGCAGGAGAAGGCACTCGAGAAACAAGTACGAGAAAATATTAAGTACAAACCACTTGTGAAAATTCTCTAAAAAATATTTAGGAGCTTTCAGAAAATTTAAATCTATGTACATCCATAGTGTATCTATAAATGTACATTGCCACAAAATTTGATATTCAAAATTGTTTTGTAAAAATTCAAAATCACCATAACATAGTGCCCTCGTAAATCCATTTTTGGAGTCAGATATCTTCTGATTGCCTCCATAACAAACAAATGCCTGCTTAAATTGATTTTGAGAGGCGGTCATTCTTTTGTGCCTCAGTAAATAATGGACCGTCTTGGTTAATTGCCAGGCATTTTACGAGACTGTTGAATTTTGTGATCGCTTCGGTTAGTAAAGAGCATCACTTCACAAAATCATTTTGTGCAGTACTGATAATGACTCACCCTAGCCCAATAGAATTGATGCATACAACAACTAGACCATCTTCTCCGGTCTTTTTCTTTGGCTCACGCCGAGCCCTATTTTTTTAAGTGGTTTTCAAGGTGTTTTCATCCTTATTTAGGTGCATCCTATTGTTGGTATTTGTTATGCCTACAGAAATATTGAAGATGAATAATCCGCAAAGCGCCACGGATACGTTGTAGCCTTCACCGGAGGGTTTTAAATATCGTATCCACAGGGGAAACATGTGAGGGAGACTAAGATCTAATCTTAACCCAGAGTAGCACAAGACCTAAGAAGGTTAAAAGTATAGAGATGATTACTAAGATATCTAATCCTACTCGTAGTAAACTTGCCTTCTCTTTGTTCTATCCGGGGACATCGCATAGGGAGAAACACCAACAAAAGATGATTCATCTAGAGATAAATCCCACGAGTCCCTACAGAGGCGGGATGGGGAATACAAAGGATCAACGACACCCTAACTAGTTGGTCATATCCAACTAGCGGGCTATCACAATCGCGATCTACCACCAATCCGGAATATAGGATGAATCTAACGAGATACCCGAGCCTAAGCACCACGCTTACACTACGAATATTACCTTAACCTAATGCCTTAGATTAAAGTATTCAAAAGAGACCCGTAGATCAGAAGAACAATATAAACAATGATGCTTACTAAAAGAAGAAGTAGATTACCAGAGTAACTCCAAGTGTAGGTTAACTTCCACCGAGGTACAAGTTGTAGAGGTAGCACCGACAAGCCGGCACCTCCTCGATTCCTTCCCTCTCTCTATCTCTCTTATTCTAAAGACTACATCTAATGAGATCTAATCCCTCTTGAATACTAGCTCATCTAGTTCTAGTTCTAGACCTAGGAGGAGACTCGGGGCCTCGACCTATTGATAATGAATGATAATGAATTAGGGTTTTACCGAGGGGGTCTCCTTATATAGCCCTAGGCGATGCACGACAGCCCTTGGATCAAACCGACCTTGAAAGACGGCCTAGATTGCTCCTCAATGGCGGTGACAACCGACCCTCTGGCGAGGCCCAGTGGGCCCCCGGCGAGGCGGCGGCCGCCATGGGCCAGGGCGACCCGCGGGCCCACCTTGGGATTTGAGCCCAAACCACCACGATTTGCGTAGATCTTTTCGATAGCTTTCCAAAGAGGGGTAGTTTTCTTTGGAAACGGAGTCCGGATGAAAAAGTTATGGCGTTTTAGTGAACTACGCTCTGCGGGTGATATCTTTTGATTCGGACTCGAATATAGCAAACAATATATCCGTTTCGATCGTCTCAATGAGCTCTTTACAATGGTGCTATCTTGGAATATGTTTAGAACATGTTTATGCTTCGTATGCCTTGCAAACTCTAGGTTTTTCCTGTTTAATCCCTAAAAATATATAAATCACCAAAACTCATGGAATCATGTTAGTCAAGCCCCTATACTATGTTGATATTCATTTTAAGCCCTTATTTTCATTTTAAAAACCTCTATATTTTATGCTATAAGAGATATCAACAAGCTCCCCCAAGCTTACCCTTTGCTAGTCCCTAGCAAAGCCAAACTTAGCAATGGATCAGGAGTTGCTACAACACTTTCACGCCTCAAAAGTACACATGCTTTCAAACAAAATTTCTCCTCTGGATTAGAATAAACCGTTTCAACCTTCAACTTACCCATATTACCTTCAACCATGGAGCTTATAGCCTTTTCTTGGGATCTTGGGCAATTGAAAGATAGAACAATCAAGTCAAGCACCATGTCTCAGACTCTTTGTTCAACCATCATTCCGGAGTTTTTGCTACTTTTCAAAATAAAACTCAAAGTTCCTTTAGTATGACCCTTTCATGTCTCTCATTTGTGGTATTGGTGGATCCTCGCTAAGGCAATAAAGTTGTTTTGCCTTTCTCTCATAATTTGTGGTATTTTTGGACTAAGGCAGTAGGACACTATGCCTTCTTCTTTCTCACCCTATATCTAAAGCTTATATGTGGAGTTCATAGGTGGGAGAAAACTAAATCTACTTACTAAGCATATATTGTAAGTTCAAGCAATGTATCCAAAGTCACGAGTCATACTGCATGTGCATGTGTATGGTGTAGTGGAATGAATATGGTGGTAGGTGTATAAGGTGAATGTAATGAATGCAATGAGGGGAAAGAGCCTAATTCTACTTTAGCTCCTTGAAAAAAATCATCTCTCTTGAAACTGGAAAACACTTGAGAGAACCTGGGTTGCATATTCTTTCTTTTTTTCTTTCTTTTTTTTTTTTTTTTTTTTATGGAGAGGCGGGCATCTAGTACCCATTGTTTTCATAGCGGACACTTGTCCATTTTTTTTTTACTCTCCTTTATTCTCTTTTTTTAGGGAGGTAGGCTCTACTGTGAACTCTAAACAAGGTAACCGACTAGTGTTCTATCCTAGTTACAACTTGAAGTCACCGTAGCTATGCTTCCATTGCCTTAAGGGGGAGTTGTTCGTGGTCGCAGCCTAGGATAGAACCCCGCGTACAACTTCGGTAGAGTTCTTTGGTGATCCTGTATCCACAAAAACACTAGAACAAGTGGCGGAGGGATACTTGAGTGATCTTGTAAATCGAAGCTTGCTACAAGTTGTGAGGAAGAATGACTCAAGACTGCAGTGTTGCCGAAACCATGATCTTATCCGCCATCGGCCCTTGACAAAGCAGCAAAAGAATGTTTTGGTAAAGTTTATGAGGGCCGTGGGACATTTTCGGTACATGAAACACGTAAATTTTGTCAATAAATAGCACCAATATTATTGTACCTTTGAATCCATCTACAGGTGTGACACATCTCCGTGCAATCTATGTTTTCAAGAGTTCTAGTGATATTGATTTGCTGAGGCCTATCCTTGCATCCTCAACATTGTTGTCAACATTAGATCTGCAAGGTACTAAAATCAAGATGCTCCCTAATGAGGTCTTTAGCTTGTTTAATCTGCGTTTCCTGGGTCTCCGTGATACTCGAATTGGGACACTACCAGAGGCTGTTGGAAGATTGCAAAACTTAGAAGTACTGGATGCAGCAAAGACTTGCCTATTGTCCTTACCAAAGGATGTTGGAAAACTGAAGAAGCTTAGGTACCTATATGCATCTGTACTGATCAATGAAGAACCCTTCAGGCGGTATAGTGGAGTAAAGGTGCCTAGGGGCATAATAAAGAACCTGACAAGATTGCATACTCTGCATAAGGTTAGAGCTAGCGCAGAGACTCTCCGTGATGTTGTAGCTTTGATGGATTTACGAACATTTGCCGTTGATGACGTGACAAGTGAGCACTCCTTAGTCCTGCACAGTGCTCTACAGAACATGAGCAGTCTTACCAGTTTGTCAATTACTATGTCAAACAAAAATGAGGTGTTGCCATTGGAACAACTTATTTTACCGGAAACCATTTCTAAACTCGGACTGATAGGGGTGCTAGAGAAGAAACGGCTGCCTCAGATTATCTCTTCCTGGGTGCACCTTAGCTATCTCACTCATTTATGGCTAATGTTCTCCAAACTTGATGAGAACTCATTTCCCAGCCTCATGGTGTTGCGTAATTTATGCTTACTTCACCTTTCTAAGGCTTACGATGGGAAGACATTATGCTTCTCTGCTCAATCATTTCCTAGTCTGAGAAAACTAGAGATAAAGGGTGCTCCACAGCTCAACCAAGTAGAAATAGAAGAAGATGCACTGGGAACTCTTGTTAATCTACGGTTTGCAGGGTGCCCAGAACTGAAGCAGCTCCCTCGTGGCATTGAGAATCTTACAACGCTTGATGAGTTATATTTGGAAGATGCTACAGATGAGCTTATAAAGATCCTTAGCCAGGAAGGTGAAGCAAATGAATGCAAGGAAGAGCTATTGAAGATTAGGCACATTAGAATGGTTGTTTTCAGAGTAATCGGGGAGAACTTTTGGCGAAGAATTGTAACCAGAGAAGGGAATGCAATCGCTGACTAAAGGCTTGGATCCTGGCTGCTATTTCAGGAGTTCACGTACAAGGTATGGTTTTTACACTGCTTCTTGTTTATTGGACCGGCCAGAACACACTGCCATTCCTAATTAAATGTCTGGTTGATATCATTTTCGTCAGGTTGCTACTGCCTTAATTTGTTGGTCTCCTTTGTTCTGTTCAGTTCAGCCAGTTGGTGGACATATATTGAGCTAGCAATCGAGGAAGCACTGGACATCTGCTCATCAGCAAGGTAAGTGCCTGAATGCTGTATGGATGCAAATAGCATAATAGATTGTCAATAAATTTGTAAATCGTTTTGCGAATTAAGCGCAAACACTGTTGTGATTTTATTGGCTCCTTCATGTCGTTCCAGTTTAATCTCTGGTCAGAAGATATTGGCTTGGTGTCCTTCATGGTTGAGCCATCTCCTGGTTTGTAATAAGCTTGTCCGACGCTTCTCGTTTTGCAGAGCATAGCTCTTTTTGTCTGTCGATGCTTTCTGTTGGGCGTGGAACCAAAACTTTTAAGTTCAATCTGCATTAAGTTTGTGAATAATCTGATTGAATGAATGGAATATAATTGGTGTGATTATCCTAAAAAAGGTTACTGCTATGGCATTACAATTAATATAGTTGTTTTAAAGGATATATTAGTATCTTAATTAGGCTACGCCCTGTAGGAAATTGGCAAATGTTGTGTTCTTTTTCGTTGGTAATAACACTAGTATATGGCTTCTTTTCTAGCTATATGGAGCATACCCCTGGCGTCAGTTACTTATTATACAAGAATATCTTGGACTAAAGCAAAGCATTTAGAAGGTATCGAAGAGTTAGCACGACTCTAAGCATCAGTATCAAATTTTCGACACGGATTGCCTGTGGCTGTTTGAGTTCCTGTCTCCAGAAGTGTTCAGTCAAGAATGAGCTTATTTCTTATTCGTTATTTTGGGAATGAACCGTACATATAATGATAATGATGCAGTTGTCAAAATTCCAATTCATCTTAATAATCTTGGCAAAAAGGCATGATTTGGCATTGACGTCGACATTTCTATGACTTGCATGTTCGGTCTTATGATTTGGCGAACTGATCCTAGATCAGTTGGTTTGTAATAAGCTTGTTAGACGTTTTACTTCTTGTTTCACAGAGCATCAATTTTTTTGTCTGTCAATGCTTTATGTTAGGTGAGGATTCAAAACTGCCTCGAACTGAGATGTCAAAAGGTTGGAAAATGCCTTGGCACACTGCCTCAAAGGTTTCAAAGAGTTATCATGACTCTGAGCATCGGTATCAAATTTTTGGCGTGGATTGCCGTGCTCTAGATGCTTTTCTTCCCGTTTTGCAGAGCATCACTGTTTTGGTCAGTCAATGCTTTCTGTTGGGTGAGGAACCAAAACTGCCTCGGAATTGAGGTGTCATTAAGTTGGAGAATGACTTGGCACACTGCCTCAAAAGGTTTCAAAGAGTTAGATGCATCCGTATCAAATTTTCGGCGTGGATTGCCCGTGCCCTGTGGTGTTTGATTTCAAATGAGCTTATTTTTTTTTATTTATTCTTTATTTTTAGATGCACCGAAAATGTAATGGCGTGGTTCGCAAATTTCCATTTTTCTTAGTAATCTTTGCAAAAAGGAATGTTTATTTATTGACGTCAACGTTACATGACTTGTATGTTTGAAGTCTTATGATTTGATTGCACACGATTTTGATAGCATTACGGGTCTCTTTATATGGCCAGTTCAAAACTTGCAGTGTTGGACGGCCGAGTTCAGTTTCGGAATGTTTCACTGCCTGAGAGTTTCCGTTTATGGTTGCAGGACACAAAAATTGAAGTGGATTTCTCAAAAAGAACAAGAAAAAAAAAGTACTGAATCACCATTATCACCTTCCTTTTGGGTGGGGCCAGCATGTAAGTGACGTATCCACCCGTCTTCCACCCTTTCCACTGCTGCTCTGGCCGGCTCCCATGGCCGCCGCCGCCTCTCTCCACCCCATCCACCTCCGTCTTTCCCACTCGCTCTCCCACCCACCCCAACCCTGGCCCCGGGCATCCTCCGTAGGTGCAGCACCAAGCCCGCCCCCAGTTGCTAGCCCCAGCCCCAGACCAAAAAGGCACCCTCCTCTCTCGCCTGCTGCTACGGGGTCTTGGAGAGGAACCTATGCAGCATTGCAGCCTCATCGCCGTGGTGGTGCGGGACTACGGCCACCGCCGTCTCGTCGACTCCGTTGGCGCGCTCGAGCCGGCGCTTCAGAAGCTCTCCGACGAACAGGTGGTGTGCGGCGGTGCGGCACTTCCTCATCAGCTATCCAACGGGTGGTCGGCCTCTCCCAGTTCTGTAATCCAAGTGACAGAGCCTTTAGTTTCCGTTTTGCTGGATATTAATGTGCTGTATCTCTGGGGTGATGGTTTCTCTCAACCTGGTATATGATGTATGTTTGGTTTCTCTGAACCTGGTATATTGGTGTCACAGAGACAGCGTAGTATCCTGCAAGTTCTTCAATTTGATCTGATAAATGAAGCAAAATGTCCTTTCTGCTCAATAAGGTACTCATTTTATACAGCTTTCTGGGCGCAGTGGTGACACACTATTATAGTAGCTGCATAAACGTATGGTCTGTTTCATTTTCTTCAGGTTGTTGATGCCCTGCTTGCTCTGATTTGGTGCCACAGTTTGGTGGACTACTGTACATTGTACTCTACAAGTCGAAATTCTAGTGACCAAGTCAGTCTAATGCTTTGTGACAGACAGCCCTCACTTAGTAGATGATGCATTAGGTGATGGCCCATGCATTGATTGGTATTTTTAACCAGACAGCATCCCATCACTGATAGATTAATGATTATGTAGCTTTCAATCATCACCTAATTCTACAAGCACAGACGTTTTTTCACGGCTCCTTCCAGCATGACTACCCCTTTCCATTTCTGACGATGAAACTCCTCCAACTGCCCAATGCTAACCGTGACTAAAACAAGGCCTGATCTTCAACTTCAACTGTGCTTGTTCTATAGCTTCTCGTATTCAGGTAAACATAGCTTATTCTATATCTTCAACTTCAAGCATAGTTTGTTCCTTCAAAAAAAAAAAAAAAAAAAAAAGATTCAGATTGTGGATCTGAAAGGCAACTCGAGTTAATTTTTGTGAAATTTGGGGTTCAGATTGTTCAGGTCCACATGTAACTTTGACGTCTCAAGCGTACACAACCACCATGGCAGAGGCTATTGTGGGAGTGCTAATTGGGAAGCTAGGTGCAGCCTTGGCCAAAGAAGCAGCAGCCTATGGTGCATCCCAGCTTTGCAAGGAAGTTTCTGCTCTCAAGGGTCTCTTTGGCGAGATCCGCAAAGCCGAAGGTGAGCTGGAGATCATGAAGGCATACCTGCTTGAGTCTGACAAGTTCAAGGATTCCGATGAGGTCACTGGTATCTTCATCAAGAAGATCCGGGAACTATCTTTCCAGATTGAGGGCGTTGTCGATGAGTTCATGTACAAGCTTGAGGATGAAAAACATGGAGGATTTGCAGGCAAGATGAAGAAGAGGATCAAGCATCTCAAGGTTTGGCATCGTCTGGCTCACAAGCTCATGGAAATCAATGCTGAGCTCGAAGAAACTGCAAAAAGGAGGGCCCGTGGGAGAGGTGACAATCAAGCCAGACGACCCACCAATCAAAACTTGTATTTTGCAAGGGAAGATGATGTAGTGGGTATTGAATATAATGCAACGAAGCTTATGCAGTGGCTAGTAGATGATCTGGAAGAAAAGAACAACAAAATAGCCACAGTTTGGGGAATGGGTGGTGTAGGCAAAACTACTTTGGTTGACCATGTCTACAAGATTGTGAAACTGGCTTTTGATGCTGCTGCGTGGGTAACTGTGTCAAGGAGTTACCAGGTTGAGGACTTGCTAAAGAGGATTGTGAAAGAGTTTGGCATTTTAACTGATGCAACTAACATGGAAACAAGAAGCTTAGTTGAGATCATCCGGAAACATCTTGAAGGCAAAAGGTATATCTTGGTTCTTGATGATGTTTGGGAAAATGATGTATGGATTCATATGATGGAAGTCTTTCCAACTAATTGTACCAAGAGATTTGTTCTTACATCAAGAAAACGAGAAGTTGCATCATTGGCAACTAGTAATTGCACAATTGAGCTGGAACCACTAGGAGATATACCCTCTTGGAAGCTATTCAGCAAAGTAGCTTTCCAGAATAGTGATGACAAAAGGTGCCCATCAGAGTTACAGGATTTGGCAGCAAAGTTCTTACAAAAGTGTGAAGGCTTGCCTATTGCAATAGCTTGCATAGGCCGTCTATTATCTGTCAAACAACCAACATACTCTGAATGGTATAGCATGTACAGGGAATTAGAATTGCAGTCCACTAATAATGTGATCCAAGGTGTCGATAGTATTTTTAAAACTCAGCTTGGAGGACCTTCCATATGAACTAAAGAATTGCTTCTTACATTGTGCAATATTTCCAGAGGATTATCAATTGACGAGGAGAAGGTTAATTAGGCACTGGATTACTTCTGGATTCATTGAGGAAAAGGAGAACAAAACACTAGAACAAGTTGCTGAGGGATACCTGAATGATCTTGTAAACCGAAGCCTGCTACAGGTCGTTGAGAAGAATGAGTTAGGAAGACTGAAGTGTTGCCGAATGCATGATGTCATCCGCCATTTTGCCCTTGACAAAGCAGCAAAAGAATGCTTTGGTACAGTTTATGAGGGCCATGGGACATTTGTGGTACAAGAAACACGCAGACTGTCAATAAATAGCACCAATATTGTACCACTGAATCAATCTGATGTGATGCATCTACGTGCAATCTATGTTTTTATGAGTTCTGTTGATATCTATTTGTTCAAGGCTATCCTTACATCCTCAACATTGCTGTCAACATTGGATCTGCAAGATACAAAAATCAAGATGCTTCCTAATGAGGTCTTCAGCTTGTTTAATCTTCGTTTCTTGGGTCTTCGAAATACTCAAATTGAGATTCTACCAAAGGCCATTGGAAGATTGCAGAACTTAGAAGTATTGGATGCATCAGGCACTTGTCTTCTATATTTACCAAAGGATGTAGGAAAACTGAAGAAGCTTAGGTACCTATATGCATCTGCAGTGGTCAGTGAAGGACCTTTGCAGGGATATTATCGTGGAGTGAAGGTGCCTAAGGGCATAATAAAGAACCTGACAGGACTGCATGCCTTGCAAGAGGTTAAAGCTTGCTCAGAGACACTATGTGATGTTGCAGCTTTGACACATTTACGAACATTTTCAGTTGAGGATGTGACAAGTGAGCACTGGTTAATCTTGTGTAGCACTATCTGTAACCTGAGCAATCTTGTCAGTTTGTCAATTACAATGTCAAACGAAAATGAGGTGTTGCCATTGCAACAACTTAGTTTACCAGAAACTCTTTCTAAACTCAGACTGAAGGGCCACCTGGAAAAGAAACAGATGCCTCAGATTCTCTCTTCCTGGCTGCATCTTAACTGCCTCACTCATTTAGTGCTGATGTTCTCCAAACTTGACGAGAACTCATTTCCTAGCCTCATGGTTTTGCGTAATTTGTGCTTACTTGACCTTTCTAATGCTTATGATGGTAAGACATTATGCTTCTCTGCGCAGTCATTTCCTAGACTGACAGAACTACAGATCAAACATGCTCCCCCCTGCTCAGCCAAGTAGAAATAGAAGAAGATGCACTAGGAAGCCTTGTTAAGCTATTGTTTTTGGACTGCCCTGAATTGAAGTGGCTCCCTCGTGGCATTGAGTACCTAACGACGCTTGATGAATTATATTTGGTACATGCTGCAAATGAGCTTGTTAAGGTCCTTAGGCAGGAAGGTGAAGCAAATGAATGCGACTAAGTGCTAATGAAGATTAGCCACATTAGAATGGTTGGTTTTAGTGTAAGTGGGGGAAAACTTTTTGCAAAATATTGTAACCAGAGAAGGGGATGCACTCGTGGCTGAAGACTTTGTATCCTAGGTACTACATTTAATGAGTTTGTTCAAGGTACGCTTTTTTACGGTGCTTCTTGTTTATTGGACCGGCCGGAGCACAATCGTGGCTCTTAAAATGCCTCTTCCGCTTCATTTCCCTCAGGTTGGTGCCGGCTTTGTGGGTCTGCTTTGGACCCTTGGTGATTCATCAGTTCAGGGGTAAGTGAACATGTATTGAGCTAGCCATCGAGGAAGCAGAGCACAGGACAACAAGCCATCATCAGCAGGGGAAGTGACTGAATTCTCTGAATGGTTGCAGATTGCTGAAGAGTGCCAATCTGAATTTACTAAATCTGTTTGAGAATTAAACGCAGACACTGTTGTGATTTTAGTTGCTTCATCATGTCATTTGTGCCTGGTGCAGAGACCAGAGAGTCCATCCTCTGGGATTCTATTTAGTCTCTCTGGTTCTAAGAGATTGGCTTGATGTCCTTTTTATGGAATTATGGGGTGAGGCATCTCGCCATCTCCCAGGTTTGTAATAAGCTTGTCAAACTCTTTACTTCTCAGTTTTGCTGAACATAACTTTTTTGTTTGTCGCTGCTTTCTGTTGTGTGGAGCCAAAACTCTAAGTTCCAGTCAGCAGTAAGTTTATGAGTACTTTGATTGTATCAATGGAATATAATGGGTGTGATTAGCCTAAAAGGCTACTACTCCTATCGCATTACAATTTTAGTTGTTTTACTAAATGATACATTGTAATAGAATCCAATAGCCAAATTAGTATCTTTAGGCTGCGGCCTGTTCAGAAATTGGCAATTGTTATGTTCTTTTTAGTTGGTAACGTGAGTATATGGCTTCTTTTCTAGCTATATGGAGCATACCTTGGCGTCGGTTACTTGATATGCAAGAATATGTTGTACTAAAGCAAAGAATTTAGTTTCACAGCGCATCAACTTGATGTAGATGAACTTAGAGAGTTGAGTTAGCATGACTCTAAGCATGTATTGTTCTCAATTTTGGGACATGGATTGCCCACAGTCTCGTCTCCTAGGAGTGGTGGGGCTATGGCTACCGCCGCCTCGTCATCTGCACTGGCGCGCTCGAGCCAGCGCTCCAGAGGATCTCCGACGAACAGGTGACGTGCGGTGGTGCGGCACTGCCTCAGCAGCAGCAGGTGGTTTATTGATGCATCTTTTGCTAATTGTTCTACTTCGCTCGGCTTGGCCGATGTGGATCACGTGCGCGTTTCTGTATAGCCGTGTAGGCACAGTTCCCCTCTCTCTGTGTGTTCGCTCCCGAGGTGTTTGCTATGGTGCTGGTGCGCGAGGCAATGAAGAGGGCGCTTGGGATGCTGCATTCTGTTGTTGAGGCCTCTCCCAGGTCTGTAATTCAAGCCATAGAGCCTCTAATTTTCATTTCGCTGGAAAATATTCTTGGTTTCTATGAACCTGATGTATGCTGTATCTTTGGTTTATCTGAACCTGCTATGTGGTGTCACATAGACAGGGTAGTTGGTGGCCTCTTCAATTTCATCTGATAAATGAAGTAGAATGCCCATTTTGCCTAACCAGTGCTAAATATGGTACTTATTTTCTACCGCTTTCTGTGCAGTGGTAATATTGTTAACACACTGTTAATAAGTAGATCTATAAACGTACGCTCTACTTTCTCGAAACAGAGCATGTTTAGGTGTGTTGCTCTGTTCTCTTAGCAGAGCAGGTTTTGGTGCTGAGATGTGGTATTAGCCTAGCCATTGGATGTGTCTGTGCAGACGTTGCGCTGTCAGGAGCAGGCTGAGACAGTTTTATATGGGCCCCTAGCTTGCCATGATGGCGACTCGCTTCGTGAGATCAAGGGGCAGGCTGAGAGGCTACATCATGGAGTTGGTTGTTGCAATTGGAGTAATTCGGCTCAGTCTATTAGATATTGCCACTTGTGCGTTTCCTTTTCATTTCTTTTTCTATTTCTTCTAGTGAAGTGAAAGTTCAATTTTCTAACAGGTTACTATGTGATGAACAAAAATATGGATATATAAGACCAACCATAGCTATGCACCAAGTTAGCATGAACTACCATGACCACCAACAAAGAACTAGTGACAAATGATCAAATGGAAAACCAATCATCTCATCGGCCTACTAAGAAATGTAAGGCCAAAGGAGACAAGAACAATCACTAGTAAAATAAAGGCTTATTCTGATCAACTGCTCCTTAAACAAATCTTGGCATTGCTTTCTTCTCCTTCTCACTCAAACTAGCATCATGAAGACAACTTCCACGAAGCTGCAAGAGCCACATCTCCTTTTGGTCGCTGTTCTAGGAGCTCATGCAGCATCTTCTCACCTTCAAAACAGAGAGTGAGGTTAACATTGGATTCAGTAACACCATATCCATCTGCAGCGCATGTTTTTCTTCTAGCTTCACACCTTGTTCAGGTATCAAAATTTCACTAGTTCACAGTTTGTTCAATTTTGGTACCTAGTTTCGTATTGTTCACCTGAAAACAATTATGCTCCGGAGACTGGATTAGATTCGATGTTGAAGGAGCGCATCTAGTGCTCTGTTTGTCTTTCAACCAAGAAAGAGACTTTTCCTCGTTCCGTCTTCCATGAAGCCGCTGGATGATTCAGCTTCCCTTCTTTTTCTCTTGTAGTTGGTCATCATCCTCTGGCTCTGCAGAATCGCTGCTTGCCACTTCTGAGATGCAACTCATTCCACTCTATCGACGTTGATTGTGGATGCAACAAGGACCGATCTGTAATCAATCATGCTTTGCTTGTGGAAGTTCAGATTGTCCAGTAGAAATACTGCTAGCTCTGAAAATTGAACTGATTTTTGAAATTTGTGTATATGGCAGCCACGTGCACACACCTGTGATTCCGAGCACTCAAGGAAGTCCGCACAACGACCATGGCGGAGGCTTTCGTGGGAGTGCTGATTGGCAAGCTAGGTGCAGCTTTGGCGAAAGAAGCAGCAACCTATGGAGCATCCCTGGTTTCCAAGGAAGCTTCAGCCCTCAGGGGACTTTTTTGCGAGATCCGCAAAGCTGAGAAGGAGATGGAGAGCATGAAGGCCTACATGCATCAGGTAGAGAAGTCTAAGGATACTGATGAGACTAGTGGCATCTTCATCAAGAATATCAGGGAACTATCATTTCAGATCGAGGATGTTATTGATGAGTTCATGTACAAGCTTGAGGACGACAAGCATGGAGGATTTGCAGCCAAGATGAAGAAGAAGATCAAGCATCTCAAGGTTTGGCACCGGCTAGCTCATAAGCTATGTGATATCAATGCTGAGCTTGAAGAAGCTGGAAAAAGGAGGGCCCGTTATGTCATCCCAGGAATGCAGGGACAGCCTGGGAGCAGTGACCATCACGGCAGATCCACCAATCAAAATTTCTGTTTTGCAAGAGAAGATGATGCGGTCGGCATTGAAGATAATGCAACCAAGCTCAAAGAGTGGCTAGTAGGAGATCTGGAAGAAAAGAACTACAAAATAGCCACGGTCTGGGGAATGGGTGGTGTAGGTAAAACTACTTTGGTTGACCATGTCTACAAGATTGTGAAACCGGATTTTGATATTGTGGCCTGGTTAACTGTGTCACAGAGTTACCAAGTTGAAGACTTGCTAAAGAGGATCGCAAGAGAGTTTGGAATCATAACTGATGCTATTAACATGGAAATTAGAAGCCTAGTTGAGATCATCCGGAAACATCTTGAACATAAAAGGTATATCTTGGTTCTTGATGATGTTTGGGGAAAGGATCTATGGATTAACAATATCATGGAAGTCTTCCCAACTAATTGCACCAGCCGGTTTGTTCTCACATCAAGAAAGTTTGAAGTTGCATCATTGGCAACTAACGATTGTAGAATTGAACTGAAACCTCTAGAAGATAAGCATTCTTGGGAGTTATTCTGCAAAGCAGCTTTCCGGAATAGTGATGAAAAAAGGTGCCCGTCAGAGTTACAGGTTTTGGCTCTAAAGTTCCTACAAAGTGTGATGGCCTGCCTATTGCCATTGCATGCATAGGACGTCTATTATCTTTCAAACAACCAACATACTCTGAATGGGGTAGTGTGTACAAGGAGTTAGAATTGCAGTCAACTAATAATGTTATCCAAGGCGTCGATAGTATTCTAAAACTCAGCTTGGAGGACCTTCCATATCAACTAAAGAATTGCTTCTTGCATTGTGCAATATTTCCAGAGGACTATGAATTGAAGAGGCGAAGATTAATTAGGCACTGGATTACATCTGGATTCATCAAGGAAAAGGAAAACAAAACACTTGAACAAGTGGCAGAGGGGTACATGAATGATCTTGCAAATAGAAGCTTACTACAAGTTGTGAAGAAGAATGAGTTTGGACGACTTAGCAGTTGCCGAATGCATGATGTAATCCGCCACCTTGCCCTTGACAAGGCAGCAAAAGAATGCTTTGGTAAAGTTTATGATGGCCATGGGACATTCACGATACATGGAACACGTAGACTGTCAATTAACAACACCAATATTGTACCATTGCATCAATCGGGTGCGACACATCTCCGTGCAGTCTATGTTTGTACAAGTACTGTCGATGTTGAATTGCTTAGGTCTATCCTTACATCCTCAACATTGCTCTCAATATTGGATCTGCAAGGTACTAAAATCCAGATGCTACCTAATGAGGTCTTCAACTTGTTTAATTTGCGTTTCTTGGGTCTCCGTGATACTGGAATGGAGACTCTACCAGAGGGTATTGGAAGATTGCAAAACTTAGAAGTGCTAGATGCATACCACACGTGTCTACTATCTTTACCAAAGGGTGTAGGGAAACTGAAGAAGCTTAGATACCTATATGCAACTGCAAGTGTCAATGAAGGATCTCTGTCACGTCAGTGTGGACTAAAAGTGCCTAGGGGCGTAATAAAGAACCTGACAGGACTGCATGCTCTGTATAAGGTTAAAGCTAGCTCAGAGACTCTCCATGATGTTGCAGCTTTGACGGATTTACGAACGTTTGCAGTTGATGACGTGACAAGTGAGCACTCGTTAGTCCTGCACAGTGCTCTCCAGAACATGAGCAGTCTTGTCAATTTGACAATTGGTATGTCAAATGAAAACGAAGTGTTGCCATTGGAACAACTTAGTTTACCAGAAACTCTTTCTAAGCTCGGACTGAATGGTCTTCTGGAAAAGAAAGGGATGCCTGAGATTCTTTCTTCCTGGTTGCACCTTAACTATCTCGTTTGTTTATCTCTGGGGTTCTCCAAACTTGATGAGAACTCATTTCCTAACCTCATGGTGCTGCGTAATTTATGCTCACTTAACCTTTATAAGGCTTATGATGGGAAGACATTTTGCTTCTCTGCGCACTCATTTCCTAGTCTGAAACAACTACATATATGGGGTGCTCCGCAACTCAGCCAAGTACAAATAGAAGAAGATGCACTGGGAAGCCTTGTTAAGCTATCGTTTGCAGACTGCCCAGAGCTGAAGCGCCTCCCTCATGGCTTTTTTTTTTTTTTTGAAACGCAATGGCAGGAGCTCTGACTTTCAACTGCCTTACAACGCTCGATGAATTATATTTGGCAGATGCTGCTTATGAGCTTATAAAGATCCTTAGGCAGGAAGGTGAAGACAAGGAATGCAAGGAAGGTTTAATGAAGATTGACCACATTAGAGTGGTTGTATATAGTGTAACTGGGGAAAAACTTTGGCGAAGAATCGCAACCAGAAAAGGGAATGAATTCGCTGGCTGGAGGCTTGGATACTAGCTACTATTTCAGGAGTTCATGTACTAGGTACGGTTTGTACCCTGCTTCTTTTTTTCTTGTTGGGCCGGCCAGAAGACAACATTTCCTCAGGTTGCTGCTGGGTTTGTATTGAGCTACCGATGGAGGACATCCGCCCATCAGCAAGAGAAATGCCTGAATTCTGCATGGGTGCAGATTACAAAATAAGGGTCTCCGAACGAATTTACTAAATCAGTTTGTGAATTAAGCGTAAACAGTAAACACTGTTGTGGTTCTAGTTGCTCCCTCATGTCGTTTTTGTGCCTGGTGTGTATCTACACATAAAAACGTGTGCCTAGCGCAGAGACAAGAGAGTCCATGCTTTGGGTTTCTGTTTAGTCTTCTGGTCCTAAGAGATTGGCTTGATGTCGTTTATCGTTGAGGCATCTCCCAGGTCTGTAATAAGCTTGTCCGGCTCTTTACTTCTCATTCTTTTGTGAACATAACTATTTGGTTCGTCGATGCTTTCTGTTGTGTGGAGCCAAAACTCTAAGTTCCAGGTAGTCAGTACTCAGTAGTATGTTTATGAACATGCAGATTGGCTTGATGTCCTTTTTGGTTGAGGCATCTCCGGGGTCTGTAAAAGGCTTGTCTGCTTCTTTACTTCTCCGTTTTTGTGAACATAACCATTTGTTTGTCGATGCTCCAGTCGGTAGTATGTTTATGAATAGTTTGGTTGGATCAATGCAATATAATGGCCAATGGTTGTGATTAGCGTAGAAGATTACTCATTCGGCATTATCACTTTTGTTGTTTTAAATAAATTGTAAATTTGTAATGAAAACCAACAGCCAATAATTAGTATCGGTATGTTGCAGAGACATCATTTCATTTTTTATTATATGCAACACAAATAATCTATATAAAATTACTTTTGCTTGGTGAAAACATACTAATTTATTGTTCTGTTAATTTATTGTCCAGCTGCAGCCAGGTGTGCATGACTCCATTGCTTTGGCGATGGACAGCTGATTTGTTCTTACTCCACTCGTTCAGCTTAAAGGATCCAATTCAGAGGCTTCAATCCCACCTTCAAGAGCAAGCTAATCTGCAAGGCTAGGGTGGAAAACAAATGCAAAATCCTCGTTTGGATCCTTGTGCACAAGAAGGTGGTTACGGCGGACAACTTTCAAATAAGATGATGGTCTCACCATCATCATTGTGTGCTTTGTGACGATCCATTGGAAACATGTGTCCATCTATCTCTTCTTTGCCCATTTGCAATCATGGTATGGAGTCAAATTACTTAATATACAAGAATATATGTTGTACTAAAGCAAAGCATTTAGTTTTACAATACATTGACCTAGTGAATCGAATGAGGTGTCATCAAGTTGGAGAATGCCTTGACACTCTGCCTCGAAGGTTTCCTAGATTTAGCTGATGACTCCAAGTATCGGTATCAAATTACCAAGAGTTCCTGCCTCGTCTATCAAGAATGAGCATATTTTTTATTTTTAATTTTAGATGCACCGTAAATACGCTGTCAAAATTCCAATTGTCTTAATAAATAATCTTGGCAATTGACGATTGGTGTACGATGGTTCGTGAAGCCCGGCCAAGAGGCCCCAAAACACAACCAAACACATTTTTCGACTTGGTTTGGTTGGGCTGGGGCACCCTACCAAACACACCCTTAGCTGATGACTCCAAGCATCGGTATCAAATTACCAAGAGTTCCCTGTCTCGTCTCTCAAGAATGAGCATATTTATTTCTTTTAGATGCACCGTAAATACAATGGTGTGGCTCACCATTGACGGCAACGCCTCTATATATGACTTCCATGTTTACAGTCATGATTTTAGTGCACGATGTTTTGATAACCTTGCATTAGGTGCAAGGGTGAATATCCAAGACGCGGCCAATGAACTTTGTAAAGTTGTGCGCCCGAGTTTAGTTTTCTTCTCGTTTTTGAAGTTTCACTTGTCAAAATACTCAGCTCGGACAAAAAGATAGAGAGTCAATTCTAAAAAAAAAAAGAATAGAGAGTCAATTCTAAAAACAAAAAAGATAAAATGCTGAACAAAACACTAGAGAGTCAATTTTTTTATTTATTAAAAAAGATAAAATGCAGGACAACAAGATAGAGGGTCAATTCTAAAAAAAAAAAAAAGATAAAATGCTGAACAGCTTCCTTCCAGGTGGGACCAGTGTGTAAGTGACGATGTATCCCCTATCTTCCTCCCTTCCACTGCTACCTTGCTGGCTCCCCATGGCCGCCGCCGCCGCCTCTGTCCACCCCATCCACCTCCCTGCTCTTCCCCACTCCCACTCCCACCCCACTCCCATCCATCTCAACCCTGTCCTCGGCCTCCTCCTCCGTAGGTGCAGCGCCAAGCCCGCCTCGTCGACTCTGTTGGCGCGCTCGCCGGCGCTTCAGAGGCTCTCCGACGAACAGATGGTATGGTGCGGCACTTCCTCATCAGCTATTCAACGGGTGGTTGATCGATGCAGCTTTTGCTAATGCTTCTACGTGCTCGGCTTGTGAACTAAGCGCGCATTTCAGCGTTTGTTCCTCCCTCTCTTCGTGGTCAGTCCAGAGGTGTTCGCGAGGCGTCGAGGTCAAGATGCTTGGGATGCGGCGTTTCGTCGTTTCGGCCTCTCCCAGGTCTGTAATCCAACTGATAGAGCCTTTAGTTTTCGTTTCGCTGGAAATTAACGTGTTGTATCTCTGGGTTGATGGTTTATCTGAACCTGGTATCTCATGTATGTTTGGTTTCTCTGAACCTGGTATATTGGTGTCACAGAGACAGGGTAGTTGGTCGTCCCCTATCCTGCAAGTTCTTCAATTTGATCTGATAAATGAAGCAAAATGTCCGTTCTGCTGAACCTGCCTAGCACATGCTCAATAAGGTACTCATTTTATACAGCTTTCTGGGAAGTGGTGTCTTTTAATTTTTTTCTTCAGGTTGTTATTTATGCCTTACTTGCTCTGTTTTGGTGCCACAGTTCAATGAGCAACAGTTTGGTGGACTGTTTAACACTGTACTCTACAAGTCTAAATTCTAATGACCAAGTCAGTATGCTGTGTAACAGACAGCCCTCACCTAGTGGATGATGCATTAGGTGATGGCCCCGCATTGATTGGTGCTTTTAACCAGACAACATCCCATCACTGATAGATTAATTATTATTTATCTTTCGATCAGCCCCTAATTCTACAAGCACAGTGACGTTTTTTCACGGCTCCTTCCAGCATAACTACCCCCTTTCCATCTCTGACGATGAAACTGCTCCCACTCCCCAATGCTAACTGTGCCTAAAACAAGGCCTGATCTTCAACTTCAACTTCGACGCCTGCTTGTTCTATAGCTTCTCGGATTCAGGTAAACACTGTCAAGTTTCAACAGTGCAAGGTTTGAATTTTTTTGTTTGTTTTTCAAAAAAAAAAAAAAAAAAAGCTCGAATTGTGGATCTGAACAGTAACTGGAGTTAATTTTGTGAAATTTGGGGTTCAGATTGTTCAGGCCCACATATAAATCTGACGCCTCCAAGCGTACACAACCACCATGGCAGAGGCTGTTGTGGGGGTGCTAATTGGGAAGCTAGGTGCAGCCTTGGCCAAAGAAGCAGCAGCCTATGGTGCATCCCAGCTTTGCAAGGAAGTTTCTGCTCTCAAGGGTCTCTTTGGCGAGATCCGCAAAGCCGAAGGTGAGCTGGAGATCATGAAGGCATACCTGCTTGAGTCTGACAAGTTCAAGGATTCCGATGAGGTCACTGGTATCTTCATCAAGAAGATCCGGGAACTATCTTTCCAGATTGAGGACGTTGTCGATGAGTTCATGTACAAGCTTGAGGATGACAAACATGGAGGATTTGCAGGCAAGATGAAGAAGAGGATCAAGCATCTCAAGGTTTGGCATCGTCTGGCTCACAAGCTCTGTGAAATCAATGCTGAGCTCGAAGAAACTGCAAAAAGGAGGGCCCGTTATGTCATCCCAGGAATGCATGGCTATGCTGGGAGAGGTGACAATCAAGCCACACGACCCACCAATCAAAACTTGTATTTTGCAAGGGAAGATGATGTAGTGGGTATTGAATATAATGCAACGAAGCTTATGCAGTGGCTAGTAGATGATCTGAAAGAAAAGAACAACAAAATAGCCACAGTTTGGGGAATGGGTGGTGTAGGCAAAACTACTTTGGTTGACCATGTCTACAAGATTGTGAAACTGGCTTTTGATGCTGCTGCGTGGGTAACTGTGTCAAGGAGTTACCAGGTTGAGGACTTGCTAAAGAGGATTGTGAAAGAGTTTGGCATTTTAACTGATGCAACTAGCATGGAAACTAGAAGCTTAGTTGAGATCATCCGAAACATCTTGAAGGCAAAAGGTATATCTTGGTTCTTGATGATGTTTGGGAAAATGATGTATGGATTAATATGATGGAAGTCTTTCCAACTAATTGTACCAAGAGATTTGTTCTTACATCAAGAAAACGAGAAGTTGCATCATTGGCAACTAGTAATTGCACAATTGAGCTGGAACCACTAGGGAGATATGCCCTCTTTGGAAGCTATTCTGCAAAGTAGCTTTCCAGAATAGTGATGACAAAAGGTGCCCATCAGAGTTACAGGATTTGGCAGCAAAGTTCTTACAAAAGTGTGAAGGCTTGCCTATTGCAATTGCTTGCATAGGCCGTCTATTATCTGTCAAACAACCAACATACTCTGAATGGTATAGCATGTACAAGGAATTAGAATTGCAGTCCACTAATAATGTGATCCAAGGTGTCGATAGTATTTTAAAAACTCAGCTTGGAGGACCTTCCATATGAGCTAAAAGAATTGCTTCTTACATTGTGCAATATTTCCAGAGGATTATGAATTGACGAGGAGAAGGTTAATTAGGCACTGGATTACTTCTGGATTCATTGAGGAAAAGGAGAACAAAACACTAGAACAAGTTGCTGAGGGATACCTCAATGATCTTGTAAACCGAAGCCTGCTACAGGTCGTTGAGAAGAATGAGTTAGGAAGACTGAAGTGTTGCCGAATGCATGATGTCATCCGCCATTTTGCCCCTTGACAAAGCAGCAAAAAAGAATGCTTTGGTACAGTTTATGAGGGCCATGGGACATTTTTGGTACAAGAAACACGCAGACTGTCAATAAATAGCACCAATATTATACCGCTGAATCAATCTGGTGTGATGCATCTACGTGCAATCTATGTTTTTATGAGTTCTGTTGATATCGATTATTTCAAGGCTATCCTTGCATCCTCAACATTGCTGTCAACATTGGATCTGCAAGATACAAAAATCAAGATGCTTCCTAATGAGGTCTTCAGCTTGTTTAATCTTCGTTTCTTGGGTCTTCGAAATACTCAAATTGAGATTCTGCCAAAGGCCATTGGAAGATTGCAGAACTTAGAAGTATTGGATGCATCAGGCACTTGTCTCCTATCTTTACCAAAGGATGTAGGAAAACTGAAGAAGCTTAGGTACCTATATGCATCTGCAGTGGTCAGTGAAGGACCTTTGCAGGGATATTATCGTGGAGTGAAGGTGCCTAAGGGCATAATAAAGAACCTGACAGGACTGCATGCTTTGCAAGAGGTTAAAGCTTGCTCAGAGACACTATGTGATGTTGCAGCTTTGACACAGTTACGAACATTTTCAGTTGAGGATGTGACAAGTGAGCACTGGTTAATCTTGTGTAGCACTATCTGTAACCTGAGCAATCTTGTCAGTTTGTCAATTACTATGTCAAACGAAAATGAGGTGTTGCCATTGGAACAACTTAGTTTACCAGAAACTCTTTCTAAACTCGGACTGAATGGCCACCTGGAAAAGAAACAGATGCCTCAGATTCTCTCTTCCTGGCTGCACCTTAACTGTCTCACTCATTTAGTGCTGATGTTTCTCCAAACTTGACGAAAACTCATTTCCTAGCCTCATGGTTTTTGCGTAATTTGTGCTTACTTGACCTTTCTAATGCTTATGATGGTAAGACATTATGCTTCTCTGCGCAGTCATTTCCTAGACTGACAGAACTACAGATCAAGCATGCTCCACTGCTCAGCCAAGTAGAAATAGAAGAAGATGCACTAGGAAGCCTTGTTAAGCTATTGTTTTTGGACTGCCCTGAATTGAAGCGGCTCCCTCGTGGCTTTGAGTACCTTACGACGCTTGATGAATTATATTTGGTACATGCTACAGATGAGCTTGTTAAGGTCCTTAGGCAGGAAGCTGAAGCAAATGAATGTGACGAAGAGCTAATGAAGATTAGCCACATTAGAATGGTTTTTCTTAGTGCCACTGGGGAGAACTTTTTGCAAAGAATTGTAACCAGAGAAGGGGATGCACTCGTGGCTGAAAACTTTAGATTCTAGCTACTATATTTCATGAGTTCGTGTACAAGGTACGGTTTTTAAGCTGCTTCTTGTTTATTGGACTGGCCAGAGCACAATCGTGGCTCTTAAAATGCCTCATCTGTTTCATTTCCTCAGGTTGCTGCTGGCTTTGTTGGTCTGCTTTGGACCCTTGGTGATTCATCAGTTCAGGGGCAAGTGAACATGTATTGAGCTAGTGATCACGGAAGCAGAGCACAGGACAACCTGCTATCATCAGCAGGGGAAGTGACTGAGTTCTCTGCATGGTTACAGATTCCTGAAGAGTGCCAATCTGAATTTACTAAATCACTGTTATGATTTTAGTTGCTTCATCATGTCATTTGTGCCTGGTACAGAGACCAGAGAGTCCATGCTCTGAGTTTCTGTTTAGTCTCTGCTCCTAAGATTCACTTGATGTCCTTTATGGAATTATGGGTGAGGCATCTCGCCGTCTCCCAGGTTTGTAATAAGCTTGTCAAACTCTTCTTTATATTGGAACACAACCGTGGCTCTGAAAATGCCTCAGGCTGCTGCTGGCTTTGTTCTGTTTGGACCTTTGGTGGTTCAGTTCAGTGGTTAATTAGTGGACATGTATTGAGCTACGACAGAGGAAGACATCTGCCCATCAGCAAGAGAAATGCCTGAATTCTGCATGGGTGCAGATTACAAAATAGAGTGTCAACATGATTTACTAAATCAGTTTGCGAACAAGCACTGTTGTGACCTTAGTTGCTCCATCATGTTGTTTGTGGTGTACATCTAAAAATAAAATTTTGTGCCTGGTGCAGAGACTAGAGAATGCTTGCTTTGGGTTTTCTTTTAGTCTATCTAGTCAGAATGGATTGGTCTGATGACCATTATGGGTAAAGCACTTCCCAGGTTGGTAAAATAAGCTTGTCAGAGTCTTCACTTCTCGTTTTGCAGAACTTAACCTTTTTATTTGGCGGTGCTTTTCTGATGTGTCGAGCCAAAACTTTTGAGTTTCAACCAGCAATTTGTTTACGAATGATTTGATCAGATGAATGGAACTAGGGGATTCCTTGCTGCGGGAAGTAAGAAAGAATACAATGATCATAAGAAAGAGTTTCATCTTATCATGATAGAGACATGAGCCTAATAGA
The DNA here is from genome assembly GCA_015847255.1 of Hyparrhenia diplandra. Lineage (NCBI taxonomy): Eukaryota > Viridiplantae > Streptophyta > Magnoliopsida > Poales > Poaceae > Hyparrhenia > Hyparrhenia diplandra. Next base: position 317,245 of record JADLZK010007854.1, read on the forward strand.
TATAATACATATATCTGGGTTCATCATTTTTGTGTGAGGAATAAAATGTCCTAAGGACCTAAATAATATATTAACTCGACTCTGATCCTCGTGGCTTGTCTTTGAAGTTGTTTCCGTGAACTGTTTGGGAAAACAACTTCTCTCGTGTCGTTGAATAGTGAGAAATGTCTATAACGCCCTCCCTTTTTTTTTTTTGTCTTTTATTTTCTTTCTCACTTTATTTTCCTCCTCATCCTTATCTTCACGGGCCAAGAGCCAACGGAGTAACGGACGCACGCTTTCTTGTATTTAAAAAAAACAGACGGACGCCTTCTCGTTGAAGAAAAAACAGAAAAAGAATCAAGAAAACACGGACGCGCCTAGTTTTCCTCCCCTCTCCTCATCCTTATCTTCTCGACCATCAAACGCACGCCTTCACCGTTCGTCTTCCTGGCAGCTCCGTGCGCACGGAGGATCCACAGAGAAGGTGCGCGCCTGCGCCAGTGCGGCCCGTGCTTGCACTCCGACGCTGCTCGCCATCGCGTTCGTCCAAGGGGCCGCCTCGCCGCTGGTGGCCACGCAAGGAAGAAGGCAGGGGGCATCATGGCGGCAGAGCTCCAATCCACAGCCGCCATAGACGATCCAGCTCCCAGCGCACGGCGGAGCCCGTGAAGGACCTCGTGCCCGCAACCGTGCTTGCACCACGACGCAGCGGGAGGCCGTGCCTGCGGCCAACAGAGACCTCGCGCTTGCGCTCGTGGTTTGCGGCGGTGGATCTCGCGCTCGGGCCCTCGGTGGATGTCGTGCTCGTGACCCTTGGCGGAGGGCGCGCGACGGGCTCTGTGTCGCGGCTGTGCCGCCATGGCCCGCCCATGGCCCTTCTCCCACTGGCTGCCCTTGCGCAGGCCTCACGGACGGACGGCGGCGCGGAGCCGCGACCTCGTGTCCACCGCTCGCGGACGAACGACGATGCGGAGCCGTGACCTCGGGCGGACGGAATCCCGGCGCCGGGGCAGCATGCAACGGCGGAGGCGGCCTCGCTCGCTCCCAGTAGCCGCATGCCTCGCCCAGTCCCGGTAGCTTGTGGCCGCGACTGCTCATTCGGTGGACTACCATATATATCAGAGAAGGTATTAATAGATCACTAATAATGATCAAATGGGTGGAGGGCTGCGCACGACGGTGGTGTAGCTGCAGGTGGAGGTGAGCAGTCGGAAGGGAAGAGGACGGGGTGGAGCCGGCAGAGGAAGAGGCCGTCGGTAATGAATTTTTTTCCGGCAAACGGACGGGGAACGGAGAGGGACACATGGATGCCAACATGGACGCCTACGTGTCATCCCTGATGTCGAGAGAAGTCCCTACAGTGGCTCCTTCTATATAGGGGTTATAGTGATGGGTGTGATTAGCCTAAAAGTCTGCTGACATTGTCATTTTAATTGTCATAAAAAATTATTGTGTACTATAAATTAAGGGCAATTGTCATAAAAAATTATTGTGTACTATAAATTATTAAGGGCTGAATACGCAGGTATAGGCTGCACCGTTGTTCATAAATTGGGAATTTGTATGTTCTTTTTAATTGGCAGCAGGAGTATATGGCTTGGTTTCACTCAACCATGTCAACTAAATCACTTGAAACCAAATATTACCTGACATGGTTGAGTAATAAAGCATGAAATCATTCCCATGGAAATAAGCTGTGAGAAAATAAGAAAATAACTGATAGGCCCCACGTGAACGATAGTTGATACTATGTTCTGAGACCCTAAAACCAAACAAAAAACACAAAGGAATTTGTCGTTGCAGGTACGAGACAAGGTCGATCCTATGCTAAAAATAAAGATGAGACCATTCCATCCCTTACTATCCCCAAACTAATCAAAGGGTGGATGCGGGGAGTGGGCCAAAAATCCCACTGGCGGTCCACGCTATGTCAGTGCACTGAATCCATGGTGGGCGCTTGGTGGAGTGCCACATCAGCTACCAGGCCAGAGCATGCTGAATGCATGATGGACACCTCATGTAGGGACATGTTAGCTACCGAGACAGGTTTAGACCCGTTTGAATGACCGGCCGGACCGAACAAACTCTAGAAACCAAAAATGCAAATAGGGACTTTGGTGACACTTAAGACAATTTGAGAGACCTAAAGTGAATTTCACTTTTGCTAAGGTTAACAAATGGTAGAGTTATCGTCCATGTAGGAAATTAATCAAAATGACTCATAAATATGCAATGAAAGAGAGAAATTATAAGAAACTAACGTAAGAAAGTGAGATATATTTATATGGGGAAAGTTCACTCAATTAAAAGAATTAAATCTAGGGGAAAATCTATCGAATTTAAATCTATACATACTAATAAAAGCACTAAAATTTTCTGCCACTTTTTTCACCATCGTTTTCTTTCACCTCCTAAAAATAGACTCTAGACTTTCCTTGTCCAAATCAATCCAAATAGGAAATTTCTGCCAAATTTCCCTTTCACTTTTTTTTTTTCCTTTCACCTCTCCCTACCTCTCCGGATAGTATATTTCTTACGGAATTGAGTCCATATGTCACACATCAACTAATTTAGTTTAATTTAATTTATATGATATGGCAAGTAGTCTTGAAATCGGATCCGATACGGTAAGCTCAGTTTTTTTTTTGCGAAGCTCAGTTGATTGTTGAGCGAGCTTGTATGACTTCGTATATGGCTTTCTTGCATGTATACATGTATACGAGCCTCAAAGATCCAATTAGCTTGCAAGTTGCTGGTGAATCTAGCCTGGAGTTCATGGAGTTCATACATGTACAGCCTTGCGTCTTCCTTTTTCTTTCTTGTAGATTAACAGAATCCGAGTTGTATTCCAACTTGTCCTCTGATCCGCATCCAGGGAGTCAACTTTGATAGTTGATATATGTCATATAAACGAGACAAGGGAAGGAAATCTCTACAACAATAATTTGCAAGGGAGGGAATACTAAGGCAGAACGAGATAGGATACACAACTCTCCTTCCCTAAATCCAACAACACAATCTGGTACCTAACAACAACCAAACCAAATCCAAATTCCAGATCGAGTCCAAAACAAATCACATATAAAATTCATGGAATCAGTACTAAATAAAGAGGCACCAATACAATACAAATAATAAAAGAATTCAAGGCCAAATCAATGATGATTCAGGTCATCATGATCTGGGCAACGGTGTCCTCGCGGCCGCCATGCTCGCCCATGGACACTTCCTTGCCGCTAGCACGCTCGCTCACTTGCCCCGAGTCCGGCGTCCGGCGTACCAAGAAGAAAGCAAGGAGGCGGTGTGGATGGTGGTGTGCATGAGAGAGGTAGGGGAGAAGAAGCAAATGAGCTAGGCTTTATGAGAAATCAAGAGCTCAATGCTTTCGTTCAGGAAGAGTAGAAGCTTTGGCTGTCCGATGAAGATCAGTGGCCACGGAGAGTGAAAGAGTGCCGAGTGGTGATGTGATATGATGATGGTAAGCTTTTCACGTGCTAGGTGATTTTTGTATTTGTAAGAACAAAAACATAAATATGATAAAAAAAACATATGTACTAATGGATTTAAAAAAAATAGCTCCCGTAAAAAAACCATGCGTTGCAACAAGCAACATGTGCATATGCTCGGTCCCTCCACCTATCCTGCCGCACAGGCCTAAAGCCAGCCTCCCTGCCATGTGGGGCCAACTTGTAAGCTTACAGATCATGTCCCACGTGTAAGTAATCTCCCATGGCCGCCGCCGCCGCCTCCGCCGGCGGCTCTCTCCACCACCGCCGCCTCCCCTTGTCCCCACTACCACCCCAGCCCCAGCCCCTCGCTTTCTCCGCAGGAGAAACACCAAGCCCACCACATGAGCTAGCCCCACCCCCAGACCAAAAAGCCGCCTCTTCCCTCTCCTGCGACCGTGGAGGCATGGAGAGGAACCGATGCAACATTGCATCCTCATCGCCTGGGTGGTGCGGGACTACGGCCACCCCCACCTCGTCGACTCTATTGGCGCGCTCAAGCCGGTGCTCCAGAGGCTCCCCGACGAACAGGTGGTGTGCGGCACTTCATCACCAACGGGTGGTTTATGGAATATGGATACAGCTTTTTTAACTCGTTTGTGTGTAGTTGAAAGCGAAGAAGACAGAGTTACGTTCCTCTATGTTCGTGTTCATTCACTCCAGTGCAGAGGTGTTTGCCGTGGTGCTGACACACGAAGCTTCTAGGAGCTGAGGATGCTTGGGATGTGGCATTTCGTGGTTGCGAGAGAGACCTCTGCCAGGTCTGTAATCCAAATCGCATAGCCTTTAATTTCCCCTTTTGCTTCGCTGGGAAACGTCTTGTATCTTCTGAACCTGGTATATATGCTGTTAGTACTTAGTCTCATCTGACAACTGAAGCAAAAAATGTCGTTTTTGCATAATCGGCCTACCAGCACATGCTAAATATTTCTTCAAGCTTTGCTACCTTATTGGGCAGTAGTAAGTAGTGACACGTTATTGGTAAGTAAATCTATAAACATATGCTCTGTTTTCTGGGAACAGAGCAAGTTTGGGTGTGCTGCTATTGTTCTCTTAGAAGAGCAGGTTTTGGCATAGAGATGGTATTACTACTAGGCTGTCATGTGGGGTCTCCCCTACACGCGCAGGAGGCGCGCTAGAGATGTTAGGCGCGCGGCAGAGAGGGCTGCAGCGCGTGCAACGGGCCTGGAAGAGGCAGGCCGGGATTCTAGTGGCTAATTTAGGAAATATAATTAGTTGGTGATCCACAAAAGTAGGAGATTTGTTTCCTTTCTGTTGCAATCGGCAGTCTACTAAGCCTTGTACTTGGCACTGATCAAATCAATCAAGAAAGAACTCTGTTATCTTCTTCTTCCTCTCAACAACTCTCAAGCCTTCGGAAGAGGGGAAAAACCTCACCGGAGAAGACGGACCGAGGCTACGAACTACGTAGCCGAGGGCCTCCTACCCTAGATAGTAAGGCCCTTGACAACCTGGTATCACGGTCACGTCGATCCGATTCTTCCAGTTCCTCCGCTGCATCCGCCGCCGTTTTTCCATCTGCCGCACCCACCACAGCCACCAGCCAACCCTCATCTCCCACCTCTCGCGCATCCCGGCCCAACGCCATGGCCGAGCCAACGATCGCCGACCTTGCTAAACTGATCGAGGGACTCACCGGCAAGATCAACAACATGCGTAACCGACCTCGACACGATGAAGAAAGAGAAGTCGCCGCCCCCGGCGCCCTCGCCACGGGCGGCGGCCAATGACGGGCAGCACCACACGGATCGACACCCGGTTTTTAAGATGGACTTCCCCGCTATGACGGCAAGTCCGACCCCTTCGTCTTCATCAATCGCTACGAGTCGTACTTCCACCAGCCAGCGGATCATAGAGGAGGAAAAGGTGTGGATGGCCTCCTACGCTTTGAGGACAAGGCCCAACTCGTACATGCAGTTCGGGAGGATGAAGGCGTTCCAACGTGGCGGCGCTTCAAGGATCCGCTCAACCTCCGCTATGGGCCGCTGCCGCGGTCAGCACCGCTATTTGAGCTCGCCGAATCTTTGGCGCACGGCACGCGGTCGAGGAGTACCGGGGATCGCTTCCCAGCGCCCTTCCCCCCGCGCCGGCCCGCTGGAGGAAGCCGGGCCGGTTCAACTTCTCTTCACCGGGGCCGCCGCCCGATCGGCAACTAAGTCCGCCTCCACAACCCCCAAACCCTCGCGCGGTGGCCATGAATTTGGCGCGAGAAGTGGAGGTCATGGAGCGGGAGCGCCCGACGTCGATCCCCCGCCGCTACGCCGGCCGCGGGCGTTCCCCGCGCCCTCCCCCCGCTCCCGGGCGGCGCCGGGCCTCGCCCCCGCCGGTGTGGGCGTCCTCCCCTACTCCTCCCATCGGGGTAGCATCGGGATGGCCCTCCGGTCGGGCCGATTGCCGCCGTCCAACGAGGAGAGGCGGAACGCCGTCGACTAGGGTCGTGCTACAACCGCAACGAGAAATATTCCGGGGCCACAACCGGGTGTGCCGCCGCATCTTCTTCGCCGACGGCGCCACCATCACCGACGAGGAGGAGGAGGTTTGCCGCCGACCCTAACCCCCGATGTTCTGGCACCAGCTTTTCTCCTGCAGGCCGTGGCGGCGTTCCCATCTCGCGACACCATGCGGGTTAAGCTAAGGTGGAGCGAGCGACGCCGGTGGCTCTCCTTGACACAGTGGTCCACCCATAACTCATTGGGGGAGGAAGGCTGCGCGCCGCGACGGATCGACCATCCAGCCTCGTCCCGCCCGGCCCCACAGTGGCCCGGGGAGCGCATCCTATGCCCCGGGGTCATTCGACAGCGCCACTCGTCGGAGTTCTTCGTGGACCTCTCTCGTCATGCCTCTCGTCGGCTAGGTCCGGTCCTCGGGGACGCAGCGGGCTTGTCACCCTCGGGCCGGATCGAGTGGGACTTCCAGGCGCCGCACCATGTCGTTCTCCCGACAAGGCGGGCGGTTCCCTGTTGACGGGCGTGGCGACCGCCCGCACCACGACTCCGCGGCGGGCGCCGGCGACCCTCTCGACGGGCTGCTTGGCGCCTTCTTCGCCGACGCTCGCTGCCCCGACAAGATCGCCGGTGCGCGCTCGCGACCACGCCATCGCCTCAAGCCGGGTGCCAGCGCCCGGTGGCCGCCCACTTATCGATACCCGCAGCGACAAGGACGGAGTTGGAGCCGCCGCTGCACCGAGATGATGGGCGAGGGCATGTCGTCGCGGAGTGACTCGGGCGTTCGCCCCCGGTCATCCTCATCTAGAAGCGACGGCGGCTCTGGCGGTTCTAGCGCCGACTACGTGGCGCTGAACGCCGCCACCATCAAGGACGCCTTTCCGATCCCGTCGTCGACGAGCTCAACGGCGCAAGACGCTTCTTCACCAAATTGACCTCCGCTCGGGGTACCATCAGGTGCGCATGAAGACTGCAGACATCCACAAGACAGCCTTCTTCACTGCCCACGACGGCCTCTACGAGTTCCCCTCGTCATGCCGTTCGGTTTGTGCAGGAACGCGCCGGCGACGTTCCAGCCCTTACGAACGATGTTCTCCGACCCTTCCTTCGTCGGTTTGTTCTCGTGTTTTTGATGACATCTTGATATACGAGTTCCTCATGGGCCGACCACCCGCGCCACATTCGCTGGTGCGGCTCGCGGTGCAGTTTGCCAGCGGCACCAACTCTTCGTCAAGAAATCCAAGTGCGCCGCCGTGCCGTCGGTGGCGTGCACAGGGCCACGTCATCTCGGCGTCAGATGGCCATGGATCCGCCAAGGTGGAGGCGGCGGGGATCGGGCCACACGCTCGGCGCCGCGGTCGAGGCTTCTTGGGCCTTGCGGGTACTACCGCAAGTTTGTCCACGACTTCGGTGTCATTGCAGCTCTCGACGGCGCTCCTCAAGAAGGGAGGGCTTCTCCTGGTCGCAGAGGCCACCGCGGCGTTCACGGCGAAGGGCGCCGCCACGCCGGGCGCCAGCCCCGCGCTTCCGGACTTCACCAAAGCAATTCATCGCCGAGTGCGACGCGCCGACACACGGCTTTGGGGCGGTCTCGATCCAAGACGCCCACCCCATCGCCTCTTCGGCCGGCCCGTGGCTCCTCGCACCGCTCCTCCTCGCACGAGCGGAGCTCATCGGCCTCGCCCACGCCGGGCCCATCACGGAGACCGAGATTGTGGGGGCGCCGCCGTCGTCCGCACCGACCACTACGTTTGAAGTTCCCGCTCGACCAACGGCTCACTACCATCCCCCCAACATCATTGGGTGGGCAAGCTGCTGGGGTTTGATTTCGCGGTGGAATACAAACCGGCGCCCGTAACGCGATTCTGCGGACACCCCGTCCCGCCGTGACACTTCGGAAGGTGCGGTGCTCGCCATATCGGCGCCTCGCTCGACTACATCGACAGGTTGCGGGTAGAACAGGCAGCCCACCCCGCGGCGGTTGCCCTCATGGTCGAGCCGGCAAAGAAGGCTCGCGAGGCGCGCCTTGGGCCATCGTCGACGGCCTCCTCACCTACGATGGGCGCCTCTTCGTACCCCCGGCGTCGCCACTTCTCCAGGAGATCATGGCGGCGTACATGGCGATGGCCACGAGGGCGCATACGCGGACCCTCCACCGTCTTCGCAGGGACTTCCACTTCACCGACATGTGCCGCGCGGGTGCAGCAGTAAGACGTTCGTGCTTGCTCGACTTGCCGCAACAAGTCGGAGCACCTCCCGCCGGCGGGGTTGCTGCTGCCACCGCCGTCCCATCGAGCGTGTGGACGGACATCGGCCTGGATTTCATCGAAGCTCTACCGCTGGTGCGCAGCAAGTCGGTCATCTTGACCGTGGTGGACCGTTTCAGCAAGTACGCCCATTTCATCCCTCTGGTTCACCCATACACCGCTGAGACGGTGGCACAGGCGTTCTTCTCCGACATCATACGCCTTCACGGGATGCCACAGTCGATCGTCTCCGACCGAGATGCTGTCTTCACCTCCACGTTCTGGCAAGAACTGATGCGGCTCATGGGTGCCAAGCTGCACATGACATCGGCGTTCCATCCCCAGTCCGATGGTCAGTCGGAGGCGGCCAACAAGGTGATCGCCATGTACCTCCGCTGCTTCACCGGCGACCGTCCGCGCGAATGGCTCAGGTGGCTGCCATGGGCGGAGTACACGTACAACACGGCGTACCAGACATCTCTCCGCGACACGCCATTCCACGTGGTGTATGGCCGGCATCCCCCATCCATCCGGTCCTATGAGGTGGGTGACACCCGCGTGGCAGCTGTGGCCAAGACGATGGCGGAGCGGGAGGTGTTCCTGGAGGATGTGCGTCACCGGCTGGAGCAAGCACAAGCCGTGCAGAAGAAGTTCTATGACGCCAAGCACCGGGCCGTGTCCTACAAAGTTGGGGATTGGGTCCTGCTGCGCCTACGCAATCGGCCAGTGGCATCCATGTCCCTAGCGTCGAAGGGGAAGCTGCAGCCCGGTTCTTCGGGCCCCATCGCGTCACGGAAATCATCAACGATGCTGCTGTCCGCCTCGCCCTCCCTCCATAGGCCAAGATCCATGATGTGTTCCATGTGGGTCTATTGAAGAAGTGGGTGGCACGCCACCCGACTCGACGCCGGAGTCGCCTCGAGCCGCCGATGGCGCAGTGGTTCCAACCCGAGCGGGTGGTGCGTTCCGCCGCCCGGGCGTCAAGGAGGTACCGGTGCGCCGGAAGGGCCAACCGGCCTCCGCTGCCACTTGGGAAGATTGGGAGGACTTCATCGCGAAGCACCCATCGCCAACCGAGGACGAGGAGAGTCGAGAGTCGGGGAGATGCCATGTGGGGTCTCCCCTACACGCGCCGCAGAGGCGCGCTAGAGATGTTAGGCGCCGGCGGAGAGGGTCATAGCCGGCGTGCAACTTTGGAAAGAGGCGGGGCCGGGATTCTAGTGGCTAATTTAGGAAATATAATTAGTTGGTGATCCACAAAAAGTAGGAGATTTGTTTCCTTTTGCAATGGGCGATCTACTAAGCCTTGTACTCGGGCGATCAAATCAATCAAGAAAGAACCCCATTTATCTTCTTCTTCCTCTCAACAACTCTCAAGCCAACCGGAAGAGGGGTAAAACCTCACAGGAGGAAGGCGGACCCGAGGCTACGAACCACGTGAGCGAGGGCCTCCTACCCTAGATACTAAGGCCCTTGACATAGGCATTGGTCGTGCCCATGCAATTGGCGTCTTTGCTAATATTATGGGCTTGATTGATGCAATTGGAGTATTTGGGCCCCTGTCTATTTGGGGTTCTCTTCTCCATTTTCCCTAATAAACAAAGTGACTAGTTTGTCAATTACCGCACCGATTGAGATTTCTCAACAACGCATATTCTAATATTTGTTCGCAAGCTCGAAAAACAGCGCTTGTTATATTGTATATGGCCCACTTGTTACTATGTGGTGAACAAACAATATGAATATAACAATGCACCAAAGCTAGCATGAAGCGCCATGACCAACAAGGACTAGTGACAAATGATCCATTTGGAAAAACAATGATCTCGTTGCCTAGCTACTAAGAAATGTAAGGCCAAAGTGTTAGTGTATATGTGTAAAGGCCCATGAGGCTAGGCCCATGAGGCCCATGTACAAACAACTATATTGCCCACCCTTCTAGGGTTTGGAGGAATAGAGAAGTATATTCCCTAACATGGTATCAGCCCGAGATTTTTCTCCCGATCCCCTTTCCCTTGCCGCCACCACACATGGCCGGCCACGGCCGCCGCTCCGGCGAGCACCGCCCTCCCTCTCCCTCTCCTCCTTCCCCTTCCTCTCCTATGCCGATGCCAAGGCTGGCCGCGCGAATCAGGGCGCGAATCACGTCGGGCGGCGGACATCACGTCGCTGGCGCTCGCCGCTGGGCCGTGGCGGCGCGACCGTCACGCCGTTACCCTCGCCGCTAACGGCTTCCTCACCCCCCCTCCTCGTCCTCGCGCAGACCGGCTGCCGGCTGAGTGGTCTCCCGGCGGCCGCTGCCGCCGCTGCCGCCCGCCCGCCGCTGCCGGGCTCGGGCGGGCGCTACGGCGCGCGGCGCTGCCTCCCCGGGCGGCGCCCCGCCAGGACGCCGTCGAGGTGAGTCGACGGGCCAGCGGCCACCGCTGCGCCCGCCGCTCCTCGATGAAGCGGGGGGTCCCCGCCAGGCCATCCTGTGTGCCGGGCACTGCGCCGCCGCCGCACCGCGCCTCCCGGACGACGCCCGCCACCCCGCCACTCTCCCGTCGTGCCGCTCCACCGCTTCCCTCGGTCATGGTTGGGGTTTCGGCATGCCCGCAGATGCACCCATCACGGCGGCCGCCCTCCGGCAAGGTCGCCGCCGATGGTGCCTCGGGCCGAACGCGAGCTTCGCCCGGGCCCTCCCCGCGGCAAAGCCCAAGCTGGAGGCGGAGGGGGCGGTCGTGCCTGCCGCCCGCTGGGAGCGCCGAGGCGCACCGGCCGCCGATGCCTCGGCCGCCAGTGGCCGAGGCGGAGCGGTTCCCTTTCGGTCCATCCGTCCCCCCACCCCCGTCTTCGCGGAGCACGGCGCCACTTCTTCCTCCAGGCCAGCGCGCACCCGCCTCCGGTGCCCCCTCCACGTCACTCGTAAGGCCGACCCGACCGATCCCATGGTCCTCCACCTCCGGCCGTCGGCGTCACGCATGACGTCAAGAGCCCGGGTCACCGCCGTGCTCGACTCCACGCACACCTCCTACGCTCGTTGGCGGGACCGGATGCTCCGCCCCCGTCGCGCACGCCATCGGCGACCACGTCCGCTCGACACACCCCCCCTCTGGCGGGATGCGGCGGCGGCGCCCCTCAACGGTGTCGCCTCGTCTTGATCGTTGGGGACCATCTCCTCGAGATCCGGGACACCGTCCGGCTCACGCGGTGCGATTGCCAGCGACCATCGGCTCGCCCATCGAGGCACCCTTACGCAACGCCGAGGCCCGGTCTCTCCGGCCGAGGCCGACTTCCGTGCCTTCCAGCGCGGGGACCTCTCCTCTACCGACCACTTGCCGGCGGATGAAGACCAAAGCCGACGCTCTTCGTGACATTGGGTACCCGGGCGGACATCGTGTCCTGGTGCTCAACCTCCCCGCGAGGCCTCAATGGGCGGTTCGCGCACCGAGGACTTGGATCACTCGTCGGACCGCTCCCCACCTTCCCGCAGTCCGGGGCGACCTCGCCCCTTGAGGAGCTCGGATGGGGGGCCGTGCCACCCGCCCCGCTACGGCTCTGTCCTCCCTGGCCAGCTTCCCTCTACCTCCGTGCTCGCCGCCGCCCCTCCTCCCGGGCCAAGCGGGGGGGGGGGTGGCCGTGGTGGTGGTCGTCGACCCGTCGTGGTGGCCGCGGTGGCGTGGAGGCGCCGGACTGGCGCTCCCGGCGACCCACGTCGGTCCTGGGCGTCCGGCGGGCCCACTCCACCTCTTGCTCCACTTCCCGTTCCGCGGTGCGCCCATCGACTTGGCCCTCCTTCAACAACCCATGGTCCTGCAGGCGCATCTCCATGTGGCCATTCGGGGGACGAGGGGAGCCGGAGCACCGACCTCCACTCCGGCCCGGCCGCCATGTACTCCGTTCCCTCCCGTCGCGTCCGACACGGGCTCCCTCCGCTCCGCCCCGTCCGATCGGGCGGGGAGGGTGGAATCGGCGGAGCTAGCTCGCCCCTTCAAGACCATGGGGTCGACACCGCCCGACCGAGTGGATTGTCGACTCGGGGCTTCTTACCACACCACTCCGGATGCCGGTATACTCTCGACTCTTCGACCTCCCCACCCCCTCGCCGCCCTTCTTCTATCATGGTGGGAATGGTTCCTCATCTTCCTGGTCACCTCTCGTTGGTTCCGCTCCCTGGTCCTTTTCGATCTTCGAATGTTCTTGTTGCTCACGGATGGTCCACAATCTTCTTTCTATTCGTCGTTCACTTCCGATAACTCTTGTTCCGCCGAATTTGACACTTCTGGTCTTCGTGAAGGATTTGGCTTCGGCGACCACTCCTCCGATGTGAGAGGGACCCCCTTTACACCCTTCGCCTTCCGTCTCGCGGGCCGGGCTCTTGCCGTGACGCCGTCTTCTACCATCGGCACCGCCGGCTCTGGTCATCCCGGCCGCGACGTTTTGGCTCGCCTCGATCGTAGTGCGAATATCTCTTGTACCGTACTCATGCCGAGCATCTTTGTCATGCGTGTCGCCTCGGTCGTCATGTTAGATCACCTTTTCTCCTTCTTCTTGGCGTGCTTTCACGCATGCCTTTGATCTTGCGCTGCTTTCGTGATTTGTGGACCTCTCCCCGTACCGAGCATTTCGGGCTCAAATATTATCCGGTGTTGGTTGATGATTTCTCCCATTACTCTTGGACTTTTCCGTTGCGTGCTAAGTCCGAGACGCGTTCCCACCCTCCTCCACTTCTTTGCCGGGTGTCCACTCGGTTCGGTCTCACCATCATCAAAGTCGGTCCAAAGGCGACAACGAGGCGTGAGTTCGATAACAACGCCTCTCGTTCTTTCTTCCTCTCTCGGGGTGTTAATTTGCGCGATGTCTTGTCCGTATACTTCTTCCCGTAGCGGCAAAGGTCGAGCGGATGATCCCACCACGAACGATATATCGCGCGCGACTCTTCTTCTTCAGCCCTCTCTCGCCTCGCGCTTCGGGCGAGAGCCTACACACCGCCACCCACCTACTCAACCGTCTCCGTCCAGCGCTTGCCTCGCTCCCACTCCACACCACGCCCTCTTGGTTCCCCTCCTACCTATGATCACCTCCGTGTCTTCGGTGTGTCTACATTACCCAAACACCGGCCGCTCATCTCCTCACAAGTTGGCCGCCCGTTCGACTTCGGTGTGTGTTCCTAGGCTACTCCCTTGACCATAAGGGGTACATTTTGCTATGACCTTTCCTCCCACCGAGTCCTCATCTCGACAAGTTGTCTTCGACGAGTCGGATTTCCCTACCCACTTCTTCTACACCTTCCAACCCCGCCGCCGACACGGAGTCCCCGTTTGCTTCGACCCGGTGGTTCGACCACCGCTACTGCCGGCCTCTTTTCTGGTACTCCAGGCTCACCCGCTGCGCCACGCGCGGCCCCGCGCCTCCGCCGCGCCACGCGCCCCCGACGCCCTCCTCGGGTTGTGCCCCGAGCGGCCCCGTCCCCTCGCCGCGCCATCGCGGCGCCCCTCGGAGCAGCCGGTCTGCGCCATGCGGCACCGAGGAAACACCGCGCCGACGTGCGGCCCCGGAGCCCCAGCTGGGTTCCCCCTGCCCCGCAGGCGGGACCCGGTGGCAGCCGACGCAGTGTACGCCCGTCGCGCGGACCCGGCCGCGCCGGTTCCCCCCCGTCCCGCTCCGGCTCCTCCACCACCGCCCCCACCTCCTCCACCACGGCAGTCCGTGGTGCCCTCAAGGGTCTACCACCCTAGATCCTTGGCCGAGACCCCGTCACACTCACCCGATGGTGACTCGCCATGCGGGGGGTTCTCCTCCGTCCCGCGGCCCCCTCGCCACCGCGGCGGCTCGTAAATTCTCTCCGATACCCTCCTGCGTCCGCGCCGCCTTGCCGGATCCTCACCGGGCGGCGTGCGATGGAAGAGAGGAGTATGAGGTTTCTCCTTGCCAACCCGGGCGTGGGAGCTTGTGCCACGCCCGTCCCCGTCGCAATGTGGTCAGCGGCAAGTGGATCCGACGCATGCGTCGCCGCGGCCGACGGTGCCGGAGCGCTAAAGGCTCGTTGGGTACTTTCGGGGGCTTCACTTTCCGCCCGGGGTTGATTATGATGAGACCTTTAGTCCGCTTGTCAAGCCCGCTACGGTCGCGCACCGTTCTCTCGCTTGCACTCTCTCGCTCTTGGCCCGTGCATCATTTGGATGTCAAGAATGCCTTCCTCCATGGCACCTTGTCCGAGACGGTTCTATCGCAGGTCGACCCGGGGTTTGTGGATTCGGCCGTCCCGATATGGTGTCGGTCGAACAAGTCACTCTATGGTCCGAAGCAGGCTCCGCGTGCTTGGTACTCCCGATTTGCCACCTACCTACTCACTTTGGGGTTCCGTGAGGCCAAGTCCGACACTTCTGCGTTTGTGTACCATCATGGAGCCGAGACGGCTTACCTACTCCTCTATGTGGACGACATTGTCCCTCCACGGCCTCCAAAAAAAAAAGCGGTTGCTGGTGTGTGATCTCTCTCACTTGCGCCAGAGTTTGCCATGAAGGACCTTGGTCGCCTTCACCACTTCTTGGGGGTCCGCGGTTGAGCCTCGCCCCTCTGGGCTCTTCTTGCACCCAAGATGCTTTGGATATCCTCGGCGGCCGGGATGTCGATTGCAAGCCCCTGGTGCTACTCCGCTTGACACTCAAGCGAAGCTCTCTGGCGATGATGGCGATCTGTGGCGGATCCCCTCGGTTTCCGAGTTTGGCCGGGTGCCTTGCGATTACCTCACCTTCACCGGGCCCGACATCGCATATGCAGTTCAGTGGTCGTCTTCACATGCATGATCCTCGAGAGCCACATTTTGCCGCGATGAAGCGCCCTCCGCTATGTCCGTGGTTGTTTGACTCCGGCCTCGGCTATTCACCGGTCTCCCTCCACCGAGCCGCCGTCTACACCGACGCCGACCGGGCCGGGGCTGTCCCGACACTCGCCGCCTACCTCCGGGGGTGCCGTCTTCCCCGGCGGCAACCCGCCTCCCGGGTCGCAAGCGGGACGGTTGTCTCGCTCCAATGCCGCGCAGGCGGAGAGTACTGGGCTGTTGCTAACGGTGTGGCGGAGGCCTCCCGGCTTCGCGCCTCTTGGCCGAGCTTTATAGCCGGCCCGACCAAGACCACGCTTGTCTCATTGTGACAATGTGAGCCGTCTACCTCTCCACCAATCCCGTTCAGCATCGGCCGATCTAAGCATGTGGAGATCGATTTTGCACTTTGTCCGCGACTTGGCTGCCATTGGCGCTTATTCCCGGGTGCTCCATGTACCGACTACATCCCGCCCGACATCTTCACCAAGGGTCTGCCCTCCTCGACCTTCTCCGAAAGTTCGATCCGGCCTCAAGCCGCTGGCTAGTTGTGGCTGGGGGCCCCCGTGTGTGTTGATTTTTTCATGTCCAGTCTTGATCTCCGCTGCGCCCGTAGTTCAGGCAGGGGGTGTTAGTGTATATGTGTAAAGGCCCATGAGGCCCATGTACAGCAACTATATTGCCCACCCTTCTAGGGTTTGGAGGAATAGAGAAGTATATTCCTAACACAAAGGATACAATAACAATCACTAGTAAAATAAAGGCTTATATCCTGTCACATGCTAGATAAATGAAGCAAAATTTCTTTTTGCCTAACCAGGCTACCAACACATGCTGAATATGGTATTCATTTTCTTGAGCTTGCTACATTATTGGACAATGATAAGCGGTAACATGTTATCGGTAAGAAGCACATCTACAAACATATGCCCTATTTTCTGGGAACAGAGCAAGTTTAGGTGCACCGATTCAAGAAATAACTAGTTTGTCAACTACTGCCCCAGTTCAGATTTCTAAACACTGCATATTCTTATGCTATCTGTATACCTCTTTTTTTCGACTGACTAGCCCATTTAATTGTTCTAATAATTGGCTGTAAACAGACTGCTTGTTATAATGTATACATAGCACACTTGTTACTATGTGATGAACAAACAATATGAATATATGAGACCAACTATAACAACGCACAAAGTTAGCAGAACTACCATGACCACCAAGGACTAGTGACAAATGACCCATTGGAAAAACAATCATCTCATTGCCTACTACGAAATGTAAGGACGAAGGATACAAGAACAATTACTAGTAAAATAAAGGCTTGTATCCTGTCACCTGACCCTTAAATAAATCCTGGCATTGGTTTCTCCTTCATCTCACTCATTTCTCTGCTGCTGGTTACCCAAGTCAATCAGCGCAAAGGACAAGAGGATAATTAATCATACTAGCATCACTGTCGGACCTACATTGTGAAGACACTTCCCACGAAGCTGCAATTATCTCTTTTTGTTCCCTGTTCAAGGGCCTCAAGCAGCATCTTCTCGCATAACACAACTCATTGGTTCCAAAGAGTAAGGTTGAAATTGATTCAGCAACAGCAAATCCATCTGCAACGCATGCTTGTTTCCTAGCTTCACAGCTTGCTCAGGTATAAAATTTAACCACAAACTGGACTAAATTCGATGTTGAAGGAGCGCATCTAGTACACTGTTTGCATTCGACCAGCAAGAGATTTTCCCTCGTTTCCTTCATTCCACCTGCCGCTGGAAGCTTCAGCTTTCTCTCTTTCTCTCTCTCTTTTTAGTTGCGGTCATCATGCATAGTTGTTTACCAGATATGGAAATCCTCCAACTCCATCGAGGCTTCCATCTTGACTGTGGATGCAACAAACAACACTAACCTGCAACAATTCATGCTTTCTTTCAGGCTTCCTCATATTCGGGTATTATCCTGTGTCATTTGTCAAAGTTCTGGAAATTGACATGATTTGTGAAATTCACGTATGTACAGGTTGAGGGTTTTTCCCACGTGTCTCCTCTGTTCAACAAGTTAAAGAAGAACCACTTTATTAATTGCTTCTCTGCCGGCCATACCACCTCTGATTAGTTGAAGGCTTAAAGCATACTATCAACGCGTACTTGTTTGCATCTTCTATTCAGGTAACCCACCACCTAACTTCACCAATTCAAAATAAAGTTTGGAATCTTTGCTTTGGATGTCCAGATTATCCATTAAAAGCTAGCTATGGAAATTGAACTGATTTCTGAAATTTGGATATGGCAGCCATGTGCTGACACCTGTAATTCTCAGCACTCAAGGAAGTTCACACGAGTATACGACAACCATGGCCGGGGCTGTTGTGGGAGTGCTCATGGGCAAGCTCGGTGTGGCCTTGGCGAACCAGGCAATAGACTATGGTGCATCATCTCAGCTTTCCAAGGAAGCTTATGCTCTCAAGGGTCTCTTTGGTGAGATTAGCAAAGCCAAGGAGGAGCTGGAGAGCATTGAGGCTTACCTTCATGAGTCGAGAAGTTCATGGATAACGACAAGACCACTGGTATCTTCATAAACAAGATCCGGAAACTATCTTTCCAGATTGAGGATGTTGTCGATGAGTTCATGTACAAGCTAGAGGACGATTGTGCACGAGAGGATTCGCAAGCAACATAACGAGGAGGATCAAGCATGTCAAGGCTTGGCACCGTCTAGCTCACAAACTTCAAGATATCAATGCAGAGCTTGAAGAAGCTGCAAAAGGAGGGCCCGCTATACCATCCTAGGAATGCAGGGACGAGGGGCTGGGACCGATGATCATCTTGCGAGATCCACCAATCAAAATTTCCTTTTTGCAAGGGAAGAGGATGTAGTGGGCATTGAAGATAATGCCATCAAGCTGAAGCAGTGTCTAGTAGATGATTTAAAAGAAAAGAAATACAAAATAGCCACAGTGTGGGGAATGGGTGGTGTTGGTAAAACTACATTGGTGGACCATGTCTACAAGATTGTGAAACTTGATTTTGATACTACAGCCTGGGTAATCTGTGTGTCACAGAATTACCAAGTTGAAGACTTGCTAAAGAGGATTGCAAGAGAGTTTGGCATCATAACTGATGCTACTAACATGGAAACTAGAAGATTAGTTGGGATCATCCGGAAACATCTTGAAGGCAAAAGGTATATCTTGGTTCTTGATGATGTTTGGGAAAAGGATCTGTGGATTAACAATATCATGGAAGTCTTCCCAACTAATTGCACTAGCCGGTTTGTTCTCACATCAAGAAAGTTTGAAGTTGCATCATTGGCAACTAGTGATTGCAGAATTGAGATGGAACCTCTAGGAGATAAGCACTCTTGGGAGTTATTCTGCAAAGCTGCTTTCGGAATAGTGATAATAAAATATGCCCGTTAGAGTTACAGGATTTGGTTGCAAAGTTCTTACAAAAGTGTGAAGGCTTGCCTATTGCCATTGCATGCATAGGGACGTCTATTGTCTTTCAAACCACTTATATACTCGAATGGGATAGTGTGTACAAGGAGTTAGAATCGCAGTCAACTCATAATGTGATCCAAGGTGTTGATAGTATTCTAAAACTTAGCTTGGAGGACCTTCCATATGAACTAAAGAATTGCTTCTTACATTGTGCATTATTTCGAGAGGATGGTGAACTAAAAGAGGCGAAGGTTAATTAGGGCTTTGGATTACTTCGGATTCATCAAGGAGAAGGAGAACAAAACATTAGAACAACTGGCGGAGGAATACTTGAATGATCTGGTAAATAGAAGCTTACTACAAGTTGTGAAGAAGAATGAGTTTGGACGACTGAAGTGTTGCCGAATGCATGATGTTATCCGCCATCTTGCCCTTGATAAAGCAGCAAATGAATGTTTTGGTAAAGTTTATGAGGGCCATGGCACGTTCACAATACATGGAACACGTAGACTAACAATTAACAACACCAATATTGTACCATTGAATCAATGTGGCGCGTCACATCCGTGCACTCTATGTTTTACAAGTTCTGTTGATACCAATTTGTTGAGCACTGTCCTTGCATCCACAACATTGCTGTCAACACTGGATCTTCAAGGTACTAAAATCAAGATGGTTCCTAATGAGGTCTTCAACTTGTTTAACCTGCGTTTCTTGGGTCTCCGTGATACTGAATTGAGACTCTTCCAGAGGCTGTTGGAAGATTGCAAAACTTAGAAGTATTGGATGCAACAAACACTTGTCTATTATCTTTACCAAAGGATGTAGCAAAACTGAAGAAGCTTAGGTACCTATATGCATCTGTACAGGTCAATGAAGGATTTTTCTCACGATACCGTGGAGTATATGTGCCTAGGGCCATGTTAAAGAACTTGACAGGACTGCATGCTCTGCAAAAGGTTAAAGCTAGCTCAGAGACTCTTCGTGATGTCGCAGCTTTGACGGATTTCTGAACTTTGCAGTTGATGACGTGACAAGTGAGCATTCGTTAGTCCTGCGCAGTGCTCTCCAGAACATGGACAACTTAGTTTACCAGAAACGCTTTCTGCACTCAAACTGGGAGGGCAGCTGGAAAAGAAACGGATGCCTCAGATTCTATCTTCGTGGTCACACCTTAACTGTCTCACTTATTTATATCTGACGTTCTCCAGCCTTGATGAGAAATCATTTCCTAACCTCATGGTGCTGTGTAATTTATGCTCACTTCACCTTTCTAAGGCTTATGATGGGAAGACATTATGCTTCTCTGTGCAGTCCTTTCCTAGACTGAAAGAACTATATATATTTGGTGCTCCTCAGCTCAGCCAAGTAGAAATAGAAGAAGATGCACTAGGAAGTCTTGTTATGCTATGGTTTGCAGGGTGCCCACAACTGAAGCGGCTCCCCCGTGGCATTGAGTACCTTACAGCTCTTGATGAATTATATATGGATGGTGTTGCATATGCGCTTATAAAGATCCTCAGGCACGAAAGTGAAGCAAATGAATGCAATGAAGAGCTAATGAGGATTAGTCACATTAGAAGGGTTCTTTTTAGAGCAACTGGGCAAGACTATTGGCAAAGAATCGTAACCAGAGAAGGGAATGCATTCACTGGCTGAAGGCTTGGATCCTATCTACTATTTCAGGAGTTCACGTACAAGTTACTATTTTTATGCTGCTTCTTTTACGGGAACACAACTGTAGCTCTTGCCTCGTTCGCTTCATTTCCTCGGGTTGCTGCTGGCTTTGTTCTGCTTTTGACCTTTGGTGGTTCAGTTCAGTGGTTAATTAGTTGACATGTATTGAGCTACGATGGAGGAAATGCAGACATCCGCCCATCAGCAAGAGTAATGCCTGAATTCTGCATGGTTGCAGATTACAGAATAGGTGTCAATACGAATTTACTAAATCAGTTTGCGAACAAGCATTGTTGTGATATTAGTTGCTCCGTCATGTTGTTTGTGATGTACATCTAAAAATAAAAATTTGTGCCTGGTGCAGAGACTATAGAGAGTGTTCTTTTTTTTTTTTAGAAAAGGAGACTACAGAGTGTTTGCTTTGAGTTTTCTTTTAGTCTCTCTGGTCGGAATGTATTGGCCTGATGACCATTATGGGTAAGGCATCTCCCAGGTCGGTAATAAGTTTGTCAGAGTCTTTTACTTCTCGTTTTGCAGAACTTAATCTTTTATTTGGTGGTGTTTTTCTGGTGTATGGAGCCAAAACTTTTTTAAGTTTCAACCAGCAATTTGTTTATGAATGATTTGATCAGATGAATGGAATATGGGGTGATTAACCTAAAAGGCTGCTCCTATGACATTGTCATTTTTAATTTTAATTGTCATAAAGATTCACTGTGTACTACTGTATAAATTAAGGGCTGAATTTGCAGGCTTAGGCTGTACCTCTGTTCATAAATTGGCAATTTGTATGTTCGTTTTAATGGGCAGCAGGAGTATATGGTTTGGTTTCTAGCTACTCTTTTTTTTTTTTTTTTTTTTTTTTTTTTTTTGAGGAATCAGGAGCCAGAGGCTCCTACTGTAAATATATTAAAGTAAAAGAGGTCCAAACCAGGAACTAAAGCAAATTACAAAGCTGAGAGAGGAGGTAAAACAAATTACATGCCCAGTGTTGCTGGTATCGGGAAGCTAAGGAATTCATGTAGTCATGTCCAGAGGAGTAGCAGGCTCGGCTAAACTTCATGAACAAATATTGTGCTTCTAGTGTCATATGTGATCTTGCATGTTCATCTCACTAGATTCAATCAACGCCTCCATGTGTGGTGGCTCGCCTCTTTCTGGACTCATTTCTTTAAAAAAATATCAGCCACAGGAGTCTGGGTTGTGTCAGCACTCAGGAGCCCAGCGCTGATGGAGAAGGCCGGCCCAAGAGGTCCAAGCGCGCACTCGTGTGCAGAACGTCCGGCTTGCTGGGCCAGAATGGGCAAGGGTCGCTTGTAATGTGAGCGAAGAGAAGTATAATAAGTAGATTCCAGAGTAGGGTTTGAGAGACCGCGCCCGGTGATCTTCGCCGACGAGGGTTCTGGCGGCGGATCAGTTCAACCTCGGCAACTCCGACCAATGCAGTAGCGCCGGGCTGATCACGGGTTGGCCTTGCCCAACTTCCCGGCCTTGGTGCTCCCTTGCGGGTGGATCTTGGGGCTTCTTTGAATCATGGCGGCGGAGAGTTCCAACAAGGCTTCTCGATGGGGACCTAGATGTGGATTCCCTGCTGAGCAAACTTCACCCGAGTGAAGCGGAGAATGACGGGGCGTGGTGCTGGAGCAGGAGGTCTGGGATAGCCTCCCGGGCGGTGAAGTGGATGGCGGCGCTTAAAATTGTTGACAACGAAGAATTTCAGTACTACGCCGCTGAAACAACAATGATGTCTCGGCTTGGAACCCAGCCAAGGGAAGTCACTTTTCATTTTATCGAGAAGAACTTGTTTGTTGTCCAGCGTTCGCTTAGGCGATCGGAAGAAGATCATGGAGGACGGGCCTTTGGTTGTTCGGGGTGTGCGCCATGCTTGAAGAATTTGATGGATCAACCACGGTTCCGTGAACATCCCAAACAAGGTTATTGCTTGGGTCCAGATACACAAGATCCCTCACCT
Organism: Hyparrhenia diplandra; assembly: GCA_015847255.1. Lineage (NCBI taxonomy): Eukaryota > Viridiplantae > Streptophyta > Magnoliopsida > Poales > Poaceae > Hyparrhenia > Hyparrhenia diplandra. The sequence continues at coordinate 339,325 of JADLZK010007854.1, forward strand.
CTTCCGCATGTAAGCAATCATCAAACGCCTAGCAAATAAGAGGGGAGGTATCGGAAGTGGAGATGAGGGCGATAAACACAAGGAACGGTGATTTTCACCAAGTTAGTGAAGACGGGGCCTCGGCTGGGAGGCTTTGTTCGTCGGGTGTCTCCGATCCCGCACAATAAGGAGAAGATTTTTCTACAAGTCAAGTACGAAGAAGATACCGCTGTTTCGCGGTTTTTGTGGTTTGATGGGCCACCACGGCGCCGAGTGTGGCACGGGGAGCACGCCGCGCAGGAGCCGCAGCTTTGGTGAATGGATGGTTGCGGTTGGGACACTTGAGGCCGGGAACCCCAAGGCCCCGGCTACTCAGTGATGGAGCAAAGAGTGAACAGGTTTAACCCACCTAAGCATGGCCGGTGGGAAAAACTCAAACTAGAGGCAGGGGTAGAGCTCCAATGTGGAGGGAGAAGGTGAATCCGGTCAACAGCAACTCGGTTCTAGGAAGCGATCTGGCTGGGTGATGTAGACAAAATAAGGAAGACAAGGATCTCAATGACACCGCCACTAGCCCAATCAAGTCGGGCGGCGGTGGTGGAGCCACAAGTCGGGATGGATGCCGCCCCTCCCCCGCTTTATAAATCTCCAAGGGAGAGGAAGAAATTCAGGGGGGCGCTTGTTCAATGATAAAGAAGAGAGGCGAGCTCCCTAGAGGAGACTCGCCAGAGCAATGAGTTGCTTGAGTTGGAACTGCCGCGGCCTGGCAACGCCGCGACGATTAAAGAGTCGTGAGTTTATGAAGAAGGCCACCCCTACAATTTTATGTGTTTTTAAAACTCAAGTTCATAAATCTCGTGTAGAGGGTTTAAAAAGACACTTTGGGCTATGACAATGCTTTTGTCGTTAGTAGTAATGGCCGCAAAGTTGGTGGTTTAGGGATTTTTGGAATAATAATATCGGTGTGTCTTTGTTACCATATTCACAATTATCATATTGATGCCATTGTCTCGAGGGCTGCACCGACCCTTTGAGATTTACTTGTGTAAAACGGGGAGGCCCGTGTGGGGAGAGAGACACAAGACACATGGGAGTGATCAAGTTTATTAAATCATCGTCCCCCTTCCTGGGTATGTATTGGCGATTTTAATGAAGTTTTACACCAATCGAACATGTAGGTGCACAAGAAGCAGTTCAGCACAAATGGCAGCTTTCCGGGAGGTTGTGGATGTGTGTGGCTTTCTGGACATCGATTCACGGGTCGGTCGTGGACCTTTGAGAAGAAAGTAAGTGGTGGTAAGCCATCGTCGGGTTAGGCTCGATCGAGCCCTCGGCTGACGGTGGCTCGGTTATCTATGTTTGCCTCGGCTAATGTACATTTATCCGCGCCGGCTTCGATCGATCATGGGCCGCATCGGCCGACCGGGCGATCACCGGAAGGAAGGAAGACCGGTCGAAGCGCGATTCAAATATGAGGTGATGTGGGAAGAGCACGACTCTTTTCATCATCACCGCCGGAGTCTTGGCTTCAAGAGAAGGAGGCTAGTTCGATGGAGGAGTTGGGCAAAAACTCAAGTGTGTTTCAAACCACCCGAGTAACTGGGAGAAGGTTAGTTTTGGTCATGTTGGAAGAGAGTTAAAAAAAGCTTAAAGAAGATTTGGAGATTCACGCCTACTTCAGCAGGACAGACCTTCTCATGCCGAGCTCAAAATTATTGAGAAGATCAATGAGATGCACCATAGAGAGGAGAGATAATGTGGCGACAGCGCTCAAGAGTGCAGTGGTTGTCGAAGGAGATAAGAATACCAAAATTCTTTTTCATCTCCGAGCGAGCCGTAGAAGGAGGAAAACATGATAAAAGCTTTGAGAAAACCAAATGGTGATCTAACTCGAAGAACAAAGAAATGAGTGAGTTAACAACCTCTTTCTATAAGAATCTCTATACTTTAGAAGGAATTAGTACTATTGATGAAGTGTTGAGTACGTTTCCCGTGAAGGTGACACAAGAGATGAATGAGGCTCTCATTGCACCCCTTCTCGAGAAGGAGGTCAAGGAAGCTCTATTCCAAAATGTACCCAACAAAGGCTCAGGACCGATGGGTTCCCCGCCCATTTTTTCCAAAGGTCACCGATCTTTGTAAGAAAGAGGTCATCGCAGAAGCCGGCCGTTCGACCGAAAAGATGATCCAACGGTTATTAATGACACGATAATTGTGCTAATACCAAAAAGTTGCAAGACAGGAGAGTCGCGCTTTTAGACCAATAAGTCCAACAGGTAATGTCATTTACAAAATTATTTCCAAAGTAGTAGCAAACAGGCTCAAAGTGGTGTTGCCGAGAGATCATATCGGAGGAGCAATCGGCTTTTGTTCCCGGGAGACTCATAACCGATAATATCATTATCGCTTATGAATGTTTGCATTTTATGAAGCGAGGTGAAACCCACAGATCAAAAGATTTGTGCCTTAAAACTCGACATGAAGAAAGCCTACGATCGAGAGTTGAGTGGCCATACCTACAAGCTATTATGGCCAAGCCGGGTTTTCATCAAATTTGGGTTCGCTTATTATGAGGTTGGTTACTTGGTCTCCTTCTCGATTATGCCAATGGAAATTGTTTGGAGCAGTTCAAAACCATCTAGAGGCATTCGCCGTGGGAGATCCCATCTCTCCATATTTGTTTTTTGTTAGCGGTGAGAGGGCCTTTTCGTGCCTTTTTAAATTCTCGAGTTCGCCTCATCGGCACTCAATGGAATTATGGTTGCACCATCGCTCTCCGATGGTTAGCCACCTACTTTGCGGATGATAGTCGCTTCTTTTTCAGAAAGCAAACTTGAAAGTGCGGCCATGGTGAAAGATATTTTGCAAAAGTATTGGGATGCCTCGACAAAGCAGATCAATGAGCACAAATCTTCCATACATTTTGCCAAAAAGTGTCGCCATGAAGCTAGAGAGGAGATTAAATCAGTGCTAAATGTCTACAATGAATGTATTAGTGAAAATACTTGGGAATGCCTTCGAGGCGTTGGATCTTCAATGAATGGGGCTTTAAATTTCTCGACGAGTGTGGAGTAAGATTCAAGGGTGGATGGAACAAATGTTTAGCCGGAGCCGGCAAAGAAGTTCTTATCAAGTCGGGTTGTCCAAGCAATCCCTACTTACTCTATGTCTTGTTCCTCAAGCTACCGAGAGGCCTTTTGCAACCATTTGACCCGGTTGGTTAGAAATTTTTGGTGGGGCAAGAAGGAGGGAAAGAAAACATGTTGGGTAGCATGGGATGAGATGATAATGCCTAAATCTATGGGTGGCCTAGTTTCGGAGATTACGAGATGTTCAACTTGGCGCTACTTGCAAAAGCAAGCATGGCGTGTAGGCCGAAGACCCAACATCTCGGTGCTAGGATTCTAAAAGTCATTTTATTATCCACGTAACGAGTTTTCGGATGCTAGACTTGGATCTTCACCTTCCAAAATCTAGCGATCTATCCTCGATGGAAGAGAAGTGATGCGATTGGGGTTAATCGAGAATTGGCTCAGGGGAATACTACTCTTATTTGGGACATGTACCGGATTCCATCGGACGGCCCTACGGCGGCGGTTCGGTGAAGAGACCCTAACCCGCCTCAATTGGTTAGTGACTTGATTGATCACTCAACTCGATCTTGGGACCTGGTAAAGCTGAGAGAGGTTCTTATCTCCAATGGATGTGGATTACGAAGGAACATTCCACAAGCCTCCCGTGTCTCAAGAGGATTTGGGCATGGCATTTTGAGAAGACGGAATTTTCACTGTCCGTCCGACAGACAGATGCTAAGCCATAGGCGGTTGCTCTCGACAATGCTACAACTTCAAATAAAAATAAATCGAGAGAAAAGCTTAATGGAAGGCGTTATGGCGGTGCCAAAAGTTCCTCGAAAGTTAGTATTTTTTCTTTGGAGGCCGCAAAGTTCCTTACCATCGGGCAGACGTGCTCCACCACGTAAACATGGCGGCACCATGCCAGTCGCCTCCATCTGCTGGTGCAAACGATTTTGAAACATTCTTTACTTGGAGTGTCACATAGCTAAATGCATTTGGGGCTTTGGAGAAGGAGGAGACGGTTGAGTTTCTAAGTGAGCCTCAAGACACCTAGGATATGGTCGGCGAGCGTGTTTGATACTCTATCTCACGCCGAAGTCGCGGAGGGTGCTTCGTGCCGCCAGAAGCGTCCAGTGACGTCCGGAGAAGGCGGATCCATGAAAACTGCTTTTCGAGTCGGCTTTCAACGCACTTGTTTTATAACAAGGTATTGTGAGGATCACGAAGCTGCTCGGCCCGAAAGAACTTCGAGCCGTCAACTCGAGGTGCTGCGGCCCGAGCTCGGCAGCTGAACACCACCCGAGGGCGCTGTACGCGCGAAAATCAATGTGGATGCGGCTCTTTCCAAAGTTTGCGGAGAAATGTGCGTATGCGGCTAATTGCTAGAGATCATGAAGGCATTTTCACTGGGAAGCCGAGCCTAGTATATCGATAGAATTTCGTAGCGAGAAAGCGGCCGAGCTCTGTCAGCTGGAGGGCTCGGGGATCTCACCGCTAGCGACTTGATCTTTGTCATCGATCGGACTAACTAGCATTGTGCAAATGTTGTTAAGAGTTTGCAGGGGCGGATAGGCTCCTATGGCCGGATAGTAAAAGAAATCAAGACTAGAACTCTAGACTTCATAGCCGTTGATTTTGTTCATGAAAATAGAGCGCCAACGTTGACACCCATGTAATAGTTAGAAGTTTGATTCTTTCGAACCCATATGCGGTTTAAAACCGCCGGACCGCACGGCGTTTGTAATTCGATAAAACCATGCTATATGAATAAGCGGTGGTTTCTCAAAAAAAGTAGATTCGCAGTGGCTTTGAGATGGCATGAATCATCGAGAACTATTTTGTACTCCTTTCTTGTAATAGAAGTAAGATAGACATAGTCGAGACAATTCGGGCGACCGGCCGAGTTTTCCGGCCTCCCGACCAACTCTACCTCCGTCGTCGTAGTTAGTTTTGCTAACATTGGTATTGACTCCTTGGGTTCCCCGGCGCGGCGGATCCGGATCCCACCCTCCCATGAGCACTTCCACGAGGCCGCGGCGGCGCGCATGGGTCTGTCCGATGGGATCCGGTGGGTTCCAGGATTCGACGAGATCCTCGGCACCATCTCCGACCTCCGCGGCGAAGTTGAGTAGATCCCTCGAACGCCTCGGCGGCGCGCTGACCGCCGCCGCAGGCGAGAGTCCCGGCAGATGCGGCCGTGGAGGCGGCGCTGCCTCCGAGCCGGCGCTCGGCGGGTGCGCATGATACCGCGCCGCGTGGTGGCGGACAAGCTGCAGCTGCGTCGGCAACCGGTCGCGGCGGATGCGGGAGCGGCAGATCGAGTGAACCTCGAGCTGCGATGCGCTTCACGGCGCATCGAGGATGGCGGGACACGGCGAGTGGACGCCCAGAGGCGCGCGGCGGTCGGCAACTCGCCGTCACGTCGCGCCCGGGATCGAGGACCGCTCTTCCACCTCCGTTCGAAGCCGGCGCCTTGGCGCGGGCGGGGAGGACCTCGCTCTTCGCGGGGCCGAGGAGGCCTCTTGAGTTGGTTGCGCGGCCTGCGTCTGCGCAGATCCAACCGGCTTTGGCGGACGCGCGTGATGCGGCGACTACGGGATGCGGCGTGGTTCCTTCGCGACCATGGCCCGATCCCGCCCAATGGTGCGTCGCGTTTCACCAACCCCTTCCCTCTACATTTCATGGCATTGATCCGCCGCCCGTACCACCAACCACCACCACCTCGTTTCCCGCCGCCCGCCGTACCCCCCCCCCGCCCTTAACCTCCCCCGGATCCTTATCCCACACATCACCCATACCATCCCAACAATCCCAATCTACGCCGGTACCCACCAATTCCACCAAATCCACCACCACGGTTCCTCAATTCACCTTACAATCCACCAAATCCATTTCGTAGGTACAATCCCCAATACCCTCCCGTTCTCACGGCTCACCCTAGCCACCAATTTTTCCCCAAATCACGACCCCGCCGGTCCTAATGGCCACCAATCGGTCCCAACCTAAGGCCATCTACCTAAGATTGATTTCCACAAATTGTGGCCGACAACCCAAAAGCGTAGTTTCACTAGAGCTTCAATTACTTCTACCATGTATCATGTCCATCCTTCCATGTGGATCCACCGGTAGCAACTCACCGCTTCACGGTCGCAGCGGCTTGATGGTTCACGATCTATCGAGCACGAAGGTCGAGATGCCAGCGAAGGGGGTGAATTGGGCTAATCTAAAAATTTAAACTCAAATAAACAACCTACTAGCCCATATTCACCCTCTTTGTGCCTAAGGGTGTGTTTTCTAGCAACTGCTCGCACAAAGTTTTTGCACACCCTAGGTTCCAATCTACTCTAGCATGGCAATTCTAAGAATGTAAAGACATGAATTTAGAATTGTGGAATATATCACCGGAAAGTAAAGAGGGAAGGAACCACGGCGATGTTTTCGGTATCGGTGTAAGCCACACCCCTAGTCACCGTTGGGCACTCTCTCTCAAAGGTATTGCTCCCCTTAGTCCTTTCATAAGGACTAAGTGCTCTCTGAGCTGATTCTTTGACACTTTCGCGTCACGGTGGAATCACCCACAGCCGCTCTAAAAACTTGGCAGGAGCCACCTAGCTGCTTTGCGGGTGTCGTCAAGCCATGATCCGCCACCAAGCGGAGTCTGGGTGATGGCCGTCTGCACCGAGAAGAGAAACAAAACGCAGAACTCTCACCCCGACCTCAGCAAAGCCCACCAGGGGAGAGTGGATGCACGCAGATCTCTCAAAACACTCCCAGGATACGGAGTCGCCTTAATCTTTGCATGGATGACCACCTTGGGGCTCTTGCTCTTTCCTTGCACTCTGAGGGGTGTTTCTCGCTGAGCAAATGGGCTTTGGAGGTGTGCAAGGAGTCGAGGGACAAAGTATATATAGCCCCCGATCAAGCAACTCCGCGAAATTGACGCACATCTACTGCGGCATCTTAGCGGCCGCCGCACCCGGTGGGAGTCGGGTCCGAGGTGAATGGAGTAAGTGCGTCCGGGTCAAAGAAGGACAGAAGCCCTCGGCGGCAGCGGCCGATCTGCGTCCGGTCGTGCTTCCGGTCGGTGGCCAGGACGCTCGCGAGATCGGTTTAGCGGCCCGCGAAACTTCGCTTGGAAGAGTCAGAGCCGGACGCGCGCGCTTAGCAGCGTCGGTCAAAGGTAAATAAAGCTGCGTCGATCGCGCAGCGTCGCTGGCTTATGCGTCGGCGAAACCCGCTTTACTTCACCTCAGATGTACGCGACTCGCGTGAATTGCTTCAACTTCCAGCATGTACCGGGCATAGAAGGTGAGCTACCTGGTACTACTAGAAACTCCAAATTGTGCACTCTGCTTCGTCACCTGGGCTGCGCCCTAGGTCAAAGCTACGTTCGTACTATAATGAAATGCGGCCGACGATAAAACAAAGTCTGCTGCGGCTAATCCGATGGCTCGCAACTGCGTGCGAACCGTACGAGACTATGGCGCGAATCACTTAACAGCAGCCGTTTCCTCGAGCCCAGAAGCGAGCGAATTCCGCCGTCGGTAACAAACTCATCGCTGAGATCACCATTACCATGACCTAACTCCAACTTGTTTTCTGCAAAACACACTTAGTCATGATAATTATATTTGTCATCAATCAGCCGAAACCTAATCAAGGGGGCCTAGATGTTTGAGCCTCAACTCAAAACATCTCATGGGATTCCTTCAAGCTATGTTGCTTGGCGTTTTTAGCGTGATGCGACTGACGAGCTATTACTTCGCCAAATGTTGCTTTTCTCCGCATGACCAACATTGTCACGCTGAATCGTCGGCGGTTACGGCCCTGCGTGAGTAATTAGCCCTACCGGTAACCATGATCCCTGTCTCGCGTTCGGCGTTTCATTGATGGCTGCTTGGAACATAAAATGCGTGTTGTTGTTCTTACATTTGCGGCCCCAAACTCTCGTCTTGCTTGCACTTTCGCGTGATTATAGGAGGGTCGGGTGAGGTGCTCCAAAAGGCGTTCAAGGCCCTCATGACTCTACGTGTTGTTTGCCGCGCAATGCACACGGTGATGATCAAGGAAGCCCTCTAGCAACGGCTTCACATCGCCTGGTCTACAACAGTACGATCATAACGCTTGCGCGGCCCTGCGTCAGCTGGCGGCGCGAACGTCGGCACTCCTGCGGCCTCAAACTATTGATGACAACCTCTCGCGCTACGCAGCTTCGACGACGTAAGGCTCCGAAGGCCTATGTATGCGTTGGCGTAACAAGTAGATGCGTGGCCATGGTGCCCGGGTTCCTCAAAAGTGCATGCTATCCGGGGAGATTTTGAGAGCTGCGTATGCGGATTCTTTAAAGCCGAGGAAAGCGAGGACGAAGTTGAGGGAAGCTCGAGGCGAGAACGAGAAAATCTTTCGTCATGTGTCCTGCGTTCTACTGTGGATTAGGCGGTACATACTGCGTTGCGTGAATTGAGAGTTTAGCTGGCTCACGTGCCATGATGATGTCAAGCCTTTGCCATCCCCAATTTTAGTCAAGGTGGCACTTATATTAACAATGTTGAATGGTCGATTATGTAGGGACATGTCTTCGTTTTTGATCGTGAGTCGACACTTGGCTCCTATGACATGATCATCGGCATAGAGGCTGCGAGGTGTTCTCACCTATGCATGTTATTTGGGCGGCAAAATGGTTGTGCATTCCTTATGGGGATTCTCATATTACTCTACAAGGCCTCTTACGATGGCGGTCGATTAGGTTGCATACCGACTCACGCATATTCTTTGCTTCTATGCACGAAGAGCCTCGGACTCTATTACACGAAATTCAATCCCTTGAAGAATTTCTTTGAACTATTTGAAGAGCCTTCTTCTTTTGCCTCCTCGGCGCTTAGTGCGACCACACCATTCATTTGGTTCTGAGGGTGCCTCCCGATGCTTGATAAGGCAATCCTGAGCACAAACCCGGCTCAAGTCGAGATCGAAAAAACAAGTCCGCGAAATGCTAAGTTCGGGGCACGATCGAAGCCAAGCACAAGCTCCTTCTCCTCTCTAGTTCTATTGGTCAAGAAAAGGGCGGCTCATGGCGGTTACGCTTTCTGAGAATCTTGAATTCTCGACAATGAAGTCTAAAATTTCCTATTCAGTGGTGGATGAATTGCTTTGGGACGAGCTATCTAACTCTAGGTGGTTCACCATCTTTGGATCCTACATCGCGGGCTTCAATTTAGATCCGGTTGGCACGGGGAGGAGGAGTACAAAGACGCCTTCGAGACTCATTGGGGAGGGGCGGTTTGAGTAGCGTCATGTCTTTTCGGGCTCCAGCCCCAAACACATTTCGAGCGCCATGAGCGTACTCTTCATCCGGCTCTTCGTAGGTTAGCATTGGTCTTCTTTGATGACATCCTAATCTGCGATCCCCACATATGAGTCATACTTGGAGGGATCGCCAGCCGGTGTTTTCCTTCTTGAACGGCAGCGGATCGGTGGAAGGTCAAGTTCTCCAAATGCGGTTGCTTAGCGGTCCATTTCTTATTTGGGGGCATGTGGTGAGTTCCGCGAGGAATTCAATAAGATCGACAAGATTAAATTCGGTGCAGACTTGGCACATTCCGTCAAGAATATCAAGGAGCTCCGGTTTCTGCTTGTCGGCTATGTACGAAAGTTTGGCCATGCAACTTTGCATTGCCTTGCTAGGCCAGCAGCCAGTTTAGTGAAGAAAGGGTGCTCTCATGTGTATGGACTCCCTAGCCACCGCAGTAGCTTTGAGGCCTTAAAGAGTCGGCTCTTGTGAAGCTGCCGGTGCTAAAGCTGCTTTGCGGATTTCTCCAAGGAGTTCAAAGCTTGAGGCCGGCGCGCGCGGCCCGGTCGAGGCGTTGGCGTATTCTGCTCTCTGAGGGAGAGCCATCGGTTGCTTTCGTTAGCGAGCCCTGCGATCTCAGCGATTGCATTGTCAACATATGAAAGAAATTGTTAGCTATTCACAGTGGCGATGGGCGAGTGGAGATGGTATTTCTACGGCTTCTTCTTTTACAATCTTCGCGATCAGCCGGACTCTTACCCACCTTTTACGATCAAAGGTTGAACACCCTTGGCGGTGAAAGATGCATCACAAGTTATGCAGGTTGCGCATTATAAGATCATGTACAAGCGCGGCATTTCAAACTTCGGCCCGTCGCATTTGTCTAGGCATCACGAACCATCTGCTCTTCAAGCCATCTCTGCTGCTTGCGCCCAAATGGCCTAGCTGGATGGATGGCGGCTATGACTTCGGACCACGAGTCTCTTAAGATCTTCTGCGGGGCTGCGTGGTTGATCACGATGCTGCGCCCGTCCCTTCCTCCCGGTCGATTAGGTTCGCCCACGTTACAATGGGGCATGTCGGGTTGGAAATAATGTGAATTCAATTCTGGCATCATCTGACCTGCTGCATGATAGCGCCTTGGGAGGGCACTCTAGATTTCTGTTACACACATAGCGGATCGCAAAAGCATTACATTGGCGTGGGCTCAAAAATTTGTCAAGGAGTATGTTGCCAAGTGCGGGCAAAACGGTGCTCGAGATACCGGGGGTTATTTGTCCCCAGCTGCGATTTCCGGTCAAAATTACAGTTCTTACCATGGACTTCATCAATGGCCTTAGAAGGCATTAAGACCCCAAGCAAATTGTATCATGGTTGTCGTGGACAAGTTGAGTAAAGTTTGCACGCTTAAATGGTTACATCACCCTTTCCGCGGCCGGCGGCGATTGGCAAAGGCTTTTCATGGATAACATCTTAGGGCACCATGGTATGCCCGGTTTATAGTATCGTCGCGATCCCATATTCACCCGGTGACTTACGGGAAGACTTCTTCGCAGCGGATGTTACTCTTTCTATGAGCTTCGGCTTACCACCCCAAAGTCGAGTAAAGGCTGACGGGGCGGGTTAACCAATGTTTGGAGACCCTGGCTGGCGGTGCCGTTCACTCGCCCTGCGTCGTTGGATCAAATGGTTGACCTTGCGGGTATTGTGGTACAATACAAGCCCACATTCTGCTCTTGAAGATGCGCCCGTTCGAGGTATTATGGATTTCTTCAAGACATTTTTGGTATTGCGACAGCATTTGCTACTCGATTGCTTGATGTGGAAACTACGTTGGCGGGCGCACTACTATGCTGGCTGCTGCAATGCGCAGCACATTTTGCGCAGTGTGAGCCTTGAAGGCCCGGACAAAGCGGCTTCCGGGCGCTCCTGCAGCGTCGGTGAGTTCATGTACCTGCTTGTCCAAAGCCATACGTCAATCGTCCTTGGCTCAGCGGTCCCACAACAAAGCTCTGCATCAAATATTTTTGGACCATACAAGATCGCGCGCCAGCCAAGGTAGGCACCGTCGGCGTACAAACTCGAGCTGCCGGCTTCGCCAGCCGGTCCACCCGTCTTCCGCGATTTCCCTCCTCAAGCCGCCTTAAATGAGCCTACGGACAACCGCTGCCGGAAGAAAGCGCGGGGGCTTCGATGCCGGGTGTGCACGAGCAGCGAAGTGCGCTGAAAATCAATCGCCTCCACCATGCGATGGTACTCAGGCGATCAAGCAGTTCCTCATCAAGTGGTCGGCCGCGACGCCGAACTTCGCTACCTAGGAGGGCCGGGCTCTTCAACGATGATTCAGCTCCGGCGGCAGGGGCATGCGGTATCAAAGGGGAGGAATGTCAGCACTCAGGGCCAGGCGCTGATGGAGAAGGCGGCCCAAGGCGTCAAAAGCGCCTTTGCGTGTGCAGAACGTCGGCTTGCGCTGGGCCAGAATGGGCAGGGTCGCTTGTAATGTAGTGAAGGGGAGAAGTATAAGTAGATTCAGGTGGCCTGAGATGGGCATGAATCATCAGAACTATTTTGTACTCCTTTCTTGTAATAGAAGTAAGATAGACATAGCCGAGACAATTCCGGCGACCCGGCACCATAGTTTACCTCGTCTCCGACCAGCTCCTACCTCGCCGTAGTTAACCAGCTGCTAACAGGTTGTATCCCTGGCTAGAGTGACGAGGAAAAGGGTGGGTCTAGCCGAAAATGTACGGGTGTTAAACGAACACATGTCCGTTGTTGAAAGTTCCACGTCCTGCTAATCGTGGGGGTTTTGACCTAAATTCTAAAAATGCAGCGTTCCCCGCCCAACAGAACTTTACTTTGCTTTGGAATGTTGAGGCTGATGTGAATGAAATCGATTGATCTTTTTCTTTTGGGCGCTGTTTGATTAAGGATAACGAGGATAGGGTTCATCTGATTAGGAAATATATATTCTAGGAATATACTAGTAAATCAAGGATATCCTTGTCCGCCGACGGGCGCGCCCCCTTTCTTCTTCCTCCCACCATGGCCGAGTAGGGGCAGGTGTGGGTAGTGTGTACAGGTGAAGCGGTCTATAGAGTGGCACACGACAAAGGCATATGCGATCAATTCGGCGCACATGCGGGGCGGCTGGCTGCGGCATCTGGGGGGCGGCAAAGGCACACCACACACACGCGAGCGAGCGACTTGTGGCGGCGACCAAGGCAAGCTGCTTGGTCAGCCTCCTGGTAGTGAGCTCACGGGGGTGATGTGTGTCTACGTTTGGGCGACCTATTGGTGGATCGACGCATGGATGGGCGCGACTGCGCTAGGACATGTCTGGGGAACAGGGGCCCCTCACAAGGGGGGGCGCAGCGCGGTGGGGACGGATGGTGGCTTGTCGGTCTATTTTTCCCCAAAGCGAATATGCCAAAAATTCCATTATTGAGACCATGTCAGCTAAATCAGCGACACCGAATATTGCCTGACATGGTTGGTGAAGACTCAACACAATTTGGCACTTCAGCCAGCGCTAAAGGCTGGACACCTCCTGACATTTTACAACCTATAGCTACTAATTCATGGGCTACTCGATTTACAAACCCGACACCCTAAAACCTAAAGGTCGATCTTATGCTAAAAATAAAAGATGAGACCATCCATCCCTTATTATCCCCAAACTAATTAGAGGATATGTCGTGCGGTCAATCCCTATCGCCGTCATTAATGAAGGAGGGTGGCGGCGGGGTGTGGGCCCAAAACCCCCACGTCCAACGGTCCGCACGTTGTGTCGGTGTGCGAATCCAGGAATGGTGGACACCTGCGTCTTGGGGCAGTGTTCATTCTTTGTGTGGTTTGGACCGTTTAAATGGCGAGGTGAGACGCGACAAACTCTAGAAGCAAAAAGCGAATTGGCACTTTTTTTTGAAACTCACAACTCTTTATAAACCCAAAGCTCAGGGGCAAATACATTTGGAGACAATATCGTTACAAAATCGTTGCACGGGCACTGAAACGCTTGCCCTCCATCGGGAAAAGCAGCTACACCATGGTTGGCCAAGCAATTCTGACCACGATTTCACCGGGGATCTGGAGACGGTTGAGATGGAACATGAAACAAAAGTTTCTAGCCATTATGGACTGATGCGCCTAAATGCGAGGCCTTACGGGCTATCATCGAACTCCCATTGTTGGGGGCTTTTGCAAATTGAGCATGGGATCCCAAAATAATCGCCAGCATTCCTAGTTGTTACGCTCTTTTGGCCCCAGGCAGCAAGGCTTCAGCATGAAGGGCACATCCGGTAACTTCGCGAATACCCCGCTCTCTGGTGTCGATCGTCACCTACATCATTCCTCATCAGCCCCAACCTCCCTTCTTTGTTGGCGAGGAAAAAGTTGCATCCCACATTCAGTTTATGCTTTGCTCTTCCAGCGGTGGCTTCCACCTCACTTTCTTTGGTTGTACCCTCTGTTTCTCTGCTCCCTTTAATTTTGCAAACTCACTTAGATAGTAAGGGACTGAGCTGCATACCTCCCGGCGTGCTTTGCACTCTTTCACCAATGTTTGCCTTGTTCATACGTTCCACCATCTCCACATCCACACCACAACCTTCATTTTGTTTTCGGCGGCCTTTGCCCATATCTTCTACGCTACATCTTTCCAGTGATACTTGCATTGTACCAGCGGCCAGGACATCCTCCATTGTAGCTCCCGCCCGGTGATCGCTTTCTTTGCATTTGAAAATGTGCCATAATCCTCATCGGCCCTATTACACATCGGGCACTTGTTTCAGCCTTGATCTTCCTTCTCTTGGTTGGTTTACCGCCCAGGGGAGAACATTTGTGAACAAAAGCCACATGAACATTTGGACCTTGTTGGGCACCTTGGTTTGCGGATCTTGTGCCATGGAAATTCAGCCTCCTCCCGAGGCGCCCCCTCCGTTCCCTACGCATTCTTTCGGCCTCATTATCCGGTGCTGCCGCGCCACCTTATAGCTGACTTCAGCGAGGCCTGACCCTTTGAATCAAAGTGCCAGGCGGCGGTCAGGTATTTCTTCCCCTATAGGAATGGACAAAATAACCTCGGCATCTTCAGCCCGAATGTATCCCGTACCGGTTGTTCATCCCGGCCACCATGTATGGGTCCATCGGCTCTCCCTCCACCCTTGTTAAAGGGAATTTCCAGCGGTGTAGCGGTCGGCGTGTCACTCCTTTTGGAATCCATGGGTCAGCCAGTTTTTGATTTGTGTTCCATCACCAACCGCCAAATCAGTCCCTTTTTTTCAGCTGACTTGTAAAATACTTCTTTGCCGGGAGTATGAAATACTTTCTTTTGCACTACATTCCGGATACTATTGTTGGGGGAAATATCTAGCCTTCGCCCGGCACCTTTTCGCAAAGGCTGTCCGTAGGTTGTCAATAACCTCAAGCTTTGCCTTGCGGCATTGCCATGTTGAGCGGAACCCCCCTTCTTCTTTTTTGAGCAGCGTCAATTTCTCCCAACTAAGCCAATGAATCTTGTTTGTCTTGTCTGTTGACTCCACTAGTATCTACACACCATTGCACTCGACTCATCACCACGGTGTTTTTAGTAATGTCAAAAGCAGGACATGGCATAGGCAAGGGATGGCTTGCACCACGCCTTGACTAGAATTTCTTTGCCACCCTAGACAACATCTTTTCTTGCTGGCACTTTGCACTCTGGACCAGATTCTACGCTTAATGTATGAAAAAGTTTTCTTTTTTTGATATCCCAATTGACCCTGGCAGCCCTAAGTACCTTTCCCCACTTCTCTTGTGTATTTTAGGATGGTTTTCATATCGTCCCTTACATTTTCTTGCTGTGTTTGGGTTGAACAAGATTGATGACTTATCACTTATTGATCATTTTGTCCCGGAACACTCTCGTATACTTCGAAAACACTCTTTTCAGCTCCGTACCTCTAAGTGAATTGGCACTTTGGCGACACATAAAGTCAGCCGGGAGGCCTAGAGTGAATATCACTCTTGCTAAGATTAACAAAGGATAGGCTATGTAGGGAAATTAATCAAAATGAATCATAAAAAATAATTATCCTAAAACATCCATACAAAAAAGAGATAAATTAATTAGTGAAACTAATCTATTACCTACTACTAATAAAAGAGAAAAATTTCATTTCTTTTTCACCTTTTTCTGCCTACGCTATAGGGCCTTAATGGGCTTGTTGACCCTTTGGCAATTTTTTGTTTGTTACTCTGATTTTCCTAAGGCGAAGGTCGCCTGCCGCGATCGAGCGCCGAGAGGAACCTCACCCGTGAAAAGCAAAGCAACAGCTCGATCCATCAGTTTAATTAAATCGCCTATTGTTTCTTGTGACGTGAACGTGACTGCGCCAGGGCCTAAAGGCATGTTTGTTTTGGTGTAAGGTGCTCCGCTAGAATATGTGAAGCCACAACATTTTTCATATACAAAGCCCACCTACATGCTTTTCTTTCGGTAATGCTTAAGATAAGATCGTCTAATCTAATTACTTCCATCGGACGGATATACATAGGCACCGGCCCACCCGCCCACTGGTCGCCGCGCCGCGTGCACTTTACTGCTGCCTCCTCCTTCACTCTTTCTCTCCCGAGATTCCCTCCCACAAACCATCCTGTCTCTCCCTCTCAGGCTAGAACTCTAGGGAGAGAGAGAGGCGAAAAAGGCGAATTGATCGCCGCCGGCGAATTACGCTGATCCCCTCAGATCTCGGCAGCCCTGGACTTTCGGATGCGTGGGGGCCGGTGCTCTCCGTCCGGCGATGTAGTTTAGGTCCTAGAGTGTCTACACCAGGTATGTCGTGTCCGATGGCTGAGGCGTGGCCGGCGGCGCCCTACCGGGATATAAGTTCGCTTCGTGCTCATCACCCGCGTCACGGCGCGATTGGCAGCTCAGGGGTAGCGGCGAGTCGCGTGGAGAGTGGGTCTACTTTTGGCTCTTGTTTACTGAGTCAGGAGCTTTGCGCGTGCTCACGTTGTCTTCACGGTAGCGTGCGCGTGTCGATCATCGAGAGGCGGTTTGTGGGTGGTGTGGCGAAGGTGTGCTTGCGGATCAAGCTTTCAGATTCTCGCGCATTAGCGCGTACGAATCGGCCCGGCCCGGCCGATCCGATTGGGGAGGGGCTACGGCATCACTACGGCGGCGCGGTTCTGCGTCGGTGCTTCCGCGATCGCTGGCGTGCAGACGGACATGGCCAGGGCCAGGCGTTCAAGGAAGAAAATGGCTGCGTCGCAGCGAGTTTGGGCGACTGCTGCGGTCCCACCTCACCGGCTGCTTCCGCAGAGTACAGGTTCGGCGGCGGTGGGCAGATGCGATCTTCCGCCGCGGCCGGGTGCTCTTGGAGTTCCTTCCTTTGTGGGGATAAGGACACCAGTTGTAGTTTCTAGATTTGTTGAGGTCTTTGTTTGCCTAATAGGCTGGACGGCTGTCATCGTACATCAATACAATGTAGCACCATGTATTTGTACGTTACTGTTCTAATTAATACAAGAGTATGTTTATAAAAGAGATTCCCTCCCTGCATCGCGCGCTTTGTCCGTGCGCTCCCCTCGCGGCGCCGAGACCCGGCTCACTCGCCTCGGCGAGAGCATGAGGGCGCACACGTCGCGGCGGTACGCCCGGCCGGGAGTTACGTTATGGCCGTCTTCTCGCCCCTACCTCACCACCGAGTTCAGCGCATCGTCAGATCGCTTCAAGGGGCGAAACAGCGGCTGGCCCGGTCTCCTCCAACCAGGCGGAGCAGCGGCAGCGGTGAGGGCCTCAACCGGCCAGAACAGCAGATCTGCGATTGCTGTGCAACTAGGGGCTCTAAATCCGTGGCGATTTCATCAGTCTAGATCGGGCACAGACCTTCCTCCTTTTCTTTTATGGTTGTTGCAACAAACGTTTTGGTGGTATTTTGCGATGGATGTTTTTTGTAATGTTCCCATGGTTGTTTTCCTTGTTGCGATTGTGAGGGTTTTCATTTCCTGCATTATATGTTCTTCGATGCTAAAAATCCTTTTTTTTCGGTGTTGCATCACCTTTTCTCTGATATTTGCAGTAGCTGTTTTTCTAATGTTGCAGCAGTTTGTTTTCATGTTGCAGTTCATGTTTTGTTTTGTTTTAGTAGATGTTTTCCAAATGTTGCAATAGCTTTGTTTCATTGTTTCTGTAGAGGGGCTCCGGCAAGAGGTTAAGGTGGTGGGCTTGGCGAAGTGGGGGCTCCGGTGAGGGTGGGGGGCGTTGCACGGCAGCAGAGGCCGGTCCCATGCGCGGTAGGCGGTCGTCCTTTTTTGTGCGGCAAGCAGAGCAAAGCGCGGGAACAAAGATTGGTGGAGGGGAGGCAGGTGGGCCGGGCCTGGAGCAGGACGTCCGATGGAATTATTTGCCTAGGACGTCCAAGCGTCAGCACTATCCTTTTTAACTTTTTCTTTTTATTTTATAGCGCAAACGTCGTCACGTCGATTTACGGGATGTATAATTGTGGTACTAGTACTTGTGCCAATCGCGAGGGGTCATGCATAAGTAGCGGGATACCCATTATTGTCTGGTATTTTCGTGTCGATAGCAAATGTATCAGCGTGTTTGGCGTGGTGGTCTCCTCATCTTGATTCTTATTGGTTTGATTTGACGAGGGTTGTCGTGTCTTATATTAGGACTCCTATTTCTATGAGTAGTCTGATATTATGAAGGTAGGATCTATTGATTCGGATTCAATGTGAACTCCGGTGAAAAGGGAATACAGGAATAAACTGAACCTTTTTGCTTCCAATTTGTTTTGTCGCGATGATTTTGTTTTGGTTTTTCTTCCTCAAATTCGTGAGTATATGGATGACATTTTAAATCTGCACATGTCCGTCTCCAACTCTATTTTAACTTTTACTCAACACATATTTGTGACACGTAGGGAGAATCTCGGGGCTGAGGCTTCCAGATTGTAAAGTAGGAAAGTGGGGCTGGGTCAGGGGAGAAAAAAGGCAGAAAAAATAATAAAAAGGCTACGTAAAAAAATTTTCTTGTTTCAGTGCGTATTTTTTACCTAGAAAAGCGAATAAATTAAGCCTCTAAAAGGAGGGTGTCCGTGCTTGTGGCATGCAAAGTGGCCTAGGGCGCCTCCCTTGGGAGGCCACTCGGCTCCCAAAAAGCCCACATGAAACCCAGCTATCGGTGGAGGGCGACAACCTCCTTGCCGCTAAGGGTGGGTTTGCGTCCATGGCCCGACGGCCATTTCGCTGTGGCCAGGACGAGGGTGCGCTATCGTCCGAGGGTGGGGGATCGGCAGCTGCCGTCTGGTCATCACCAGTGGCTCGGTGTTTGTCCGGCGGGCTTGCACCTATTACGTCCGCAGCCTCATAGCCGATCAGCGCCCGGCGAGCTCCAGCGAATGCTTCGGGTGGCGCATCGGCGGCTCCGTGGGCTGCCACCTTGTATTCGCGCATCCCTTCGGCGGTACTTGGCGGCGAGCCCTAGGCGTCCCAGCGGGGCCACGGCGATGAGCCTAGGGCGTTCTAGCTGCCGCGGGAATCGGTTGTGGATTATAGGAGCGGTTGTTGGATGCTTTGATTTATCGTAGGTAGACCTTGCTTTTGAGGAATTTTATTGACCAGATGGATGACCTATTCGGTTTGTAGTGCTAGTCGAATGAATTCTTATTGTATTCAATTTGGATCCTTTCTTCTTTTCTTCTCATAGTACTTTCGGTATGTATCCGTTGGAGCAGCAGAGTGATGCTGGGGGAAGCGGCGTTTGGGCGCTGAAATTGGAATTCTATAAAATTTGAGGGCGAAATTTTTTGGATGGGCGGCGAATTTTTTCTCTTTATTAGTATCGAGAAAAGGCCGCGAGAGGTGAAAGCCGGTGAAAGCGTGAGAAAGGAGGTGAAAAAATAGGTGGAATTTTCTCCTCTTTTATTAGTAGGATTTGGAAACATCGCATGCGTTCTGACGGGTTACGTTACTTTTGCGATTATCTAATAATTTATAATTTTAATATTTTATTTTAATAATTGTGTCACTATAATGTATCTAAATTTAGACCAGTAAGATTCGTGTTTTTCTAGCTCGTATTGCTACGGGAGAAAATAAATACCAAACATTAATAAGAGAAATGTGAACAAAAGCTTATTTATATTTTTACCTAACTATTTTGCAAATTTCATTTAAAAGGGGTATATTTTTTATATGCTTGAGCTTTTCTCCTCCCGTTTATAACTTTCACGAGATGCAGTGTCCCGAAAGCTATCTTTCTGCTTTTATCACTTTTATCCAGAAGTTTACCCGTACGTCGTATTAAACTTTGTTCTTCCTCCCTAATCTCATTGCAGCCGTCCCTTTGAAGTAGACACCGCTTGACTGATCTTCACATGCGCTCCTTCTCCCTCCACCAACCAAGCCGTATATAATTGCCTTTGTGACAGGACAGGACCATGGTACAGTTCAATTTCACAGCTCCATTCAGTTTTCCGCTTCGCTTTTGCGTTCATTTCCACGCCCTCATCTCTCATCTTCCAGGTCCAGCATCTACGAAGCTAGCTAGCTAGCTACAATGTCCCACATGTAAGTAATCTCCTCCTCCATCCTTTCCCCTGTTCTCATCCCAACTGGCCGACGCTCCCATGGCTGCCGCCTCCGCCGGCGGCTCTCTCTCCACCGCCTCCTCCTCCCCTCGTCCCTCTTCTACCCCACCCCAGCCCCAGCCCCTCGCTTCTCCGCAGGTTAGTTCAAGCCCACCACACGAGCGCCAGCCCCACCCCCAGACGAAAAGCCGCCCTCTCTCTCCTGCGTGGCCGCAGCCACTCCAACCCCCGTCCCCGCCCCCGTCCCCTCTGCCGGGTCATGGAAGGACCTGTGCAGCCCTCAACGCCTGGGTGGTGCGGGACTACTGCCGCCTCGTGTCGACTCCGTCGGCGCGCTCGAGCCGGCGCTTCAGAGGCTCTCGGACGAACAGGTGGCGTGCGGAACTAACACTCCCTCCCTCCCTCTCAGCGCTGAGTTCACGATTCAGCTTGTTGTTTGCTAATGGTTCTAATTTGCTCGGGTGACTAATGTGAACAATGTGCGCGCTTTGTGCGTGCAGTTGAAGGCGAAGACGGCTGAGTTCCGTGACCGCCTAACGCGTGGGGAGACGCTCGCCGATGTCCAGGCCGGTACGTCTGCTGTTCTTACTGCCATATGCTGAGCTTTGTCTGATGATGCTGATGCGTCTCTCCGTGTCTTCGTCCACTCCGAGAGGCGTTTGCTGTGGTACGTGAGAGCGGCTAGAGTAGGACGCTTGGGATGCGTGCATTGTCGACGTCCAGGTACCCAGGGTTTTCTGCACGGTTGGAAATGTAAGGCATCAGTGGGTCCTCTGTGATTGAGTTTTGTTTCTTTGGTGTAATTGATACAGATAATTGGCGTGCTGTGCTCAACGATGGCTGCATTGCAGAGATGAAGATCAGGCGAGGGAAGACACTTGTTTCCACACTCGCGGCTTATCTAAATGCCCTTGCAGGGAAGGAGTTCATGGTACTGTATGAAATCTCAGCTTTTGAATTCGTCCTGTGAACCTATCTGACTTAGGTGGTTCCTCTCCATCAAATACTGATCAATTTAATGCATGGTTCTAGCTTTGCACATGTCCTTTGTAGTGGTTCAGCTGGACAGCTGAAGATAGTGTGCACTATTGTGAATCTCAGTCATTTGTCATGTCAATTTGAACATAACTTTCAAGCGAATTTTATGTTCTCCATGGCAATTGGTTGTCTTTGTATAGCCAAGCTGGCATAGGGATCAGAAGCTCAAGCTAGCCCAGTGGGAGCAGTAGTTTCGGTTTTATATGATGAGGGATCTTGTCGGCATGTTATTCTACTGCTTCGATGCTTTTTATAAGAGAGATTGACTCAAAAATTTGTTTAAAACATTAAAAGTACAACTGTTGTTTAAACATGATTAAATTTGAAGCGATGTGCAGCTGCAGTTACCACGAAATCTGTGCTTGTTAGTCAATGGTCATGCTTTAATAGTACTGAAGATAAGCAAATACCACATTGCACGCTTTCAATGTCTGTGTCCCCCTATTTTCACAATTAAGCACTGTGATCATCAGTGGTGACTGTAAATGATTATTTGGCGCAGCGTGATGCTGAATGGATGGGCCGTGTTCATCGCTTTCTCGGTCTTCACGGGTTGGTCTGGTTCTAGGTATATACATTATGATAAAAACAAGGCTTTAATAACAATGTTTTCACATTCCAGAACACCTTGGAAGCGGTGCTTCTTGATTACCCTTGATGTTGCTACAGTGGGTTTATTGAAATTAGCAGAAATCAGCAAACATATGTAACCATCTTTTGCCTTCTTTTGTACTTATGGCATATGCATAGGTGGGTATGAAGTCAGATGAGAGAAGAGCCAGCTACAGATGTGACATTACATACACTAACAACCGGGTGAGATGCTCAGTGAAAAACAACTCTTAATCTTATCCTGTGGTTATCCAGCTTAGAGGGACAACCTTTTCTGATGGTAATTTGGTATGACCTTGCTATGGTGAAATGCTAACTTGGGATAAACAAGCATGTTCGGTCAATGAGGACCTTATTTGCTCGCCTTAGTTATCTGTTAGTATGAGTTGAGGATCTGGAATTTTATTATGTCATAGTTCTCAAAATATGCACATCCACTGCAGGAACTTGGATTTGACTATTCGTGACAACCTATCTCAAACAAAGAACAACTTGTTATGAGATGGTACATTTGAGACTGTTCTACTCTCACTTTGCCAAATGGGATGCCTCATATTTGTTCTTTTCTAATTATTACTCCATAATTTGAGGGCCAAGGCCATTCCATTTTGCTATTGTGGGATGAAGTGGACTCAGTACTTATAGATGAGGGGAGTGAATCCATTACACAAGTGGGAGAGGTTTAATCGCCAGTACTTGAACCTGATTCCTTCCAATGTCATTTGAGTTTTGACCTGTGAAATGACACATAATCAACACCATTTTTGTGTCATTTCAATTAGGATAATAATAGAGATGCAGCCCGGTATCCAATACAAGTAAAGTCGCAGAGAACTTCTTGTGGAGGGTGTTGTGAGTATTTTGTTATCAAGTAGAAACTACATACAATAGCTCACAGTTCCACACATAGTTCCTTCAAATATTTATTATATTGATTTATTCCTGCAGCATTACACCGCTGAACTAAAGGGCAATAATATAGAACTGACAGAAGATGGTGTAGCACATGCTGAGATTATTCTTGGGACAGATGATCTTATGGGATGACAATGATCCATGGGCAAGGTGTTGCTCTCTGTTTTTTGTGTAATATATGTACCGTATTGTCTGATTACAATCATTTTCCCTTTCAGTAACCTTTTGATCAATTATCCAATTTTGCTATTGAAATGCAATTTTGATATGCCTTCTGCTGTAGAAATATGTATGTGGGCAAGCAAACGAAGTGAATCAGACATGTTATAATTTTTTCCGCGGTCAGCCTTAGGTCAGATCATTATTGTGCACCTTTTTGCTATGGTTGCAGTTAGCTGCTGAAACAAAATAATAAAATAATGGCATCACACATGATGGGGTAACTAACTTAAATGCAAGTTGGGACATTCAGTGCCTAGTGAATAAATAATAACTTCTCAAATGCTGCAGGTTTGTGATGAATGCTTTAGCAAAAAAGTATTCTAAATCGTATGGATGTCCAGTATATTGTCAGGGATGGGAAAAGCCATTATAATTAATGAGGTGCTCCTTCTGTTTCATAGTATTTCTGACAAGAATGCCATAGCTTTAGTAGCTGTTCTTATTCTATATGTTCCTAGTTGTACTTAGCAACTTGTGTGGAGAGGCTTTGCATATGTACACACACTGTATATCTGCCTATTTGAGTTTTTTGGAAGGGATATTGGCACTTTACTGAAATTACACTTTAAATGCTCAATGGAAGCTCATTATTGTTTTTTGAAAAGCAAATTATTAATGTTCACTGGATTCCAGATTTCTTCTCAATGATGATACATTCTTTGTCACATGGTTTTTCATGTAGATGAAAATTGGAACCAATATCATCCTATTCTATCACCTTTTAGCAGTCCCATGTAAGTGGCAATACACCGGAGAAAAATATATTTGGACTATCCTACAAAAAAAAATATGAAGTAAAATGTCAGGACATGTCCTCTCTTCCTAGTATATATCCACTAGCTATCCAGTCCATCCTGAGCTGGTATTCTGTCTTAGAGGCTCATTCATTTTCATAATCCTTGGCAACTGCAGTTGGTAACAAAAGGTTTCTATGACAACACATGCAATTTGGATGTGCTGTAATAAATAACAAAGACTGATCAATGATGTGATTTTGCCAATGAAAATGTCCATGCATACTAGTACCTTGTGATCAGTTTTGCATGAACAAGCCATTCATGACTTATTGAAAGTTTCATTTGCTGATGCTCTTTTTTATCATGCTTTTATCAATTATGTCGTGGAATTTTGTTATGCTTTTGAATAAAATTTTCTGTGTACATCCTAAACTCCTAATAAGATAACATTCATGCATACTGATCCAGCGATCTTTCGCTAAGTAATGTTCTTCAGCATATGCACTGTTTTTGTTTGTTTTTGGTAAATCTAACATCAGAATATTTTACTACATTCGTGAACTTTTGATTTGATCGCCTCGTCATATAGATATTATGTTCTCTTCTTGATAATATAATTCATGCTGCTCAATGCCTACATAGTTCATAACAATTGCATGCTTTGGAAATCCTGTGGTTGATGATAATATACAATTTTTCCAGCTAACTGGCCGAGTTGAACCCAAAAAGAAGATGGTCTGATGGTATCCACCAAGCAGTAGAAGCAAAAAGAAGGCCTAAAAATCCAGGTCATTATTACCTTCACATTACCATTGTGCATTGATGGAGCTACTATTTATATAATTTTATGAAAGGTTATGATAGTTTTGTGCAATGCATATGCAATTTAATCAGGCAGACTCCAGTAATTGTGGCTCAAAATCACATATCAGTCACTTTTTAAGCTTTTATCTAAGCTTTCTGGATGACATAGAACTGCTAAGATAGAGGTATGTAATTTATTAGGTTGCTTTTTTGATAATCTATTCATCTGTACAGTTTATTATTCCAATCTGACAGGATCATGCTGCTTTTACAGGAAAAGTGATTTTTAAAAGATGTTCAAGATGCCTGTTATTGAAGTACCAATGAACCTGCCAAATATACGGGGATTCTGCCTCATCCAAGCTTTTTTGTGAGTCTTGAGGAAGTGGTTCCTCCTTTTGGTAAAAAAATTATTGATTGATTTTGTTGCTTTTGTAGACTGCAAGAGGCAAATGGCAAATATGTAATGGCTGAAGTAGAGTCTATGTTCCACTTAGGTCGCCCTGTTTTAGTTGGAACTACAAGGTGAATTTATTCTATTTTTTTGTTTTAATAGTTCATAAACCGATTTATCATCCCTCATCACCACCGTATACTTCTCATGCTTACTATCAGTATGAGATTATTAGTATTAGATATTTTTTTTTTATGATTTGTAGTATTTCAGCAGCTAATGAAACCGAAAAAAAAGGGTTAAGTTGTGTTCAAATATGTTTTTATAGCAAATTCAAATTTGTTTGTTATCACTGTGGGCAAGTAAAAACTTACTAATTAGGTTTCTTCAACACTTTTATCTCCGTTCATTGTTGTTTTGTGATTTTATGCTGCTGGAGTTTGTTTTTAGCAACATTACCTTTTAGTTGATGCTGGCAAAGTAAATTAGCTAGTTCCTCCTTTAAAGGGAAGACCCAGTGCTGGAGGCTCCCACATGAGTGGGGTCTAGGGAAGGGATAAAACCGGGAGGCAAGCTCTTT
This sequence comes from Hyparrhenia diplandra, assembly GCA_015847255.1. Taxonomy (NCBI): domain Eukaryota; kingdom Viridiplantae; phylum Streptophyta; class Magnoliopsida; order Poales; family Poaceae; genus Hyparrhenia; species Hyparrhenia diplandra. The sequence continues at coordinate 364,549 of JADLZK010007854.1, forward strand.
CCCCACAAAATCTGCAGAAGAGGCTGCTTGAACCCACGCACCTTCCAGTGAGACAGCTCTCAGCACTGCACTAGGCTTTCCCTCTTAGCTAGTTCCTCCTTTGCATTAGCAAAAATGATGGGAACTGAGAAAGCAGAAAAGAAAAATAGTTTTACTACTGCCGTTGTCCCTTGACACCTGTTTATTAGAAAATAAATAAGTTTGGCTATTGATTTTTGGGAATGCACTCTATTTACTTTGGAGAATACCTCCAAATTTAAAGGGGGCAGGTCAGTAATCATGACCATGTTATTGGACAGTAGCAATAGCTCCAAGATACCTGTCTGTTTCTGTTTTTCTTTAAGTAGATAAACTACTGAAGATAAGATTTTGATATGTTTATTTTGGTCGTGAAGATGCTAGGATAAATTTGCTTTTAGAGATCTTTTTATAGGATGAAAATCTGTTCATAAAGATGTAGGGTGGCTTATTGTTACTGCGACCAACTCAGTGAAGTGAGAGAAAGGGGTATGCCTTTTACTGGATTCAAGGCCACTGTAGTTCCATATTTTGCATGTGCAGTTCTGGATTCTAGGCTACCTAGAAATTCATTTCCCCAAACCCACCTTGTGTGGGAGCTTTCTGTAGTATGGATATGCATGCCTTTTACCGCCTTGGATGCTTACAGTTTCTAAAACAAATGGTGTCTATCTTTGCAGTGTCGAGTTCTGAACACTGTCAGAGCTACTTAAAGTTCGCAATATTCCACACAATGTCCTTAATGCAAGACCAAAGGTTTACAAAAATGTTTGCTGTTTAGTTTAACATCTTATCTGTTCTTTCCATTGATAAAGCTAATTGCCTTATTCCTGACAGTATGCTGCAAAAAGAAGCAGAAATAATTCAAGCTGGAAGAAAACATGCTATTACCATTTCAACTAATATGGCAGGCAGAGGAAATGACATTATTTTAGGTGGTAATCCAAAAGTAAGTTCATGCATATGTTTAGCACTGCTCACCAAGACTCCTTTTAGAAAATGTACGCGATAAGGCAAAACAGATTGCAGCATTGTTAGTATTTTATTTCACACCTAACAGAAATATGGTCCATCTGTTCATTGCCAGATGCTTGCAAAAAAAAAAAGAAATAGTAGAAGATAACATACTTCCATTTTTGACCCATGAGCCTCCTGATATTGACATGGAAGGGGAATCCACATCCCACAAGGTGGTTCATTCAGATCCTTTTCTCTGGCCCAAGAACTTTGCAGGATGTTTCTCACCATTTCCTTTTTATCATGGGTAGGCCTTTTCAAATATAAAACTTGATCCATCATCAGTAGGTCTGCTTGCCAAAGCTGCAATCATGTGTAGTACTCAAGTGTTAATGGTTGTATATTAACATATAATGACTTGTCATTTTGTTGTTTGGCTAACTCTTTTCACTTCTTCACATATGCTTCCAGCAAAATATATTCGCAAAAAGCGAGAGAAAATGAATGGTCTCTTAGTAGAGGCAAAATCCACTATTGCTGAATCTATAGAAATGGGTCAAATGATTGGGAGGGAGAAACTGCAAAGAGCGCGATGACTGAAGAGTCTGAGATGTACCCTCTTTTGTGATACAATCGGACTTGCTTATCTCAGTGTCTTAAGGGATTGTGAAATCCATTGTTCCGCTGAAGGTGCTGCAGTGAAGAGATTAGGTGGGCTTCATGTAGTTGGAACTTCTTGCATGAGTCACCTTCCCAATTGATAAACTTCAAGTAAGATGCTGCTGATGTGGCAAGAAGCTTCATTACATGCTGCTTATATCATATAATTATAGCCCTAAGGATTCGGGCGATTAAAATAGATTTTATCCATCAGCAGCAGCTTTCATTATCTTACACTTCATTCATCAATGCACTGATACAGTATAATTAGCACAAATGTCACAAAATGAACCTGATACAGTATTAACTAGCAGTGTCACAAAATGAACCTGTGTAGAAATTTCTAGCAGGAGCCGCAGTAGCTAAAAGCGAATCTTCTACTAGTACATGGACAACTGTTTGACTGATGAACTTGTTATGCATTATTCTTTTAGTGAATGTGTTTTTGTTAATGAGTTTTTATGTTATTTTCTGTACCCTCAGACTAATATATATCTGGAGTCCTTTCAAATAATCAATGTACTAAGTTAATTTATTAAAAAGCATATTTATAAGTTGGAACATATTAATTCTAGCTAAAGTAATGTTTCCTTTGCTCAATTTTGTATATATGTGTTATATCATCTTTTGTGATCTTGTTGGGCTTCATTTCTAGTCTATCTCATCCTGTTTGTGACAAAAGGCTTCTTGATTTTGTTGCTTTGTTTGCTATCGCTGTACAATTAAAACCAGCAAACTTTGTTTTTCCCAGCTGCGGGCAGAGCAGGCAGACAGGGTGATCCTGGTCGACACGGTTTATGGTGTGAGGTATGTTTGCCCCCAACAGAAATACTTTTAGCCTGCTAAACTGCTGTAACTTCTGGGTGTGGTCTGATAATATAATGTATGCTTAAATTAATTTGACAATGTCCAACATTTATACCAGCTTACAAGATGAAATATTCCAGAAATTTAATCTGATACTGAATGGGCTGTGAGGCTATTATCAAGGATAACGAATGATGAAGACATAGCTATCAGAGAGCACCGTTGTTGTGAAGCAGTTGGGGATTTGTATTTATTAGCAAATGCTTATATTTTAAGAATCGTGATGGCCGGTGGCATCACAGTGATAATCTTGCTTTTACGCCTATCGAAGCCTGCTAAAGTGCAGCTTTAGGCCTCAACGCAGGAGAAATATTATTTTGGGAATAAGGAAAAGTCTTGCTTGAGTTCCTGATGAAGTCCTGGAGGTATGCACTGCCCCCAATTCCTTAAAGTACCTGTATTCTGTAGTAATCTCCTTTATTTTTACAGGCACTCTTCTTTACTATCATTTTCTATTTTGAATACCCATTTTTACTCTTTGTTATACTTTTCTTCAAATCATGATTGACAGATCTGTTGTAGGAGTGCAAATTGGTGCCCTTATGGGTCTCACTCAACCTTCTTTAGTTTAATTATTAGTACTAGCTTTCCAAATTTGGTCTCATTTTTGGAAAACTTGTATTCATGAGGATCGCACAGTGAGAAATGTAGTAAAAATTGGTTCAATGTAGAAATGATTGTGAATGCCTCTTTCAGTTTCTAGTAGCATCCACAAATATTCATGCGTGGATTCTGTTGTTCATACCTTTGATAGGTCCAAAGGAAGCATGTATACAACCTTGGGCGAGGTGATATTATCTGGTGACTACGAAAGCTGCAGCAAACAAATTTTCCAGTAAAGTTTACTATTGCCTCATGCATAGAAGCTTTTCAATTTTGGTTTATGAAGTGGTAGAGCTATAAAAAGCATATTTGTTTGAATATCGTTTGTGTGAGAAAGAATTGATAATCCCATCTTACTTTAAAGTCATTGTTTTCCCTCACTTTGCCAACATAACCTTCCAAAAATGATGTTTGACTCTTACTTAAATCGTATATGTGGTCACTTCGTTTTGTTCAAAATGCTGCTATTTTATTTTATCATTGACAAAGGCTTTAATTGAAATTTTATTAGGTACATGCGAGCAGTAGCTGGTGAAATTGTTTTTACTAAATATTGATCCCCCAAAAGGTATGTTGCTGTGTGTTCGATCCTTAAAGTTCATTTCCTGAAAGCATTTATTTTCAGTGCGTAGTCTGGTTGTCAAAAATTATATGTTCTTTCTAGCCACCCAAGGCATGTGGAATCTGGTCAAAAGCTTTTTGGATGAATTTGTCAGCCCTGAGGCGAAAAGCTGCTGAGTGGTAGGCCATGTGAATTATTTTAGTTCATGTTATTCTATAATGGGTATTCTGATTTCTGAGATGCTCTGCAGAAGCATTCTAAGGACATCCAAGAGGAAAAACCTACAATCAGCACCTTGAGGAAGTGCAAGGTTGCAGCCCAGCGACAGGCTGATAGTTTTGCTCTTCCAAACATGCCGGTGCCACCCGATTCACTTAGAGGAATTCGCCAGTGCACATCTTCTATATATCTCGCGGTGGTTTGCCATTTGTGTTGATGATACGTCAAAGTATGTTGTGATATGATACAATATCTATATTTTATAGATGCCGCAATGATACATATTTACAACAATAGTTATTGACGTGAAAGTATATGTTGCTTTCTGATAAACAATCCAGGAAAGGCAGATACACAAACACCGTCACATCTGTCTCGAGGAAATATGGGGATTTTCTAATAGCTACCTACTTGAATGCTGTGCAAGAGTCCCGCTACGGCGATGGATATATATAAGTGGAATCGAGGGTTTGATTCTCCTTTTGAGTTTGTTCACAAAGTTTGTCTCGGCCATAAACCCCCAACGAGCGATATCCACTGTCTTGTGGACTGTGTAGGACACTCTGTTTTCCTCTCACATGAGAAACATATTTGTTTGTTTAAACATCTCTCCAACTCTGCAAATTTGGGCAATATCCATATGTAGCTGAAAACTGCATGCAGCGTGTTTGATGTATTTATTAACATCTTTACCTCTGTTTAATTGCAGCGTGAAGTACTTTTGAAGACTCTGGATACATTATGGAAAGACCATTTGGTAAACATGAACAAGCTTAGTTCTGCTAAGCGTAAGTCGTGCCTTTGAGATGTTTTTGCTTTTCGATATTTTCATCTGCTCTTCTTTTTCAAGAACATGCTCTTCAAAATTAAATCTAAAAGAGAAAATACTGTAGATGAAGAACCTTTTCTGTGGTTAATTGTCTGCTGATATCTTATTCTGAATATACTTTGTGAATTGTTGACTCGAACTGTTTTGCTAGGTGAACGTTCGGAGTTTTCTCGACACAGAAACCCTCTGGAAGAATACAAAGATCGATGGGTGCCGCTTCTTCATCTCAATGTTGATGCGACACGACGCCTCACCGTGGAATCCCTTCTGCACTACTGGTCGTCTCCCATGGAATCCGAAAAGAGTGTCTTCAACACAGAGGACTCACAATAGCAGAAGCCAGAAGACAGCAGGTTCACGTCTAGTGTGTTGGACTTCTGCTGCAGAAGTCCAGCTGAGAGACAGGTTAGGCACTAACATGGCTAATCAACTAGCAAAGGCACAAGGACCAGGTTAGCACTAACATGAAAAACCGCTGGGTGAGAGCGTGGTCATGTGTTAACCCTGTAAAATCCACAAGCTGACATGAGCCACAGTGGCATGGATTTGGCGCTGTGGCTGTGGCTGTGGGTGTGCCACATAATACAGTGAGTACATCTGGAATGCACAAGAGGATAACTGGATAGGGTGTGGAGCTGCAAGACAGTGCACTGTGCACCGTACTGATCCCGCATCCAGCAATACGGCAGGAACCGCGTGTAAAGCGCCGTACAGAAGTTGGAGCTTGTGTGCACGCGCTAGCTTGGAAGTGGCTTACCCTCGCCATTGTACTGTGGTCCTCTGATCAGATCGTCATGATGATGACTGTTCTCTCCACAAAGTCCACTCTTGTACCTTGTCCAGGGAGCGACAATGCTTACCCAAAGTCACAGTGAGGGTCCTTTCATTTTGCTCATCGCTCGTCAGACGGGGAACAGTAGCGCGCGTGCGGAATCTCTCTTGCTTGTGGACGACGAACTCTTCGTGGGTAAGGTACGCATCACCCTAGTGGCCATGCTTTGATCATTTGCCTAGTGGATGCTAAATTTCTGGGCCGTGTGACGTGGCAATTGTAAGTCAACCCGAATTTGGTAACAATCTAACCTACGCGTATGTGTGTGTGGACTGGTGGCAAACGTTTTGTGCTTAATGCTGCTGCTCATGCACTAATCGCAGTGTAGTAACGCACTTTAGACGTGGGAAAAGGATTTGATTGAGCCTTGTTGGCAATGATGATTGAGGTACTGGTGCGTGCACGAACGAACACATGCAATGCATCGAAACATCACGGCCAAGGTTTCGAGCCGCGTCGTTTCTCCATGTCCATGTTTGAGGGCCTTTTCTGCTGGGTGATGGGTGGTCCTGCCAATACCCGCATCGCACTGGCTACTGACGCACGCACCAGCCAAAGCAACACACGCACAGAGACGCAGTGCATATCTGCATTTTCACGCGTCTGTTTGGCGTGGGCGGCGCGGTCACTTGTGCGCCGCCCGCCTTTCCTCGAGCCGCGCCGCCGAATGCGCCGTCGCCATCAGCCTGTCGTCGAGACGGCGACGGCCGCACGCCGGCCAGCCGGTGGAGAGCGCAGGTGGCGGCGTCATGCGGTACCTTGTCGACCTGACGTGCGCAAAGCAACTGCGCAACCACCAGCGAAGCGGCGTTGCGTACGCTAAACGTCCTGTGCCTCCGTCG